>JADMNH010000008.1:1200000-1655837 GCA_016097115.2 Sporothrix protearum
TCATGCCCGTCTTTCTCTCCGTACCGTCACTCTGTACCGTCCTTCCCCTCCGCCTTACAACTCCTTGTAAAAGTGCTGTTTGAACTTGCGGCCGGCCCGGTCGGCTGCCCGGTGCATAAACTGCGAGCCCAAGATCTCAATGACCAGCCGGGGTGTGTCTACAGGTGGCGTTGCTGTTTTTGTTGTTGGCTCGCCCCCAGTAGCCTCGGCGGCAGCGCCCTGGGCAGCAGTGCCCTCGGCGCTCTCGCTCTCACTCTCACTCTCACCCTCCACCGGTATCTCAATCCGGAAAAACGAGCCATCCTTGGGCACCATCTTGACCTCGTTCTTGGGTGTGACAATCTCAAATACGAACCGCGTGTCCCGCACGACAATGCCCCGCGTGCCTACGCGGCCGACACACGCACTCCGCGTCACCTCGACGAGCGCACCGTGAAAGTCTGCGGCCGTCAGTTTCGCCGCTGCACCCGCACCGCCCGTCCGCAAATCTTGCGGGCCCAGCACCTCGCGGATGTAGCCCAACCACAGCCGGTGGAGGGGCACAAAGGTTGCGTAGCGGCGCGGTGGCCCCCCTGCTTGCTTCGCTTCTTTTGCTTGCTTCGCTTGCTTTGCTTCCATTTGGCGTCGCTCCCTCGACGACAGGGGCTTCGGCTTCAGTGCTTTGGCCCGGTGCTGGCGCTGTTCTTGCTTGATGCGGCGGGCACGGCGGCGGGCATCGCGACCATTGTGGCCCTGGGCGCCGGCGGCAGCGAGCTCGGCGGCCGTGCTGGCGGCAGCAGCGGCGGCCAAAGATGAGGCGGCAGCGGACTGTGTTGTCGTGCCTGCAGCGGCGTCGGCCGCCAGCCGCTCTTCGCGACCCGGTGAGGTTGGGCGTAGAAACTGTTCGCGATGGTGGATCTTTTCGGTGAAAATTTGGCTGGCCGTATCGGGGAATGGGCACGTTTCGAGTAACCGGTGCAGTGCACCGCGCGTGGGCGCTGCCATGGTTAGGGGGAAGGAGTGTCGTTGAGGTTCTGTGGTTCTGTGGTTGTTGGGCCGTGTTGTTCTGTGGTTGTCGAACGTGAATGTGCAAAAAAAAGAGAGCCCGAACGAGGCTGACAAGATTTTGAGATTTGCGCTTGATGGCCCGTCTGGCACTTCGATCTATATGTAAGATTTAGTGGGGACTTTCTTACGCCCATAATTTAGCTGTTTCTGCATCAATTTCTTGCGCCTAAGTGTGCCAATACAGAAGGATCAGCCCCTGTGGTCACTGCTTTTCACGTGAGAGCCTTATTTGGCCATCCCAGCTGACAACATAAGAAATTCCAACATTCGACGTAGCATTTCATATGCGTATGTCGAGCACATGCACGTTTCGTTTCTGCATAAAAGTCGAAATACGGGCCAGCTGCATTCCGATCCATCCTTTCTACTCCAAAAATGCACAATAGACACAATGACACACTCTGTATCAAGTCATGCAATTCCAGCCTTGCCAACACCCACGCCGGCTTTGTTCCTTCCATTTGTATCCTCGTAGTATTACTTTTGCGCTACGGAGAAAGCACCCAGAAGTGTATATTCAGGCCTGCATACGTCGTTGTCGTAGTGGCACTGACTGTTTCGATAGGCTGTTCCTCTCTTTCGTCTGCGGGACACCGGCCCTGAACGCTCCTTCCATTCGGGCCAAAGCCTCGGCAGTAGCGCGTCGTCTCCTCTTTCCCTATTTGCCGTTGAACTGGCTGACTTGTTGCTCTTTCCTCTTTGGCCGCTGTTAGCACTGTTAGCCCCTGCCACCTGCCCCAAATAGCGCGCAGGTCATAGGCCAAGCGCCTCCACCTGACCTCCACACTCCAACTCCGCGTCCACCTCCACGTCTTGGTTCTTTCCCTGTTGCTCTCCACGTCCGTTGCCATATTCCGCTATTACTTTGTACTCCACCTCCGCTCCTTTTTCTTCTTTCTCTCCTCACTTTCTTTTCCCCGTCTCCTCAACGTCGTCTCCTAGAACCTCTCCTAATGGGCTGCACGAATTCCTGATCCCTTGCACCTCGCACCCTGCATCCTGCATCCTGCACTGCAACCTGCCTGGCACTGACGACAGGTGATGGTTGTCTGTAGGCAGTTTCCCTGGCCCTTTTCCTTTCTCTTCTTCCCTTTCTCGTCGCATCCCTCTTCTCGACCTCATCCGTCCACCTTTTAACCCTTCAACTCAGTCCCTATTATCCTTCCTTTAATCTCCTTCTTTCACTTTTTCCTTATCCTCCTCCGCTCCCCCCCCAACATCACCATGGCCGAACCCGACGACGATCCCTCGCGCGACGAGGCACCCGACCTCAAAATTCTCGGCGACACCATTTCCTTCCAGCCCTCCGGCGTTGAGCTGCCCACCGGCACTGCCCGTGACAAGGACGACACCCGCGAGGAGGCCCTTATGAAGCCCATGCACAGCTTCCGCGCCGAGCCTCTGCAGTTCCTCCGCCAGGTATCGCTCTACGTCTCGGGCACCGGCTGGCGCGCCTACGACAACGTCATCGGCCAGCCCATCTTCTATCCGGGTTTCACCGACAACATGAAGACCGCCGTCCTGTCCGCCCCCCTCTTGCGCCGCCGCATCGCCGAAATGGCTGAGCTCCAAGTCGCCCGCGAAGACCGCGCAGGATGGCTGCCACCGCCCGACGCCCCCGACTACGAACAGAAACGCACGCGCCGCCGCGCCCAGATTGCCTCGTGGCTCGCCGAGCTCGCCGACCAGTGGACCGACCGCATGATTTGCAAATTCGAGAGCAAAGCCTTTATTCGCGGCGCCTACTACCTCGTGACGCAGCTTCTCACGCGCGCCTACCACCAGGGCATCCACGTGGCCAGCGAGGACGTTGTCATGCTGCGCAAAGTCGCCGAGCGCGCCCAGCACGCCAAGCAGAGCATTGTCTTTCTGCCGTGCCACCGCTCGCACGTCGACTATGTTGGATTGCAGCTGATTTGCTACCGCCTCGGCATCGCTACTCCCGTTGTCGTCGCCGGGACAACCTCAATTTCCCGCTGGTCGGCAGTTTCTTGCAGCACGCCGGTGCCATGTACATCCGCCGTTCCTTTGGCGACGACATGCTGTACACGACGCTGGTGCAGTCGTACATTGACACCATGCTGCAGGGCGGCTTCAACCTCGAGTGTTTTATCGAGGGCGGCCGCTCGCGCACGGGCAAGCTGCTGTCGCCCAAGTTTGGCATCCTGGGATTCATCTTGGACAGTCTGCTGTCTGGCCGCGTCGAGGATACCATCATCATCCCCGTCAGCACGCAGTACGACAAGGTCATTGAAACGGAGGGCTACGTCACCGAACTGCTGGGCCAGCCGAAAAAGGCTGAGAACCTATCGGATTTCCTGACGGGCGGCTCGTCCGTGCTGTCCCTCAAACTCGGCCGCGTCGATGTGCGCTTCCACGAACCGTGGAGCTTGCGCAGTTTTATTGACGAGCAGCTTGTCCGTTTGACAGGCAAGCCGTCGGCACCACGGCCACCACCCACCAGCCCACAGGGAGGCCGCCGTTCTTCGCGCACCAAGTTTGCGACAAAGACTGCGACAGAGACTGCGACAAAGAGGGACGTCAAGATGGACGCCAAGACGGCCGACGTCCGAGAGACAGCAGCAGCCGATGCATCGGCCAGCACACCACCGCCCAACCCCTCCGCCCCGCCCGTGGATCCGGCCGTGCGCCAAAAGCTGCTGCGCACACTCGGCTACAAGGTTCTGGCCGACATCAACGATGTGTCGGTGGTCATGCCCACCGCTCTCATTGGCACGGTCCTGCTGACCCTTCGCGGCCGCGGTGTCGGCAAGTCGGAGCTGATCCGCCGTGTGCAGTGGCTGACGACGCGCATCCGCGCCAAGGGCGGCCGCGTCGCCCACTTCCACTCGGCCTCGCTGCCCGACATCATCGACCGTGCCCTTGAGGTCCTGGGCAAGGATCTCGTTGGTGTCATTGGCGGCCTTGCCGAGCCCGTCTACTATGCCGTCGACCGTTTCCAGCTTTCCTTCTACCGCAACATGACCATCCACCTCTTTATCTCCGAGGCCCTCGTCAGCGCCGCCATGTACACGCGCATCAAGCAGGGCGGTGGTCCCTCCAACCAGGACATCTCGTACGAGGCCTTGTACGACCAAGTCTTGTTCTTGTCGACGCTCTTCCGCGGCGAGTTCATTTTCGCCAGCGAAGGTTTTGAAAGCCAACTTGGACCGCACCCTGCGCGGCCTGGAAGCGGACGGCATGCTGCACCTGGAGCGCGCGCCTCCCGGCGCCGTCGGCACACCAGGCAAGATTGTCAAGGTCGGTCTGTCCGACCTGGAACGCACCGCGGGTCGCGAGAGCTTTGACTTTTACTGTTTCCTCATCTGGCCCTTCATCGAGGCCAGCTGGCTCGCCGCTGTGTCCTTGATGGGCCTGACGCCGCCCCTCCATGTCAAGGACGACATCTGGATCGACGTGTCCAAAGCGCAAAACAGTGCGCAGTTTGTATGTTTCCCCCTGTTTCCCCTGCTTTCCCCTGCTCTCCCTGTTTCCCCTGCTTCCTCAGGTATCGCTTTGTCCACCACTAACACAGCTGCAGCTCGGCAAAACACTCTACCACCAGGGTGACCTCTCCTATTTTGAGGCCGTCAACAAGGAGACACTCAAAAACGCGTACCAACGCTTCCAAGAAGAAGGCATCGTCCGCGTTGTCCGCTCCAAGGAAGACCCGAAAGCCAACCAGCCACGACTCCAGCTCGACCCGGAATGGCGCACACCCCGCGACCCGGCCACGGGCGAACTTCGCCCAGAGGGCAAACTCTGGGCTTTCACTGACAAAATCGCCGCCAGCCGCCGCGAGGGCAAGAACCGTCGGGACGGTGCCACGGTCAGCACCCGCGTGCTGGCCCTGGCGGACCGTGTGGGCACGGGACTGTTTGATGAGGCCATCAAAGCAGGGAATGCCACGCCCAGCGCGGCTACTACACAAAATTCCGCCTCTGGCGGCGACCACGACAGCGGCAATGAAAGCGACGCGTCGGGCAAGGGCAAGGGCCAGGGCCGGCGGCGGCGGCGGACACTCGACCAACAGAAGCCGCCACCGGCGCGGATATGAGCAGAAAGGAGAGAAAGAAAGACTGGCCTTGCCGATTGCCGCCTTTTCTTGTATGTATTATCATTCGGCCACTCTGTAGCTTTTACCGAGTACTGTTGTAAATAAATTCCCGATAACCACAAAGTACAGTATTTGAAGACAAAATTATACTGTTCATAAGAAGTACAATGCGCGAATTAACAAGTGCGGCTCGATGGCCATGAATGTAAAATACGAATACGAATGCCGACGCAGCAGTCTGTGGTCAGATCCTCTTTTCCTGTATTTTTGAGTCCCTTTTATGCAACATTCCATCATGACCTTCATGATCTGTGTAAAAACGCGAATGCAAATGCAAAAATGCCAATAGCTCGTATGCTCGCTGATTTTGTGAACGTCAACGCCCCCCACCCTTATTCTCGTTTCCCTTTTCGCCTACTTCCCTCTCGGCTCAATGATAATGTTGTCAATCAGCCGCACCAGAGGACCGCCGCTGTGGCCCAGGTCCTCGCCAGGCTGCGGCGCCTCGACGGGCAGCATCCGCACGGCGCCGCTCAGAATGGCGCCCTTGGTCGGGTCCACCCGCTGGTCGCCCTTCAGCTCCTCCATCGTGTCCGCTTCGGACAGCGACAGGTAGTCAATCTCAAACAGGGCGCGCTCGTGCGGCGGGAGCTGTCGCTGCGCCGCCAGCGTCTCGTCCGCCGCGCGGTGCGCCGCTGCCAGGATCTGGTCGTGGGTCAGAAGCGGGTCGGAGGCCGCCGCCGCCTCCGCCGCCAGCAGCGACCGACGCAGCACATTGGCCACGGCCCGCCGCCGCGTGCCCAGGTACACATTCCGCGAGCTCAGGGCCAGTCCGTCCAGTCCGTCGGACTGTTCCCGCACCGTGGGACGACCACCAAACCGCAGGGGATGGCAAAGTCGCGCACCATGCGGCGCAAAACAACCGTCTGCTGAACATCCTTTTGGCCAAAGTAGGCCGTCTCCGGCTGGACAATGTGGAACAGCTTCATGCAGACGGTGGCGACACCCCGGAAGAACGTCGGGCGGCTGGCGCCCTCCAACAACTGGCCGACAGGCGTAATCGTCACAAAGCTGCCGTGGCCGTTGACCTCCTGGCTGGGGGGGCCCGAGGGGTACATTTCCGCCGTCGTGGGGGCAAAGACGCCTCGATCTTGCCTTGCCCGGCGCGCGTGAGAGACGACTGGACCGTGGCCAAGGCCTTGCCGTCCGCCTCCCAGGTACGGGGGTAGCTGCCGAGGTCCTCGTGGACGCCAAACTGCGTGGGGTTGACATAGATGGTGACAACGACCGCGTCGTTGTCGCGGGCGGCGGCACGCACCAGGTCCAGGTGGCCCGCGTGCAGGGCGCCCATGGTGGGCACGAGACCCACGGTACGACCCGCCAGGAGCTGCTGACGACGCCAGGCACGGAGGCCCGCCACGGTGCGGAAAACCCGGATGGACGTGCCGGGGATCGTATCCTGGCCGTCGTCGTCGGTGCAGTCAGTACGGCTGTTCGGTGTCGGGGTCGTTGCCCGTGCAGCGCTGGCCCCACTGCTGCGAGCGGGTGTGGTGTGGAATGGGCGACGTCCGCAGAAACTGGTCCTCACGGTCGTCTTGTTGGGTACCGCCGGGGTGGCGACTGCGGCACAGCCTTGACCGCCGGTTCCCCAGAGGGCCACGCGGCGTCCCGTTGTGCCCGCGAGGGCCATCGTCTCCACCGAGGCCGGCGAGCTCTTCGTGACGGCCCTCGCCGCTGTGGTCACGCCGCTGCGGAACATGGCTGCAGATTTGTGTGGATGCCGGGCTGTGTGTGGCGAGAAGTGTGGAGAGTGTGAAAGGTTGTGAACAATGTGAAATTGGCAATGGAAAATGCCGGTTGCGTGTGTTGTGTAAGTCACAGCTACCTTTTTTGAAGATATCGCCCTTGTTTCGTCTCGTGTCGAGGCTGGGATACCAATTGGTGTTGGGGAAAAGAGGCCGCTTGCCGGGGCTGAGAGAAGGCGAAAAATAAAAAGAGAGGAAGAAAGGAGGGGCCATCCGAGGATAACTTATTTTTTCTCTTTTAAAATGAAGCCGAAATAACACATTCTGAGTATTACTGCGTAGGATGTCGTCCGGGACTTGCCGTTTACGGACTAAAGCAAAAGATTAGTCATACAGCTTAGGTCACGTGCGGCCCGAACAAGCACGGAAAGCTCCGCTTAGTACAGAGTACAAAAAACGTCTTGAACGACATACGACGTCGTTGGGGCCTGAATATCCGAATCGACTCGCTGTGCTACATGGAGACTTGTATTTTTTTTTTCTTACGCCATGGCCATGCTATTTTTGTGCACAGGTCGTATGGACAAGGCGTTTAGACTGGGGTTTCCAAGTTATGGCGGGGATGTCGAGGCAATTGTTCCACAAAGATCACGGCTGGCTGCAGAATCACGGTCAACGACACTAAATGAGTGTTGAAATTATGACACCGGTTCTGAGTGCATTGAAGTCTATAGTTGATATTCACACCCTCTTGGAGCTTTTATTTGCATTTTTCCCCTCGTTTTCGGTTAGCTGAAAGGGTGAATCGCAATGCTCCTTGTACTTGGATGCGCTGTCAGAAACCACAGTCTGCCAGATAAATAGATACTCTGCCTAGGTGGGAGAATGAGTAATGGTACCCAAACACCGGATACTTTGAAACTTCACAGGATACGTGATTGAGACTACATACTATGTAGTATCTGCACGTTGCTTGGGGTGCATTTTGCCCCAGTGGCAAGTGAAATGATATTTCACGGCTCGTGTTGGCCAAAATGTATTGGTGTTTGGGGTTTGCGCGATTCTGTGGGCATTTGCCGACTTGGGGGGCAGTGTCCGACCGGCGACAATATAATATTGCACTTAATTGGTTGATCTATTAGCGCTTCTTGCAGGACCAGTACGGAGTACATATTCCTGGGAAGGTATTACCTACTATTAGACTTATCAGTGGATCCACCTGTTTTTTTGACAAATCCCCCCCCCTACCCCACCGCCTACTACCACCTCCGGTTTTCTGCGGCCTTTATTGCATATTCTAGTGAGCTACATCATGAGGATACAAAAACAGAGACGAAGAGAAATATCAGGATGGCACAAAATGCTGTCAAATGGGTTCTTTTTTTATGTCTGGCTCAATGTCTATCATGCCTCTCTGATGTCTTTCCATTTTTCTGCACATTCTATTTGCCCCATCTTTCAATGGAAACATAAAAGGCCACGTCCATCCATCTTTGACCTTCTTTTTCATTATGAATATTTTGACTCTTCCCTAGCCCTCACCCACTTGTCTTGATACTTGACGGGGCTATCGCATCTATTTTGGTTTGTATCAATTCTTTTGTTTGTTTGGCCGAAAAGTCATTGTCTCTTCCTTCCATTATCATATAATACAATACGCCCTCTTACACGACTTCCCATTTCTGAGCTAAATCAACTCTGATTTATTTTCCTCAACCAACTTTTTCTTCTTTGGTTTAAAGAAAAAGCTGAAATATTATACGACACACTATTCCCAATGGCCAATAACCAAGACACCGGCATTGTGGTTCTTGAGGTCGGTGGGTGGGCCGACGAACAACTGCAACAGCAACCGGAGCATCTATTTGTACGTCTTTGATTTTGGAGTCTCGGGGGTTCTACTCCCCTTTGTGCTTGTCAAATGCTAAAATTTAGAAGCCGGTGGTTACGGATGGCCCCGTCAGAACGCCTGAAGAGCTTGCGGCTGACGCCAGCGCCATGGTGGCCCTCATCGAGCAGCGAAACCAGGAAAGAAGCAGCAACTTGTGGTAACGAGTGGGCATGACACAAGACTTTGCCATATTTAGGCCCAGTAAAGTGGCAAGCTGCCTTGTGTCGCTTGTGATATTCTTTAAAAATACTTGATTGATTGGTGCGATGCTGTGCGTGTACCGCTTGTGAAGTTTTGTTGATAGCTAGCCTTTAGTTACAAAACGAGGAGCGGCAAAAGCCCTTGCAATCAGCTGCGTGCTTGTGTTGGTGCAAAACAGACTGTATAGGTTGCAACACACTCGCTCATGACGTCTCTACAAACTGGGTCATATGCAAGCCCTGGGTATCGAGTCCAGCTATCGAGTCTAAGGAGTAAGGCGGGAGGTTTCTTCTTGTGAAATGGCTTTGATCTACACATTTCCCCTCGATTCACATGCCCACTCCCAGATATGTTGAACCACACGTATTACCTCCTGTCCAGCGTCTCCGGTAGTCCTTTTGACTGAACTAATCTACCTCCCTATAAGCCTCAATAGTGAAACGGCTCTCATAATTGAGAGATCTGTAAGAAGAGCTGAGCTTATGCAGTAGTTACTGTAGTGGTGTTGTCAATTTTTCTTCTTCTTTTGTCATACAACGCAGGTGCCCTCCACTAATTCCGTCTTTCCTTCTTCCTTCCTATCATTATTCTCTAACAACCTCTCACTTTCACACAAAGACGAAGCGCCCCCCCCCCCCCCCCCCCCCCACACTCCAACCAATTTGATATATAGATCCAACCACTCTTTTTCTAGGGCTCACTTACCCGCTCTGTTAGTGCATTTCGAAGATGGCCCGCCATTTTTTACTTTGCCCCTGCCTGAAGTTGCCCGTTTTTAAATTCTAGTCTTGGATCGAGCGTGGCAAGAGGGGGCGTCACAGATCAGCATAATGGCCCCGATCACTCTCACCCTTTTTATCCTTCTCGATTGGTCTAGCATTCTACCCTAAAATAAAAGCAGCTTCATTTCAGCTTGCCAAGCGTCGACTGGACTACAGACTGCGACCTGGCTAAGAGCGGTCTGGTTCCAGTTCAACGAGGTCACGGAGCTTTGTGCAGCAGTTCACTTTACTGAGCTTAATAAAACTTTCACGTCTGGACGTTTGGAAAAGTCTTGGCCAAAAGCAGAAACAAAGAAGAAGTGTGAACGACACATTGTACGTCGTACAACATCATATTTGTCAGTGTGTTCGGCATAGCGCATGTGTCGGAGAAAACTTCTCGAGCGCTGTGCCACAAAAAAAATTGAGACGACTACTCGAACAGATTCCAACGACGTTAAGAAATGAGGCGTGCTTGTCCCGTATCGGGCCCAACACTAAAGCAAGAAGACGGGCGTTGTACTAAAAATTTGACGCGGACCAAACGCTAGCAGGCCCGACCCGTCGACTATCCTAATGCGGCACTTACATACACTTACTTGCCTGCAATACCGAGAAGACAAAAAACGACTGGCAACTTGAATATTCAAACGAGCTCGTGTGAATCCGTGCAGTTACGCAGATCAGGTCGTTGCGACGATCTCGAACTTTTGCCTTGATGATCGACACAGACAATCGAAGGAGAAAATCGTCGAAATTTTCGCGAACAACGCATTGTGCGACGCATAAAATAACAACGCTTCAGGGCAAAATGAAGCCGTAAAGACCTGCGACTGCATGCGACAATGACTTCTCAGCTAAATTTGACAGCGTTGACACGCTTGCAGAATGTCCTATCTCCAATTCTCAACAATCATGAAGAAGTCAAACCCCACAACAGGTCTCTTATTTTTTTTAAAAAATCATACCAGCATTTACGCAATCAGCTTCTATTTTTAAAGCCATTAGGCAATCTCTCTGCAGCCACCGTCGAGTTTGGAGATTTCGTCTTGTCATTGATACATCACACCAAACCGCTTTTCTTTCTAGGTAACCACAAAACCAGCGGCTCGGTGTCCAGTAATTAACTCCGGGCAATTGACTCTACATATGTACACGCCCGAAGGGGCACCGCGTGCTCCATGTGCTTTCCGTGTTGAGGATGCCAGAGCGTCAGGCGCACCGCGAGCAAATCTGTTGGTCCAACGCATCATTTCAGTCCAAGTGTAACTCACATGAGTAGTCAACTGCTGCATGCTCGAGCCTAAATTCATGTGACGACAAACAGGTGTATATCGTCCAAGCTTTTGGTTTGAAATAGGCGCGATGAAGCATTGTTTGTATATACACACCCTGTGTTTGCCTCTTTGAGCCGTGTTTTAACAAGCTAGGTTTCCCCTCAAACATCTTCTTTTTCAGTAAAGCAGTATCATACAAAGCCCATGTTTTGACCCATGATGTTTAAATCCGGGTTTCCGGCCACCGTTACTGCCATCTCAAAGGATTGCCGCGCTATCTACATAGTTTCTATCACTTATTCATACTTCTGACTATGGTCAAGCCTATGAGATGACAACAACTGCTAGCCTTGTGGTCAAGATGGAAAGAGACAAAAAACGGAATCGAAACTCGGCACGGGTGATACAGTTGAAAAGGTGGCTACTTTGAAAGCGTGAGTACCTCTCTCACTTATCCAAGCTCCGTTTCTCTTTTATTTTTCCCCCTCTTCTTAATACTTATTTTCTGCTTGCCCCGGCCACCAACGCCATCTCGACAGCTTCTCTTCGCACAGAATCTCTGTTTCCAACTAGAAGGCCCCTCCAACTCAAACCTGCCCATATACTGCCAAGTGCCCGACAAAGAAGAAGCATGGTAACAAGGATACCTCCTACAGAATGCCCTTGACTACAACCATGATTGACACCTTGGTGCTGAGTGTCGGCACTTGGACCAACGAACATCGCTTGATGCTACCGGTTCGTGCTGTTTGACCCATGCCCTTCTTCTATAGGCACACTATCGTTCGTTCTTTCTAACCTGTACAGGAGTACCGACGTCGGCTAATCAACAGTCGTCCACGAACGCCAGAAGAGATTGCAGATGATGCGCGCACCACGACGGCTCTGGCCGAGGCGATGCGGCAGAGGAGAAAGGAAGACAATGGCGAAAACTGAGACAAGAGACGGACACGAGGGCACCGTAGCGGCGGTTTCTTTTGCCTTCACCGCCTGTCTTGCACGTTGCATTGTGCCAATCACTACCATGTTGGGACTCTTTTGTTTTCTTTTTCTTGCTTGGCGTCCCAGACTGTCGGGCCGGTAAAGAACCTATGTGGCATCATGGCTTACCCCCTTGGTCATGCCCTAATTCTTCTCAGTCCCCAATTTACTCTATTTTGTGTTTTTTTCTTCAGCAAGTTCATCCTTCTTCAAACTGTGAGCAGGACAGTTCTCCGAGGCAAGCCTTCTGTTGCGGCCTGTCACATTTCTCCCGTGAGATGCTTTCTTCTTTTGCAGACTTCACCCGGTTTTTGCCATGAGGCATACATAGTAGTCAATCGGACAGGAAAGAAAAGCTGGCCTAGTCTTCGAGGCTTAGCACGACCCAGCAGACTGGAACCCCCCCTGTCTTCTGCAGAAAATTGGGTCTGAGTGGAGACAGCTCCGACATGATGCTCCCGTGAGAAGAGGGACTAAAGACAGATATCCCGACACGGCTTCCCGTGCATGTTCGTCGCAATATGCGCCTTGTTTACGAAATCTTCAAGTTTGCCTTGTCTTGTCCCGTCTTGATGTGATGACTCCCTAGGAGGGCAGGATTCTATGCGCTGGTGTGTGTATTTGCACAATGTCTCAAACCATGAGCCCTTCCCCCATATCTTTTACTACAAAGTACATATAAAGAAGCATTACCATCCCTGTGTGTATCTGGAAGGCTCAGGTCTCTGAATGTTGTGCAAACTTGAAGGAAGAAACAGCAAAACATGCGTTAAAAATTGCAGCCCACCTCCATACAGCCCATTCTCACGACTGGATATGTCGCGTAATAGTTTTCTCAGTGAACCCTAGCTCCCTGACGGCAAACTAACTTGGTACACCTCCACCAAATTTGCACACCAAATTTGCACACCAAATTTGTATGGTTGCAGGGACTGAGCATTCGCAGTCAGGGAGCCCATTCACTTCTACCACCCGCCCAGCCATGGTCTGCTGCACCAGGGCGCGTCTCTGCGTCGTCAGCTGCGGCATATCGACCATCATCTTTAGAGAGTGCGCGCGAGGCGACAGGCGAGAGTGGATCCCGATAAAATGGGGCGTGGCACGAGTAAGGTAACTCTTCGCCCCGGCCATTGAAGAAACAAAGACGCAAGGTTTGCGCAATGGGCTGAAGGACTGAGAACTGAGACTGTCTTTGTCGAGGATTTGTTTATATTCTCGAGATGTCCGAGATCCCCTTGCAATGCTGGATCATGACCATTACCAACATTCTTGATGGGGAAGTTGCGACGTGTGGGATTGTCAGGGCGCTCCTTATCCCAAGGCAGAAGCCCACCGCCCTGTCCTCAAAAAGAAAAGGGGGGCAACAATTGGGGCAACTTCTTTTGTGTCTTTGACATCTGGACACACCTACGTGTAGAGTGCATTGTGGGAGTCACCGTACGGAGTACATGAACATTGATAAATACATACGAACAGATTAATCACGCGCAAGATTGATTTTTTTTTAGCAGTATGTGGTACTAGCTTAGCCATCGTCAATACTCTCTGATCAATTCTCGTTGATACTTTACAACAGGCCCGATACAACAGAATCAACTGTCCAGGGGAAAGAAGAGAACATAAGTGTATCCTTTCAGACTTTTAAAGACAGCATGCCACCATGCTTCACTCCTGTTCCCTGCTTTCCGCGAACTGAGCATCTCTCTCTTCAGTCATTCTCTTGACCAAGGCCACGGTAGCGCGAGCATCGGCCGCAATCTGCTCGGGTGTTCTGGGAGAATTTTGGGCCGGCGGGGCTTGGTGATGCTGGGAAGAGAAGATCATATTAGAATGCAAACATGGAACAGAAGCTTTTGAGAGCCCCCAATGAGGAACAAATGAGTATAATTGTTTAAAAAAAATGGACTTGCGGTTTGCTCTGTGTTGGTCCATTCGCCAACGAAGAGCAGATCAGCATCGATATTCACGAGGGGCGCCGCCATGTTTGAATTGTTGTTCTGATGAATAGGATGAGAAGTAGATTGGTTCTAGTGCTGGGCAAACGGCATGTAATAGAAAGGAATATTTGAGAGAGCAGCTGGTGGGCAAAGGACGTGCAATGGAAAGGAATATTTGAGAGAGCAGCTGGAGAAGTGCGCGAAGGCTATATATGTAGAAAATATATTGACTTTTGAATAATAGCATACGTATAAAAAAAAAAGGAAAACCTAAATCGAAAATTGGAGAGAATGTTAGGAAGGCCGTTTTTTGAAGGGCGGTAAATAAATAGTGTGTACCAACATGAAAACGGTTTCTACTCGACTCGCTGTCCACGTAGCCTTACTGGCTGCACCTGTCCCCCCCCTTCCCCTTCCCCAGTCGAACGCAACGAAGGGCTAGAAAAAAAAGGTACGAAAAAGTAGGTCACAAAACTCAAGAAAACAGGGCCCCGACTTCCTCCTCCTCGGCCTCACCACTTCTTGCCTCCTTCTCCTCTTTTTTGCTTTCTTTGCGCGACTGCCTTCCCGGAGCCTTCTCTCTCTCCCTCCCGCGTCTCGGTATTTCTCCCACTCACTCACACCAGGGGTCCTGGGTGCTTCGTGGCTGCCGTTCTTACACCGTAACGAGAAATCGTGATTTGAGCGCAGTCAGCGGAGTGAGACTCTTGATTGGGAAGAAGCAAAAAGTGTGTGTAGTGACTAGTCTCTAATCCTCCAGCTTGGGCTGATCCAGGCAGAGGTGCGGGCCCCACCTTCACTACACCGCAAACTGCATTTGTGATGATGCATATCATTAACATTCCCTAGCGACTTACTCCCGAGAGCCGCCCAGGTGCGCCGGGTGCTCCTCTTGCATGTCGCCTCGCGCGCACTCTCTAAAGATGGTGCTCAGCACCACCGTTGCCACACCACCATAACGGCCAAAGTAGAACTTTTTAAGAAAAAATAATAAAAATATAAAAAAAATAATATATATTATCTTAAATATATAAAGTACTAATTGATAATTATTTTATAGTTATTATAATTTTTTCATTAATTTCTTACTTTTTTATATAGAGATTGGCCGTTATGGCGGTGTGGCCACGGTGGTGCTGAGCAACAACTTTAGAGGGTGCGCGCGAGGCGACATGCGAGTGAGATTCCGATAGAGTGGGGCGTGGCGAGTTTTCTTCACCAAAGGGTGAACACCTTCTCATGAACCTGGCCTCCTCACTGAGACTCATCTGAACGAGTCCTCCTCCTCAGCCGCCCTCTAAATTTTACCCAGCCGGTAGGGGAAGCATTCGAGCCATATTATTAGTCGAGATAGTAGATAATTATGGGTCTAAATACGTCACCGAAAAGTGTGCGGTATTTTGAAAAAACATCGCGAGACTGAAAATAAACAAACACACGCACGCCCACAGACTTTTACATCACTTTTCAACACCGCGCACACGCCAAATCATCGAAACTCGTCGATTTTCGGACTCTACCAACTACCTCTATACCGAGCACTCTTTCATTAATAAAACAGACACCATTATCGCTATTGACCACTTGGGCACGTAAATGACCCGCGAGAGCTTCACGGACGACTACAAACAAGAACTCGTACGTAGAAAGCGAGCGACTTATATAAAACACTAGCCAAAACACACGTTAAGTGATCTCAACGCCCGTTGCACCGCCGTACATAGATTGGCTTGTTTTTTCTGGTGGCACATTGCCCGCTCTTTGCTAACAATATTGGTGAGCGGAAGAGCACTCTTGCCGCCTCAGCCAATCTGAAGCATCTGTTGTGCCACTCTCAGCTGAGGTGGCCTTTACACCCTCAGTTGATATACATCCTTCCAATTTTGCTGTTTCGTTCTTCGCATTGCCCAAGCACCAAGCGAATGGCCCTCTATCGATGATCACCTGGCCGCAACCTGGCTCAGGAGAACCGAGGAAAAAGGAAACAACACAAATGACACCAAATGAGACCCTCGCGGTATCGGCCACCCGACTTCACCGAGAACATGGCCATTGGGCACCACTCGCCTGTGCCGATGCGCATGCCAGTGGCTGCTGTTCCTATCCCGTACGACTCTCACATCCAGACGGCCCCATCGAAAATCTCGCGGATTCACTTTACAGATCCGCCTAAAGGATCGTTAACACAAGAACTGCCGTTTGTATGGGCGAGAAGAGCATTTGCGAGACAGCTCGGCGTTGCATTCCAAAATTCACATGGCACCAATGATTGGGTGCTTGAGTACGTCGGTAAGTCGTGGGCCGTTGGGCCACAACAGCGTCAGTGGACACTGGATACGAATGGAGACTCTGCACTGTTTGTTTTCTGTTGGCCAGGGTAAGACAAAAGAACAATTCCATCGACGGCTGCTTTTGTTCAAGAACTCCTTTTTACGGTGGTATCCGTTCATCCAACACCAACTCTTATTGCTTCGGCAATTATTGACTTAGTTTCTTCATCGTATTTCATACTAAATTAGTAACATCGCTTTGCATAAGAGAGAGGATGATTTGGGTACACAAAAAAGTGCAGAGGTATATATTGGTAGAGTTGAGTTGGTTCTAAATGGTTTGGCAGTGGAAACGCCGTTCCACGCCGTCGGGGGATCTCAGGATCGGTCCATCTTTCTGAACGTCCTCCCCCTCTATTGTAATATGATAAAATATTACCCTCCCTTTTTTGCTCCTAAAAATTCCAAAAAACGAGGAAAAGCAAAACCAAATGTGGGTAATAGTACAAAAAAGCAAAGAAAGAAGGCCCCGTACGCCAAGTGAATAGGCAAAATTGAAGAAAACGCCGAAGAAAATACCACCTCCTTCCGATTTCCCTTGGAAGATCCGTGCCGGGTCCATGATCAGTGTGTGACAACAAAGGAAAAGACAGGAAAAAAAAGGAATCATGGAAAAAGAAACGGAGAGGCAGATTTCCCCAGCCGTTTCTTCACGCGAAAGAAAAAAAAAAGAAAAGAGCAAGCCGGTGCTCAAAAAATAAAGAAGAAATAAAAAAATGAGCCAAATGTACTTTTCAGTTTGCACTTTTCAGTGCGACTCAACAATATAACAAAAATACTGTTTTGACTGCGCCGGCTGGTTCACCCTTTGATTTTTTTCCTTGCGTCCCGTGCCCGCCCCCCAAAGAACGCCGCAAAAATCAGACGCTGTTCAAAAAGTAGACAGAAAATGATGAGAAGATGTTTTGTATCCAAACGGCAGAGGATTGAGGATGGAATACTAAATTACTGGGCGACCGATGCAGCAGCAGTGACTGCAGAGGCCTCCTCAGCGTGACTGGCACCGCCGCCAAGGAGCTCGAGAACCTTGTTGACGACGGCGCTGGGGTAGCCGCGGTGCAGCATCTCCGAGACAACACCCTGGGCCTTGTCGCGCTCCTCGACAGCGAGGAAGGCGCGGGTCATGGCCTCGTAGGTACTCGGCTCACGGCGCTCACGACCCACAGACGAGTAGATCGAGATGGCCTTGGCAATGTCCTTCTCAGCAGCCCAGCCGTGGATCAGCGTGTTGGCAATGTAAGGCGTGAGGTCAATGCGGCGCTCGCGCATCATGGCCAGAATGGGCTCGGTGTCGGCGACCTGGTGGTTGGCCACCATGGCCTCGAACAGAGCCTGGAACAGGCAAGCGTTGGCGGACACCGACTTGTCCTTCATGACCGAGTCGAAGATGCGGCGGGCACCCTCCATGTCGTGCAAGTTGCAGCCGCGAGCATGGATGAGCGAGGCGTAGTGGACGGCCTCGGGTGTCTGGCCAGCGGCGCGAACGCGGTCCAGGACGGCCTCAGCAGCGGTCATGTTGATGGGCTCGAGGGTGGCGTGGGTGTCGACTAGGAGCTTGTAGGTGTGCGAAGTCGGGGCAATACCACGGGCGAGCATGCGCTCGTAGTAGGCAAGAACCTTGGCCTTGTCGCGCTTGGTCGTCAAAAAGAACTGCATCATGCTGTTGTACGGGGCGGGGCGGGCCTTGTAGTTGGGCATCGCCTCCATCTCGTCAAACAGCTCCTCGGCGAACTTGTCGTCCGACACACGGCACAGAGCGTTCACGATAGTACCGTAGGTGACCGACGTCGGCTTGATGGACAGAGCGCGCATCTCGGCAAAGTAGAACAGGCAGTCGTCGATGCGGCGGGCCTTGCCAAGCTTACCAATCAGAGCGTTGTACAGGAATGAGCTGGGCTCGACACCTTCGGCCTTGGCGCGGTGGAAGATCTTGACGGCCTCGGACGCCTCATCAAACGTCTTGGTGGACTCCTTGAGCGTCGTGATGTACAGGCCGAACGTGTTGGCAGACGGGGCCGAGCCGAAGCTCAGCAGCTCCTGGTGGTACTGTTCAGCGAGAGTGCGGTTGCCGACAGACAGGCTGGCGCCGATCATGGCATCCAGGATCGAAGACCAGCCGTAGCGAACGACAGCGTACTGGGGCAGAAGAGGCACATCGGCGCGGGCCATGGCCAGGATGTTGTGGCACAGATCCATCTTGTTCTCGCGGGAAGCAGCCGAGATCAGCTTGGCGTAGGTGATGTAGCGCGGGTGGCGGCCAGCGCGACGCATGTTGCGGAACCGGTTGAGTGCCTCGTTGAGCTTAGGGCCCTTGCGGCCGTGAGCACCCTCAAGATCGTCGGAGATCAGAGACGAGCCCTTGAAGTCGGTGTTGTGGGCATACGGGTCGAAGTTGTCGGTCTCGTTGAAGCTGGAAGCCGTGGGCGTAGACGGGAACGGGGACGAAACAAACGACGAAGCAGGCGGAACAAAGGAGGCGACCGAAGAGGCATCCTCGCGGGGATCCGTCACACCACGAGCCTGCATAAAGCGGCTGATGAATGCGACACCCTCCTCAATCTCGTCGGCAATGGCAGCGTGAGTCCGGGCCTCACCCGACTGGCGGATGCGGTCAAACATAATCTCAGACTCAGTCAAGGCCTCGGCGACCTGGCCAGAGCCAATCATGGCAACAGCGTACATCGCAGTGGGCTCGATGAACGACGAAGAGACCTCAACCAGGGGTTGCACAGGATATGCCAGTACTTGGAGGCACTGGCGACATCACCAGAGCGGACGTGCAGAGCCAGTAGAGCGGTGGTAGGGCCAGTCATGTTGGAGAGGGCCGACGGGAAGGTGTTGGTCAGAGCGTCGAAAACGGCAACAGCCAAGTTTTTGTGACCGTTGTCGGCGGCGACAGTTGCGATCTCGCCCAGAGCCTGGGCCTGGGTAGTCTTGTCGACGTTCTGGGCCCACTCAAGAGCAGTGGCGTAGTTGCCACGGTTGGTGAAGCCCTGGACGAAGCCAAGGTTGACAAGAGCGTCCTTCATGTCGGAGGCGCGGACGCCGTACTGCTCGTTGATCTTCTGGAAGAACTTCATAGCACCGGGCAGCTTGTCGCAGGTAATGTACGCATTGATGACGGCAGCGTACACCTGGGCATCGAGGCGATCGAGCAGGGTAGGCTCGCCAGCGTCGTTGGCAATGGCCAGGTTGCGGTAC
The DNA here is from genome assembly GCA_016097115.2 of Sporothrix protearum. Classification (NCBI taxonomy): domain Eukaryota; kingdom Fungi; phylum Ascomycota; class Sordariomycetes; order Ophiostomatales; family Ophiostomataceae; genus Sporothrix; species Sporothrix protearum. The sequence continues at coordinate 1,219,429 of JADMNH010000008.1, forward strand.
TCCTCGTAGCACTCGACGGCGCTGATCAGGTCGCCGGCGTTGGCAAAGGCAGTAATCATGGCCGGGAAGGTAGCGGCGAAGGGAGCAATCTTGCTGGTCTCCATGTGACCAAAAAGCTGCAGCATATCGGACAGGCGGCCAGACTGGGCGCAAGCCGAGATCAGCTGGTGGTAGGTCTCAGACGAGTAGGCAGCCTTCTGGACGGCGACGGAGTTCTCGAAGAGCTTGATGGCGTAGTCGAGGCGGTCCTCTTCCGCGGCGATGGCGTGCTCCAGCTCGTGTGAGGCGAACATGAACTTGCCAGGCTCGTCCATGCCACCGTAGCGCAGACGCTTCTCCTCGAGCGACGATTTCTTCGCAGCCAGCTCAAGCGAGCGGGAGGCGAGAAGGCCGACAAGGATATTAAAGGTGTCGCTGTCAGGCAGCACCTTGCGGCGGACCATGTCAGTGTAGACATCCAGAGCCTTGGAGATGACCTCCATACGGTCAATGGGCAGGTGGATGGCCGCCATCAGCAGCGCGTTGTAGGCGCTAGCAATGGGCTGAACACCGGCGACCAGCATGGCCTCAAACACAGCCGGGATCTCGGCATAGCGGCCGGACTCGGACAGGGTTGTGAGGTGGTCAGCGTAGGTCTGCGACTGCTTGTCGACGACAGGCGACGTAGGGCGGGCGGGCGACCGCGACCGCGACACGGGGACGGAGCGGGAGACAACAGCCTCACCGGCGGCAGCCGGCGAAGCAGAAGCAACCTTGCCATCTTCCAGGGCCTCAAGGTGCTTCCGTGCCTCAATCTCCTTCTCGAGAGCGGCGTCGATGTGAGCGAGAGCAGCCTCCTCGGCCGCAGAGTGGCGGTCGGCGGCGTTCTTCTCAATAGCAACGGCCTCTATCGCAGCAGCTTCTGCTGTAGCTGTGACGTTCTCGACCTCAGCCGGCTCGCTGGCTATGAGGTCGCCCTCTGCAGCCGGCGCAGCAGCAAACTCGGCATTGGCCTCCTCGGCAGCTGCCGCATCAACATCGGCCTGGGTCTCTTCGGCAAGCACGGACGCGGCCGTCGGCTTCCACTCAATGCGGTTCTGGAACTGGAACTGCACCCACTCCTTGTCGGCCTCGTCCTGCGCCTGCAGGTCCTGCAGGTGCTCAAAGTAGGCGTCTAGGCCGCCATGGTTGAGACTCAGCTGCTTGTGGTCGGAGCCACCACTGGTCTGTGTGTGGAAGGCGCTCTGAAGCTGGAGCGCTTGGATGCGGCCAAACCGGTTGCTGTTCCGCCGAGCAAACGACGGCCGGCTCTGTGGGTTTAGAACATGGGGGTGTGTAGCGGCGACGACAGACTGGGCGTAGCCGTGTGTGAAAGACTTTGCGAATCCTTGACGGATAAAGGTCTGGTAGAGCGAAGAGTAGATGGTGGGCATTAGGATAAGCCAGGGGGCGAGGGGTACTTTGGGAGAAGGAGGACGTTAGCAGAAGCAAAAGGGAAAGCAGTACAAAGACAGTGGGTGGCGGGATGAGCGGGATGAGGTGTTGTTGCGGGAAGCGAGGCTGGTATGTCGCGATGTTTTGATTTCTCTTTGAATTTGAAATACTCACATGAAGGGAAAGGAGAATGCGCAGATGCAGGTTCATTTGACAGCAATGCAGCCGCCAAATAAACGCGCCTTGAATGAAAGAGGGGGTTTGAATGGGTATGGAAAAGAAACAGTCGAAAAGCGAAGCAATGCAAGAGAGAAAATATGAAAACGGGCGCGATTAAATGAGAAGAAGGAGGAAAGATTTCAGAAGATGGTCGGTGACTGGGTTGAGGGAACAAGAGTAATTGGGATAGCGGCTTTTTCTCGGGCCAGCTTATTTTTTGCGTCTTTCTGGGGGACGGGACCGACCCAGCAGGGAAAGAGAAGGCGGCAGAAATACCAGAAAGAAAAATTCCAGGGTGGGTCGCGGCTGCGCGAACAAGACCAGGGGTGGGTATTATGGACCAGGGCTTGGCCTCTCCAGAATGGCGGCGTGGCAGCGCAGTGTTCGAGAAGCTTAATAGCTCAAGGATGCTCTTTCCTCTTCCAGGAACGAAGTTGTGCCAACGACAAACAGATGGAAGGCGCGAGTTAGGGCAAGTATGTAAGAATGCAAAGTATTGCTCGGAAAGGCAGTAAAGAAGCCAATCGTAGTTGCTGAATTGGAAGTTTAATGGGAGAATGCAGAAAGAGCGAGCAAACAAAAACCAAAGCCAGGCACTTGCGCCTTCCTCGCCTTTTTGAAGAGCCTGGAAAAAGAGTCATTCAGAGAAGGAGCCACCTAGATCACAAGGCCGGAGACGCACACGTCACAGCCTACCACTGAAAAGGCAAAGGAATTAAAAAGAAAGTACTCCGTACTCCAACGGACACGAAAAGAGAAGGAACGAAAATAACACAATCCCGCGCAGAGTCTCCATTGAAACAGGAAGCCCTAAACAAGAAACATGACGCACCACCACTGCGATTGTGTCTGCCTGGGGACAAAACGTGCACAGAAACTGGGAAAGTGCGTGCGTCTCTGCTTTCAGATTGGCAAGAGCAAGGGTGGCCCGCCCAGCACAACGGGCGGAAGGCTCGGGGGCAAAGATGGCAGGAACACAGGGCACCCACAATTTCAGGCAATAGCGAAGAGAAACCGGAGCCCACCAACACGGTTGGAGCCAGGACTCGAGATTGCCCCTTCTGGAAAGAGCCAAACCCCTCAGAATCGCTACAAAAGTTCGGTGGAGGACGGTCAACCTTGTAGGGGCGATCCAGGGGATACCATGCCGACTCCTAGTGCTATCTAGCGGGTGTGTCATTTTCGTGCGCCGGACGCTTTTACGGGGGACGGTGTCTGGTTGTGTGGACTCGTGTGCTAAAATCTCCAAAATTGGTGTCTTTTGTGTGGCGGGTGGCCAATCCAAGCGAGTGGGTGTGCTAACAGAGTGCTAACAGCGTGTCAGATACATATGCGTATGTAGTGCGCTGGAGAAAAGAAAGCAACGAGAATGAAAACAGAATCCCCTTGAAGATGCGTGTGTTCTGATTGGCCCATCTTGCCTTAGCCTGTATGCAGTCCACCCTTTTTCTGGCAGGCGCCAATGGCAGTGCTAGCATTTATGGGAGAAGTCGGAAGGCAAGATGCACGTCCCGGGCTGTTGCATTGCTCCTTCCCCACGTTCGCAGGCGTAAATGCGAGATGGTTATGTGCGCCCTTATCTTTTTGTTGCTTGCGGGCTTTGCATGCAGCGGACCACGGATGCTGCAATGCTCCGCGTCTTACTTTGAGACAGGGTCGAAAACTCGGACTTTGCAGAGCTCTCGCCCGAGCTCCGTGTAATCCAGCTCTGAAAGGTCCGAACTGGATGGAAGTGGACGAGTGACCGCTTCGGTGTATCTGATAACAGAGAACTCTAGACGCCGAGATCGAGATGAAAGATCGTGGCCTCGTTGCTTGTTGACGCTGCATATTTTTTTCTGTCCAGTTGAAAACAGTTCTGATGCAATGAGGCGACAGACAATGAGCGACGATATGAAGAGCAGGGCTTTCGAATGATTGGCGAGTCAATATGTCCGTCATAAATGGAAAATTGAAAGTCGGCTTTCAGAGTGAGGGTTTATTATTATCTTAGGACAGTAATTCCGGCTCGTGCTGTTAACCTCCCGTTGTCTCTTCTACAAGATAACGCGCCTCGATATTCTTTGTGCGTATGTTTATTGTCTTTTGAGATAATTCTTTCCTTTCTCCGAAAAATACCTCGACAAAAGTGTAAAGAGACAGGAGAACCTACTCAATCTTTATTGAAACAAGGGAGCAGACACTGATATGCCTTTGGGACAATAGATGTGTGGAATGCAGGTTGGCGGTCCTTGAGTGTGGCTGTTCTCGTTCTCAGAGATTGACAGTTTTCATAACTCACTCTCGACTGGAATCGAGGCCTGGTATACGACCAGTTTGAAACAACCGCAGTCTCCCAACTGTCTGTTTCTTTCTTCTTGGAGCATATCGAGTCCATTTCTCATTTCCATCTGATAACAGGCCCGTCCCTCTCCTTTGGCAATGTTTCGTAGGTCATTTGACACACGGAACATGGGCATCACTTCCGCCCAGGAGCTTCCCCACGAAAATGGTCCGCCGTCTGCCCTGCCAAGGCGGCCATCCTAACTGTCCGTCTGATGTCTACCAAACCCGAAGAATGAAGGCACTTTGAAATGAGCCTCAATTGCGGAAGAGGCCATTGCGAAGTGACTCTGGTGTTCGTCATCGAAGAAAACAGGGTCACAATCGCGTTCTATTCCGGGAGCCTCCCGTTTCTTTCCACATAAGCTCCTTTCAACGGTTCGTTCACAAGCTTTGCGTGCGACGATCCCCGAAGCTAAGAATTGCCAGCACCTACGAGGAGACCTCCACACTCGACACCCAAAGAAAAGAAAACAATAATATCCGAGCTTGTCTCGCTTGTGTTTTTCACGATCTCGGCATCGGTGGCAAAAGCAACCGATCACAGCCAAATTCACGCGCGAACCCGACTCTCTTCGAGCAGGGCTCGGATGAATTGACCACCCTTGCACTTGAACCTCCCAGCCCACCTTTGACTGTAATGGTTGTCTTGTGGCGAAAAAGAGGCTTCAATATCGCGAATCGGCGTCAAATCACGTGAACACGCGACTCGTCAAAGATCGGTTAGCAACGGTCGACGACTTCTCGAACGGACTCGTTTGTTGGATGACTTTTGTTGGATGACGTAACCTTAAAAAAAATGGAAATTGTTCCTGTCCTGTGACGCCAACTGATTGATACACAATCTTCGAAGAACGCAGGAACAAAGGTACCTCGATGAAGGCTGTGCCAACAGGCTTTGTGTCCAACAGCAATTAGACCGTCTGGATTGTGTATTACATAATTGCGCCAGCTCGAGTCCTCAATGCAGCATGCACCGTTTTTGGTTTTTGGCGGGGCCCAGGGACCAACGGCCCACTGGCGCATTTCACCCCCTCCCCGCCGTAATAGAAGCTTCCCCAAGCTGGGTAGCTTCATCGCGAGCTCCTTTTCCCCGCCTCGTGTGAATTCTCGGCGGTGAAGACTCTCCCAGCTGTCTTCTCAACAATTCAACTTGTTATCTAGGTCAATTCAACTGTTCCCAAACAACCATACCAGCACCAAAATCACAATGTCGGCAGGCCCGACAGACACAACGGCCGTCTCGGCGCCGGGTAAAGTACTGCTCGCCGGTGGCTACCTGGTGCTGGACCGCGCATACACGGGCCTCGTGTTTGGCCTGAGCGCGCGCATCAACGTCATTGCCCAGGCGATCAGGACGAGCCCGGGCGTGCAGCTCAACGAGATTGTGGTGGACAGCCCGCAATTCCTTGAGGCACAGTGGACCTATGGTTACCACCTGGCCGACCAGGACGGCGGCATCCAAGTGACGCAGCTGAGGACGTAGGTGACCCCGAGAAGGATGGGACAGTTTCATGCTTATTATTACTGACCAACAGCGGCACGGCATTGCATGCAAACCCGTTTGTTGAGACGACACTCTCATACGGCCTCACCTATGTCGCAACTCTCGCCGGTCTCAGCCCGGCGCACACCATCAACTCGTGCCGCCTCACCGTCCTTGCGGACAACGACTACTACTCGCAGCCCAACAGTCTCTCTACCGCTACCTCCTCCTCTTCCTCGAACGGCCGCTTCGCGCGCTTCCCCACCACACTGTCGGGCGCCAACAAGACTGGTCTCGGCTCATCCGCCGCCCTTGTCACATCCTTGACGGCCGCCATTCTGAGCCACTACCTGCCCACCGACCTGTTCGATCTCTCGACCGACGCCGGCCGTGAGACACTCCACAACCTCGCCCAGGCTGCCCACTGCGCCGCCCAGGGCAAGGTTGGCTCCGGTTTCGACGTCGCCGCCGCTGTCTACGGCTCGTGCACCTACCGCCGCTTCTCGCCGTCCGTGCTCGCCGGCATCCCCGAGCCAGGCAAGCCTGGTTTTGGTGCGGCCCTCCAGGCTGTGATTGCCAGCAAGAAGACGGAGGCCGGCTCCGTATCCGGCTGGGACACGGAGATTGCCAAGGGCAGCGTCGCCTTGCCCGCCGGCACGGCCCTGCGCATGTGCGACGTCGACTGCGGCTCGCAGACGGTGAGCATGGTCAAGAAGGTGCTGGCCTGGCGCGCCAGCGCGCCCGGGGCGTCCAAGACGCTCTGGGACGCCCTGCAGGCGCGCAACGAGGCACTCGCCGCGGCCCTGCGGGATAACAAGACGGACGACGACACGATCCCGACGGCGCTGCGGTCGATCCGCGAGCTGGTGCGGGAGATGGGCACGGCGAGTGGCGTGCCCATTGAGCCCGAAAGCCAGACGGCGCTGCTGGACGCCGTGAGCGAGGTGGAGGGTGTCTACGGCGGTGTTGTGCCCGGTGCTGGTGGCTTTGATGCTGTGTCGCTGCTGGTGAAGGACGACAAGGAGACGGAGAGTCGTCTCGAAGCGTTCCTGGCGAAGTGGAGCAAGGAGTCGGGCGGGCGTGTGCGCCTGCTGGGTGTCAAGGGCGCCATGGAGGGTGTGCGGAGGGAAGAGAAGGGCATTTACGAAGGATGGCTGAAGCCGCTGTAAGAAGTGTAAATGTTGGAAAAGAAAAAAGAAAGAAAGAAACAAGAAAAAAGTGACGGTGTGGCTTGTTGGGTAAAGTCCACCCTCCAGAGATCACCCAAGAAAACTGGAATTCACGACTGATGCATTTACCAAGGAACCTAAATCATGAAACAGGAGATTTTGTAACGACATGACAGTGATGAGCACCGATGCTGGTGGGCTGGTATCTTGCAGCCTCGTGGGGTGAAGTCTCATATGCAAGTATCGCATGTGATTGGTTCGATGCCCTCTCCTGGCGATCGTCTCCTTAACCGATCTCATGCCTGCGACGGTCATCTCAAAAGGGAAGGAACGAGTGAGCGTCGTCACACAATAGTATGCATTTACTATGTCGTACAGCCTTGCAAGGCAAGTGCGACCGATGCATGAGCCGTTATGTACGCTGCTCTGGGTGTGAGTCTTAATTAATAAGTGGGCGCGAGGGGCTTAGCACCAATATGCCACCATCAATCACTATGAATCATAGTCGCACGGCGCTGGCGGTCTTTTATAGGCCTGTTCCAGCCGGTTTCTTCAGTCTATGTCAGTCTCCTTGTCAGTGATGGCGTCGTTAGTGCCTTCCCTCCACGGCGGGACGATTAGTGCCCAAAATGGCTGCTTATCAACAGAAAAGTTGCAAACCGCCACCCAAAACTGTTTTTTAATCGATAACAATGGCGGGGCAAATTTTTTTAAAAAGCAAACTCCCCTACTAACTCGGTCGACTTCTCTTCAATTTTATCACCAGATCAGCATCGCATAACATCTCAACAGACGAACAGCACGACCAGCGGTGTATTCTACGGCAAAACTGCGCTTCAGCTCTGCCACCAGACCCTTTATCTAGCGACCCTCACCGCCAAACCCGAGAAATTCCCTTCACGATGTCGACCATGGATCTGGACGACTCTGTCCAGGTCGGCAACGCCCCCAAGACAGTCGCCACGTAAGTTTGCACAAGAGGACGGAAAGGGCGGGGAGACCGTGGTCACTTGCTAACGTATTGCAGCATCCTCTGTTACAACTGTGGTACCCCCATTGACGGCACCACCGCCGCCGGCGCCATCTGCCACGAGTGCATCAAGCTCACCGTCGACATCTCCAAGAACATCCCCCGCGAGGCCAACATCCAGTTCTGCCGCGACTGCAACCGCTGGATGGTCCCCCCAACCAATGGGTGACTGCCGAGCCCGAGTCGCGCGAGATGCTGGCCATGTGCCTCAAGCGCCTCCGCGGCATCAACAAGGTCCGCGTCGTCGATGCTCGCTTCATCTGGACCGAGCCCAATTCGCGCCGTGTGCGTGTCGAGATCACCGTGCAGGACGCCATTGCCGACGGCGTGCTTCTCAACCAGAGCTTCGAGGTCATTTACGTCGTCAGCACCCACCAGTGCCCCGACTGTGCCAAGTCCTACACCCACAACGTGTGGCGCGCCACTGTCCAGGTCCGGCAAAAGGTCACGCACAAGCGCACATTCCTGTTCCTCGAGCAGTTGATGCTCAAGCACGGCGCCCATCGCGAGGCACTTAATATCTCCGAGGCCAAGGAAGGTCTCGACTTCTTCTTTGCCCACCGCAACCAAGCCGTCAAGTTTGTCGACTTTTTGAAATCCGTCGTCCCCATCCACATGACCTACTCCCCCGAGCTGGTTTCCGAGGACATTCACTCCGGCACGCGCTCCATGAAGTTTGCCTACTCCATTGAGATTGTGCCCATCTGCAAGGACGACCTCGTCGCCCTTCCCCTCAATATGGCCAAGAAGGTTGGCGGCATCAGCCCCATTGCCCTGTGCTACCGTATCGGTACCGCCGTCAACCTTCTGGACCCCGCCACCCTGCAGACCGCCGAGATCTCGGCACCCGTCTACTGGCGCGAGAAGTTCCCCATTGCCCCTCTGGCGGACGTCAAGGAGCTCGTCGAGTTCGTTGTGCTCGATATTGAGCCCACCGGTCCCCGCAAGGGCCGCTGGCTGCCGGCCGAGGCTACGGTGGCGCGCGCGTCCGATCTGGGCAGCAACGACGTCACCTACTTCACCCGCACCCACCTGGGCGGTCTGCTGAAGCCCGGCGACTCCGCCATGGGCTACCTGCTGCAGGGCAGCAACTTCAACAACCCGCAGTTTGACGAAATCGAAAAGTCGCACGCCTACAGCTCCACCATCCCCGAGGTTGTCCTGGTGAAGAAGCACTACCCCAACCGCCGTAAGAACAAGCACCGCAACTGGAAGCTCAAGCGCATGGCCAAGCAGGAGAGCGAGCTGCTGCCCAAGAAGGCCGACCAAGCCCGCATGGAGAACGAGTACGAAATGTTCTTGCAGGACGTCGAGGAGGACGAGGAGCTGCGCGCCGCTCTGGCCCTGTACAAGAACCCCAGTCAAAAGGCCCAGCTGACCGCCGAGCGGAGGAAACGCACGGCCGAGTCGGGCACCATGGATGTCGAGGAGGGCGAGGAGATGGAGGAAGAGGAGGACGACGAGGAGGACGACGATGCGCCGCGGGTCAACCTGGACGAGTTGCTGGACGACCTCGACGATCTGGACATCAACGACGACGGCGAGGCGGAGTAGGTCTTGTGACCACTCCTTCTCTTCTTCATCCGTACATGATCAAATCGCATTCATTCGTCTCTTTGCATCTTCTTTCACCTTTTTTTTTCAGTACCCCTGCATCATGGCATTCTGGTTTTCTTCACGATTTTATGGCGTTGGAAAAGTGCTTTCTTTCTTTTTTTTTGAATCGATTTCATGATAGTCATTCAATTGGATTATTTTAAACAATGCAAATAACAAACCTGTATATGTGCAACGAAAACTATAAACTAGAAAGAATAGATACTTTTATTACGCAAAAATAAAAAAGAATCAAACAAAACTCAGTAAAGCAGGAATATGATTGACAGTTCGATATGAAAGAAGGTTGAACTGTAAATCGCGTCACTGAGGTTGGATAAAAAGAGAAATGATGCCGTGTCATTCAAATATGCTCTAACTACTCCGTGTTTTCTTTTTCCCTATGATTTCTCTCGTAAAATCAATCTAGAAAATCTTGCTCAGCACTCTCTGAACATGCTCCGACTGCTCGCCCTCGTCGGCTCTTGCCACCATCTTCTTCTGCTTGAACGACCGCGTGCCCTTTTGTGATGCTGGTGCCTTTGTTGGTGCCTTTGCTGGTGCGGCCGTTGCGTCGTCCTTTGACCCTGTCGCCTTTGTCGCCTTGGCCGCCGCCTTGGCCTCCATGCCGTCCAGCATCTTCGCCTGCTCCACGTTTTCGAGGAACGCCTTGTTCTCCCGCGCCGTCTGTTCGAGTTCCGCACGCATACGGCCCGCCCGCTCGGCGTTCTCGGTCGCAATCTGCTCCGTCAGATGGTGCCACTTGAAGCCGCGCAGGTACACCAGCGTCCACAGATCGTCGCGGTAGTACGTGCCCTTCTTGCCGCCAATCGTCTGCGCATTCAGCAGATCCACGGCGCGCTGCGCATCGGCCTTGTTGACAAACTCGACCCAGCCGTCAACAAAGGAGCGCTTCTTGTTGCCCCCGCCGCGGACACGGCGGGTGTGCGACAAGGGGTCTTCGGGTGACAGAAAAATGCGGTTGATGGCGCCGTAGGGGCTGAGGAGAGAGCGCAGCTTTGTGGGCTTCATGAAGGGTGGGATGCGCGAGAGGTAGACGACGCCGGACCGGCGGACGGCCTTTTCGGAGGCGACCAGATTCTTCTTTGTGAGCGGCTTGTTGACACCGGGCAGCTCGATGCGGGCCGAGTCGCCGTCGTTGGCAGACGAGTCTTTGGAGAGTTTGTTGATCTTCTTGCCTTTCCGTGGTCTGTCGCTGTCAATGTCGCTGTCGTTACCATCGTCCGCTTTCTCTTGCTCGGCTTTTGCCTCGTCCTCTTCGCCCTCGTCTCGTTTTGCCTTCTTCTTTATCCGGGACGAGTCCTTGTCGGCTGTGGTTGTCTTGGCCTTTTTGCTCTTGCTGACAGTAACATCGTCTTCTTCGTCAAATTTGAACCGGTCGTCAATCTCGATATCGGCGGCTTCGTCGTCACCGCTCAGGTCGTCGTCGTCGTCATCGTCATCGTCATCGTCATCATCTTCGCCGTCGTCCAGCCTCCTCCGCTTGGTGCCACGGCCGCCCTTCTGAACGTCTTCGGCCTCCGAGTCGTAGCGGTCGTCCTCTTCTTCGCTGTCGCCAGCGTCAAGGAACGTATTTCTCTTTTCCGCGACCATTGTGTAGGTATGTGTGTGGTAGGAGTTTTCGACAATACGGTTAGACGAGATGATGTCGATTGGTCGCGAAATTTGGTGATGGTTTTCTTTGGACGTCGTTTTCTGTAGTTGATCCAGTCCCAATAAAAAAAAGTTAATTTTGCCGGTTTGCCCAGTCCCCGGCAGCCTTCACCTGGAAATGGCGCTACACCGCCCTGGCGCTCCAGCGTCCTTTTGGTGGACCCAACTCTGTCGAGACCGCGTTTATCTTATCAGCTGGAAGAGGAAGACGAAGGGACGGCGTATTCTTATCAGTGCCCGCCGACAGCGTGCCTCTTGGAGCTTGTTAGTGGAGGGGCAAATGGGCAATTGCTTGGGCGAAGATCGTGGGGCGAGGTCCATGACCAGGTTCAACTTCGGCTTGTGCTCCTCTCGGTCTCCTTCTTCTCCTTTATTTTCGTGAAACTTCTCTCTCTTTTCTTTCAAAACATACATTTACGATTGATCCCCCAGATACGCCCAAAAGACACGCAGCAACAGCCAAAATGTCCGTCGAGGTCATCACCACCATCTCGCCGACGACCAACGAGCCGATCGTCACGCGCAACGGTATCTCGCAAGCCGACCTCGCGCTGCTGCCGGAGACGGCCGCCAAGGCCTTCCAGACATGGCGCACAACCAAGCTGAGCGACCGCCAGATCATTGTGCGCAAGGCACTTGACAGGCTCGCCAGCCGCACCGACGAGCTGGCCCGCGAGCTCACCGAGCAGATGGGCCGGCCGATTGCATACACGGGCAAGGAGATCTCGACAGCCATCAAGCGCGCCGAGTTTCTTTTGAAGGCGAGTGACGAGGCCCTGAAGGATACACCAGGCGAGCGGAAAAGGGCTTCGAGCGGTTCATCCGCAAGGTGCCCGTGGGCCCGGTACTGGTCATCTTTGCATGGAATGTGAGTTCTTTCTTTGCCTTCCCTTTTCTTTACCTCCCCTATTTTCTCCCTATTTTCTCCTTTTCGTGACTGCGCCATGTGCAAGCGGTGTACGCAAGGCTCAAGGTTAAAACTGCTCCGTATCTGTTTCTTTTGTCCACGTTCCCTACAAGCCAGTCGTGCAGTTGAGCCCATTTTTCAGCCGCCTCTTCTTGCTATCTGGCTTGTCCCCTCATTTTTTTTCTCGTTTCTCGCAATGTCCGGCGTGCCATTGAGTGCGGCTCATTGCTATTCATGGCAATTGACGTCGCCGTCGCCGTGACCGTCGTTTTCTTGTCGTTTGCTCATTGTCGTCAGTTTTTTATCTTTTTTTCCCACTTCTCATACACGCGTACAAACTCTACACACTATGCTGCGCGCAACGGGCGGCGTGTGTCATACAATTTCTTCACATTCTTCTACGATGCTTTCTTTGCTTCTTTTTGAGCTTCCTCTTTCGTTTTAATGCTACCTTTGCTGACGAACGATACTCTTCGCGCCACCACATAGTACCCATACCTCATCCTCGTAAACACACTTATCCCTGCACTGCTGGCAGGCGACACCGTCATCCTCAAGCCGTCGCCCCAGACGCCCACCGTCGTTGAGCAAGTCGCAAAGGCCTTTGACGAGGCAGGCCTGCCGCCGGCGTTCTGCAGTACTTCCACAGCGGCTCGCCTACCGTGATCGAGTCCATTGTGCGCCACCCGCTCATCGCCCACGTGTGCTTCACAGGCTCGGTGGCTGGTGGCCTGGCTGTCCAAAAGGCAGCGGCCGACCGTATCGTCAATGTCGGCCTCGAGCTCGGCGGCAAGGACCCTGCCTACGTGCGTGAGGACGTGGACGTCGCCTGGGCTGCCGAACAGATTGTCGACGGCTGCGTCTTCAACTCGGGCCAGAGCTGCTGTGCCGTCGAGCGTGTCTATGTGCACGAGAGCATCCACGATGCGTTCGTGGAAGCCGTCCAGGGCGTCTTGCAAGGCTACCGCCTGGGCGACCCAATGGACCCCAAGACGCATGTTGGCGCCGTCGTCTCCAAGCGGTCCAAGGCGGCCATTGAGGACCAGATCCAGGATGCGCTGGGCAAGGGAGCCAAAGATGCGACGCCCACCGGCAACGCGACGTTCACGAACGCCCCCGCGGCCGGCAACTTTGTCCCGCCGACGCTGCTGACGGGCGTGACGCACGACATGCTCGTCATGAAGGAGGAGACGTTTGGCCCGCTGATCCCCGTCATGTCGGTCAAGGACGACGCCGAAGCCCTCACGTTGATGAACGACAGCGAGTTTGGCTTGACGGCAAGCGTCTGGACCAAGGACCGCGCGGCAGCGACGGCGCTGGTGGACGAGATCGAGGCCGGCACCGTGTTTGTGAACCGGTGCGACTACCCGAGCCCGGATCTGGCGTGGACGGGGTGGAAGAACTCGGGCCGTGGCTACACGCTGAGCCGGTTTGGGTTTGACCAGTTTGTGAAGCTCAAGAGCTATCACCTGGCCGATGGTCCGGCATAAATCGACGCGCTCGCGCAGCTCGTCGAAGTGAGAGTTGATACTGAAGTAGATACTGAAGCGAGATATGGACATTGCCAACTTGAACCAACCACATGAACAGGGACGGAATGCGAGTACGAAACGAGCTAATACATGTACGGCGATACTTCCGTAGTAGTATGAACGTACGAAAAAAAAAGAAAAGCAAAGAAAGCAGATGAATTCAACGGGGCGAAAGAGGAATACTGGGCAAAAGCATGCAGGCTGAGCCAGGTGAGGCAGGTCCTGGCATCTGGCGGGAGATTTTAGACCTTTACGGGCGTTTCAGTCTCTGTGCTGTTGCACCCAGGGTTGTGAGTGTTATTGGAGCTCTGTCCCTGTCTTCCTTTGGAGGAGTTGAGAATGCAGCGTGCATGATAGTGTTTACGCGGCGACTGGATGGGATAAAAGACGTTGGGCTGGGCACCTAAGCTGGATTTGGGACTTTCCTATGAAATTGTATGCAAGACTCTCAAAATAAAACCAAAGCTTCATTCAGAGAGAAGGTGAGGTGGTGGGTAACAAAGCACGGTGAACAAATGGAGTCTGAAACCGTGAAAGAGTGTTGAAAGAAAGTGGTCACACCCTCGCAAGGGAGAGGAATGGGGCAAATACAGAGCCAAGGGAAAAGCAGCGCGACGACCGTGTCTCCATGGGCCTCGTCCGCGCGTGCAATTGGACATTAGGGCGTCGAAACGCCAATGGGGACGATAGTTGACCAGAAATCTAGACAAGACCGTGCCGTTCGGATTTTTAACGATTTTGTTAACTTACTATGTTTTCTCCCGAAGCATGTCCCTGCCAGTCGCGCCTTCCTCCTGTACCTGGCGATCTTTCCCTTTCTCTGTCCAACAGACGCGGCATACAACGTGGAGAGGAATGCTTTTTGATGAGGGGAGATAAGAGGTAAAAAGAGACGGGAATAGTACAAGCTAAGTGGGAACGTGCTCTCTTATTCACAAGTCGTTTTTTGTTTGTGATTTTCCTGTTCTCACCGTCCCTTGATGCAGGAGGAATGTGCCTGTGATCGTGGAAATGAGTGCCTTTGTTAGCGGACGGCCCCGCCGTGCTCCTTCTGCTCCCGGATTTGTGATTTGTGCCTGGTTCCTGCCTTCTGGGTGCGTTTTTGGCGGCGTTGGCGCCGCCCTTGGCGAAGGGAGGAAAGCGCCACCGCCACACGCGTCGTTCTTTCCCTTCTCACGTTCAAGCTCCCAGCCGTACAGGTACATGTACCTTTCATGAACACGAAAATACAGCTGAGCCTCGAGGAAGGTCGTCTTACCAACAACATTGGAATCTGCTGCACGGACAACCCTATCCCCTCTCCTCTATCTCCTGTTTGCATGCCTCACGTTGCTACTCAGCATGTTGTCGTCTCCATCTTCTCCTCTTCCCTGTCTCTGCCTCGCGCGCCCCATTGTCCCTGCATTGTCCATGGCCACAGCCTTGCCCAGTCTGAACCCCAACCTGCCCTTCTTTTACTCGACTTTGTCTACTCTTCTTCCTCCATTCCACCTGTAGAGATAACAAGGGCCCAGGATAGGCAGACACTCAATTCCTACCCCGTGCTGCTTTGCCTAATACCATCTCTATTTCTGCCCATCTTATGTTGTCCCTTGATGTCCAACTCTCTGCTTCGTTAACGGCCCTATCAAGGCCGTGCTGATTTGGTGGCTTTTCATCTCATGCACAATCCAGCTAGATCGTGCAAATCGCATCGTAAGACACATCTTGCAACGTCTTCTGGGGCCATATTGGCCTCTTGGGGCGGAAAATTTGGACTATTTACGATCTTTTGGGGGGCCACCGGGGCCAAGAAACTGCCCGGAGGCCGATCGCAGCGGACAACAAAACCTCCAACGGCCAACATTCCGACCACGATGCCTCCAGAATTCCTCCAAGAAACCACGTTGAACGCCCAAGAACGCCCACGAACACCCACGAACTGCCTGAAATCCAGACGCCAGCGCCCGAGTCCACGATTCTAGTGCAGCTTCATCTGTTGTCGGTCGTCGCGGTGACCCCGCTGCTCGCGTGTGTCCGCGTTAGCTGAGAAGACCAGAAAGCCACAAAGGCGCGAGAGGATCAACGGCAAAAGACGAGAAGGAATGTCGCATGGCAGGGGTCCAGTGACGCACGAAAATGTTCGAACTGAACATGCTTCTCAGAAAGGAAATCATTTTCCTCATGCTTGCCGCTGAAACGTGCGTCTTTCTTGTCCTTTTTTTGCTGCTCTTTTGCCCGTGGTCTCTGCGTTCATTTCTGGTGACCCTTGGCCAGGATGAAGTCGTAGGTTCCCCCCTTCATTTTTCTATTTTTCTGCGCGTTACTGACGTGGTCTTAGTATCGTCACTGGACGTGGTGCCAATTCTCACCACTTACACTCTTTCTCTCTGTGAGTTGTTGCTTTCCCTTCGTGCCTCTTCCTCCCTTTCAATTTCAAACGGCCAATGTTTTGGTAGCCTTTTGGACTTCTTGCTCCTCTTGCTTCCTCTTTTGGCCTTCAGTTGTCCTTTTTTGCCCTCCTTCTCCTCATTTTTCTTGTAGCCCCCTCTTCTCTTTTATTGTCTCGCCCTTGACGAGACTCCGGCCACCACCAAAATTGGCTGTGTGGAGACCTACCAGTGGCCCCAAGTGGCTGCTAAGTCCCACGTTGTTCGCCCGTTTCTGCCCGCTTTCTGGTTTCTTCGGTTCTTCAGTGCCTCGCGGTTTTTTTCACCAGCGCGAGGCTCCCTGGCTTGGCTCCCTGTCGGTACGGCTGGCTTTTGGTCCACGCCCAACAAAGTTTAGCCCTATTTTGTATGAACCTCCCTTTTGGGGGCTGAACAACAAGCTCGAATTCCAGAGCACGAGACAAGGCGAAGAAACGAAATAGGTAGAGGCAAAAGAACGAGCGCAGGAAGAACGCTCTATCTTTTGATTGCCACCAGCTGCGTGCTGCAAGAAGCAAGGGAAAGACCGACTAAAAGACTCGAGGAATGCTCGAATTTTACGTTTTTGTGAAGGCTCTATTGAAGGCTCTGTGAATTAAAAGGGACGGCAGAGAAGCCTCTCTTTTTCTTGTTCACTCAGTTGTTCACTCAGACTGGCTCTCGTCTGCCTTCACTCTCGACTGCCATCATCACCTTTTGTTTTATGTGTTCTGCAACATCACTCTTTTTGTTGCAAACCAGCAAACACACCGACTTCTGCTATTTCTCGTCTTGAGCATTTTCTCTTGCATTGCTTTGTTGCTTTCTGCCCATTTCATTCCTTCTTTCATTGTTACCCTCTTACAGCATCCCTCTTTTACGACATGACACCTCGTTAACACGTCAAAATTCTCACCAAACTCGGTCTTCTTTGTCAAGACCATCCACTCCTTTATTCAAACGAAACAACAAGCGACCAACAGCAACAAAACGTGCTCTCCGGAAACGATACGACGTTCTTGTTCTTTGCTCGCCTTTCTCTCCCTCCCCGTCCTCGTTCGCTTGTTCACTCGAAATACCATCCACCTCCATGTTGTAACTTCACAACATCGAATAGACAGTCACTCGTTTTGCCTCGTCATTAATATCTGCATCGCCCCGCCTTGATCTTCGACTCTAGATCCCCCCTTCATTTCAGCGCCAAAAAACCCCGTCGCTCGTTTTTATTTGATTTTTTCAACGATTACACCATATTCCACTGCGACTGCATTAGACCATTTTCGCATCTACACCAGCATTGCGCTCAAACGCCATTTACACCAGTATCATAATTCACCACTACAACAACAACAAGATTGACTACCGCCAGAATGACAAACGCTCAGGTCTACAGTGCCTTCAAGAGCTACGTCTCGCGTCTGCATGACGTTCTCAACGTGCGCCGTAACAAGAAGACCAAGCCTCGCTTGGTGATTGTGAGTAGCGTCCTGTACTGCAACGTTTTTTGGGGGGTCGGACTGCCGAGACTGTGACATATACTGACATTGCACCTTCTTATTCTAGTCTGCTCCTTTCGACTTCAAGAAGGAAGACAGTATGTGCATCCTGCCGGGCATTTCTGGCGAGGAGTGAGTACCATCCACCATCCCGTGTACCATCCACGATATGTGACCGGTTCACACCCATTCTCGTGTATTGTCTTGCTAACAACACCTCTTCCCAGACTCTACATGCTTCGTGAAAAGGCTGCGGCGAGCATCGTTGGCTCGGCTCTCTCGAATCCCTACGAGACCTACTCCGACTCGGCCACCCTAGCCCCATCGTCGGTCCACGATCTTCACCTCGGCCCCGGCAGCCTCAACCGCAGCACCAGCAGCTTCGATAAGTCTTCGCTACATCACACCACCTCAACCACAGCAACCACCTGGCCAAGTCCATGACGGCGCCCCTGTCCATGTCGCCGGGTACCATGTTGGTGGCCCCGCCGACGCCCACGTCGACCCGCTCTGCTACCTCGTCGCCCACCTCGCCGACCCACCACCACAGCAACATCAACCTGCATCAGCACATTTGCTGTCGTCGCTGCAAGAGCGCCGCCGCTAAGGAGCAGCGCATCGGTGGCGGTGTCTCGTTTTACCCGCCGATTGTCCTGGCCTCGACGGAACCGTACGCGCCTACCGGCCTGTCGTTCCCCTCGTCATCGTCCTCGGCCTCGTCCATCTCGTCGCGGGAGTAACCTCCTCATGTCGGACAAAACAGACCGATCCATCTCTGAGGTCCATCTCTGAGGTCCATCTCTGATAGACCCAGACAGTCCCCTTTGCATCTTGGTAAAAGGGTGCACAGCAAGACTTGTCTTTATTATCTTTTCTTTTGCCTCTATTCCCTTTGTCAAGTTTTCTTTTGTTTTGTCGGATTTTTCTTTTTTTCTTTCCTTTGTCACGATAGGATACCAAAGGTTTGAGCGATGCGATGCCTCTTTTTCTCTTTCTTTGCTGGTCTTTTTGCTTCTACCCCTCGTTTGCGCTCAAACAGAGACGGATAACGGGACACGGGCCTGCACCGTTTTATGCATGACTGCTCTTTTCTTGCCTGATTTCTTACATATGCTGCTTTTTAGCTCTCCAACCTCGGTTGTGCCATCCACTCATGATGGATACCCTTAATGAACGTCTAGACATGCACGACTAGACATTGTTTGCTCCTTGTTTTTCTTAGTCTCAAATAGCCTTTTAACGGATTTCCGTTACGATGCAGTCGATAGCGATACAGCCTTGACTGTGCCTGACGATAAAGTCGCTTAATATATTACCCCTTACCGATATCCAAAATACGCAGCATTATTTCTTCGTCCGTTGTATTAACCCGACCCGACTTACACCCTCGTTTTATAGTTAAGATTTTAGGCCTGACATAGACCCAAAACTTGAGGCTTGACCAAATTGAGTCAGCTCTCGACGTCCTTCCTATTTTGATTATGCGGAGAAGCCTTAACGACCCCGGCCACTACCCCGAAATAGCTGTCCAGTGGGCCTCCCCACCTGGCAACAAACACCCGCCCCCAGCTCCTCACGACCATATTTTAAAGCAGAGAAGATCTGCATCGGACAGCCGTCCCAGATGCAGCACCGGCTCCTCTCCTCCTCTCGGGAGGTGGACAGGAAGCGGAGCTTTTTTTTAAAAAAAATCTTATAGTGAGAGTGTCCACTAGCCATGCCAGCCGACCCAACATACCTTGCTGTCCCTGGAAATCCTCGACTTTGCTCCCGTGATGTGTGGAAGATGGAGCATGGAGTACGGGGTATGGAGTACTGTGGCAAGATTGTGCCTTTTAACCAGAGCCTTGCATTTTTTTATACCGCTTTCATTCTCGTGTTCCGTCTTGTCGTGTAGTGTCCGTCGGCCTGGTCAAAACGTGTGCATGGCCAACCACGCATGCGATAGTCTGTGGGCCGTGCTGCCCCGTGGATAGCCTTCTAATTTGAACCCCGGTACACATTGGCCCGATGTACTCTGTAGATGCACGACAGCTGAAGAGCAGGAATCGTAAGCGACGGCCATTCGTATGCGAGCACAACTGTCGATCACTGAATATAAGGTCGGCGATGCAGTCGCGAGTCACGCTTCCTTGTCTTTTGCCGTCTGCTCTTTTTTGCCTCGTCACTTCTTCTTTCCCTTTTTTGGTATTATTACATTTATTCGGCCGGTTGATGTCTCGGCCGTCCACGTTGTCAACGACGCTGGCGACGATATTGACCTCAAGGTACCGCATCTGTTCACTGTGTGCCGGCCAGACAGCATTGCTAACATGTCCGATGAGGAGCTGCGTCGTCTCAGCGTCAAGATGACCCGCAAGATAGGTCTCTTGATCAAGCCCGTCATGGGAAACTCGTCCATTCTCAACAATGCCGACCGACCTGCCCTCGCCGCCGCCAAAGTCTATGGCATCAAGGAGGCCGGCGCCGGTGAAGCCCACGACTAGACGACGGCGCGGCAGGGCTTAAAGCTCGCAATGACGGACCCCGAGATTTGGACGCTCGTCTGGTGTGGTGGAGTGGGCCAGGCCATGGGCACAGTTGTAAGCTTTTACCCGCGAGTACTTGTGTAACCTTTTATAGTCGTCATGTTGCCGTACTAACCGAATAGGACCACTGTCTCGACACTCGGCTACAGCAGCCATTACGCTCCCTCTAACGGCCCCGCCCTATGTTCTCGCCTCCATTGTTTCTACGCAGTACATGATTCCGTACATTAGCGACCGTGGGGACGTCATGTACATCATCATTGTCAGCTGCCCTGGTGTCGCGGTCGATGTCGACATCCTGGCGCTGTCGACACACAACACCGGTGCCCGCTATCTCACCATGATGGCTCATGCCCTCTGTTTGTCCCGGTCCGCAAATCATGCCCTTCAACAGACTCTGCACATGCACATGGCCTGTCCCATGTCCCAAATCCCAAGCGCGCTGCCGGTGTCGCCATGATCAAGGCCATCGGCGGCCTGTCCGACGTCAGGGGCAGCTTCCTCTACTACGATGGCCCACACGTTTACGCAGCATTTGGCACGCTCCTGGCCTGCACACCTGCCTTTTTCGTCACGGTCACGCTGTACCTGATGCATGTGCGTCGTCTGAAGCGCCTGCTCCGCAACTCGCCCGAGGACCAGCGCAAGGCAATGAAGAGCGGCGTCACGTAGTAGAAGGTTGATATGGGTTAGAGATATGTCGGTGACTAAGTGGGCAACTGGTCGGGAAGGAGAAAGAGGAATATCTGAGAGGTGGCAAGGTTTGTTCGCAAAAAGAAGGATATATTCTAGCTGCGCAGAAGTAGATCCAAAGTGGTCGTCTGGAACCAACGACCAGGCAAACGCTGGAAATTACACCACTATATACGGCTACGGATAAGAATCCTGAGCATATACACGTTCAAAGCGAAGCCGATCACGACGATCATCACAAACACACAATTGGTGACTCGCACAGAATTTTTTGTGCGCTGTTCGTGTCCATCTCACGACATTCCTGGCATGACCACTTTTAATGGCTTTTCTCCACGCGCCGTACTATTTCTACTCCATGCCTTTCCGGCGTATTGTACGCATAAAGACAAATCTTCTGATAGTGGATCCACCCTGCTGTTTGACAGGTTGTGGCCCAGGGGCTTGCACAAAGAGGGGGCCGCTATTCGAACCTCTGACAGGCGCTAACATGTGCTCACGTGTCGCTTAACACAGGGGCCCACAAAGACGCTAAAGGCCCTAACGCGGCCCATTGCTAGCTTCTTTCAGGTCTGCAGAGCGTCAGAACTTGACCGTGTAACCGCTGTATATCCGGAGACTGGGCGGGCAGGAGCGACTCGTGTGGTTGGGTTGGGCCCGGGGTGGTTCGAGTGGTGGTGGCAAGGGTGGTGCCCCAGTGGGGAGAAGGAGCGACCCCAGGAAATGGTGGAGAGGGGAAGGAGCAAACAATGGGAGAAAGGTTGCTCCTTCTTTTTCTTTTTGTGGGCTGTTGTTTTTTTGTCTGGGTTGTGGTTGCGTGCCTTCCCGTTTTGTGTTTTTCTTCTTCTTGAGCTCTCACTCCTGGCCCCTTTTTTATTCCCATCTTCCCACACTCTGCCTCCCCCCCTCTCTCTCACTTCGTTTCCCGACAGGTTATTTTCCCTGACAGGTAACGGGTACGTGAGATTATTCGTTCACTTTCTGTTTTCAGGCGGTCCCGCTCTCTCTCTCTCTCTCTCTCTCTCTCTCTCTCTCTCAGATCGCCAATCGTGCCGACAGATTTCAAACAGGATCCGACCGGAACTGCATCCGGCCCCCGACGCGTTTTGTTCTCCAGCAAATCGAGCATCTTCAGACCCACTACCCATGCAGCTTCAAAACCAGTCATCCCCGCGCCCCAACGGCGGCAGCAGAGGCGGCTGGTTCTCGCCGTCGGCGCGGTCGGCTCGCTCAAGAGAAGGCTGTCTGACATGCAAGTGAGTTGTCTTCCACGTGGTTTCAACCCCATTGCCGATGCGATGATTTTGAGTCCTACTTTGGTTCTTGACTGGGCTTATGTAGTGCTGACATTGTCCACTGTAGGCGACGCAAAGTCAAGTGCGATGAGCAGCGGCCACGGTGTTCGCACTGCGAGCGGCTGAATATAGAGTGCAGGTGGCGGCCGCTCGTGGCGTCGTTAAAGAATGGCAATGGAAACGGCAATAGCAACACAACAATGGCCATGGCCACGACAGCAATGGCATGCAGCAACAGCTACAGCTGCCGGACCGGCCGATGTCGGCGTTCATGTCGACCCTTGAGCGGCCACCCTACGACGGCGCCGTCAGCGATGCATCTACCGGCCAGGTGGCAACACAAAACGGCTCCGGCTCTAGCCATGGCCGAAGTTTGTCGACCCCCGCGACCACGTCAACGTCAGCGTCCTCACCACGCATGCTCCTGGCCGGCGCGACAGGAGCTCAAAACGGGACCGGCATGCTCATCCAACAACAACAGCAGCAGCAACAACAACAGCAGCAACAACAACAGCAACAGCAACAACAACAGCAACAACAAACGCCATCACAACAACAGCACCAAGTATCGCAACCGCAGCCTACCCATGCCGTCAACCAGGTCTTTGACTTTGCGAGTTTCATGTGGGATCCCGACGAAGTATGGCAGGACGTGCGACATCAGATGGGCGTGGGTGATCTCATTGCCGACATGGGCGGCGTCCCTGGCCTGACAGGCGCAACATTCAACAATGGAGCAGTCCATGGCACGACGACGGATGCCAGCATCAACCTCGTACAACACCAACACAGCGCAGCCGACTTTCACATGGACGATTCCACCCAGGGTGGTCTGTCTCTATCACCACAAACGGCCGAGGCACCGGCTGCCGAAAACTACCGATTGATGGACTACTTTATCCACGCCGTCACACCACCGATTCTGGCCGAAGTCGAGACACAAAAGAAGTGGCTGGTGATGCGCAGGGTTCTGGTGGGCCGGGCCAATGCGTCGTCCATGGTCCGCTGGGCCATTCTGGCGTTTTCCAATTTCATGCTTGTGCAGCGCGAAGGTTCTTGGATGGCCAGTCGGCAGAACCACTACGAGAACGCCCTGTCAGAGGTGTTGGCCGCAATCGACATGGCAGCAACAGCGGCCGTGTTGCTGGACGGTGGCCAGCGGCGTGACGATACAAACGGTGCTCCAAACGGT
Source organism: Sporothrix protearum (assembly GCA_016097115.2). Classification (NCBI taxonomy): domain Eukaryota; kingdom Fungi; phylum Ascomycota; class Sordariomycetes; order Ophiostomatales; family Ophiostomataceae; genus Sporothrix; species Sporothrix protearum. The sequence continues at coordinate 1,242,368 of JADMNH010000008.1, forward strand.
GCTACAAACGGAAGCGGGGCGGCCAATGGCAACAACCTTGGTGGTAACGGACCACTGACAGCTGGCACGACAGAGTCTGGGGCAACAGCGGCCACGGCAAACGACAATGGTACGAATGACAATGGCGCATCAACAAATAGCCACACTCAGGTCCCCGCCAGCTACGCAGCAGCCGGTGTCGCTGCGCCCAACGACACGAACAACAGCAACAATCAAAACGGAAATGACAAATTCCACGGCCGATTCTTGACGGGAAGTGTGCAGGCACGAGCACCAGCTGCCCAGCCTGTACTCTCCTTGTCTAGGTCGAGCACCCACCGCGAAAATCTTCTTGCGACACTCTTTTTCCTCAGCTACGTCGACATCCTCGAGGGCCGCATCGACGCCGCCCACGCCAACCTCAAACGCGCACACGATATCCTCAAAACCAGCGAAAAAGGTGGCTCGTTCAGTGCAGTCGAGCGGCAATTCCTGTTGTGGCTACGATTGCTCGATGCCCGCGCAGTGTCGGCGGGCGGCGAAGGTCTCTTCTTGTCGACGGACGATGAACAACTTCTTGTGGAGACACCACCAGCGGGCGCACTCGAAGCAGAACTCGGACAGATGGACGGCGGGGATGGTAGTGGAGCAACCAACGGAGGACCAGGTGGCACCATGGGTAGCACCAACGGAAGCATTGCGACACCGACAGGCATCGAATCACCGAACGACGATATCGAAGACGTGCTGTTCCAAATCCTGTACCAGCCCGGCATCCTCTTTTTTCAAAAGATACAGAGCTTTATGGGCCGCATCTCGCGCATCGACCCATGGCACCGGTCCCGCGGTACAGTCGAAGACGAAACCGATGTCATGAATATCGGCGCCGCCATTGCAAGGGACTTGCGTACACTCTACGACAACCGACCAATGCTGATGGACTATGCCGTGGCAGGCAAGCTGACGGCAGCACATGTCTCCGCACAGTTGGCGTTTGCAGTGACGCGCTCCTTCCGCACATACCTGTGCAACTACTATGCTAGCAAGGTTCACTTGCACCGTGTGGCCTACAAGACCCTGCCTTTGACGCAAGAAGCCACAGAGGCGCTCGCACAGATTCGGCACCTAGCGCGTCTGTTGGTGGAGGCGCTGGACGCCGAGGACGCCCTGCCGGCCAATATGCTGTGGCCACTACTGATGCTGGGCTCGGAGGAGCCAGACCCAGTGGAGCGGGCATGGATCCACACACAAATTATGCGCATGCAGACGGTGGCAGGCAACTCCAAGATCACGGCACAGGTGCTGGCGGAGCTGCAAGCACGGCAGGATGCAGCACAGGCGCGGGTGGACATTCGGTCGGTCATGCACGCCATCTTCCACTCATGTTTTGCCATCCTGTAATCCATCTACGGAGGAGGGGGAAGGGAGGGGGCACAACAATACATATCAGTAATGAAAATCAAAAACATTTTGAGTAGCAAGTTCTTGGGACAAAAAAAAATAAACGCTCGACTCAGAACACGTTCACTCGAAATGATGCTTGTTGACGTGCGTCAAGGGCAGCTGGCCCGTCCGGACGTTGCGCACATTGCCCGTTGCCAGGTCGCTCAACGCCCATGCCGGTCTCGGGCGCACCGCCGGCCCATGTGGCAGGGCCAGTGTGGCCTGTCTTGACGCAAACAGGTGCGGGTCTCTATCTCGCTTGTCCTCACAGACATCCAGACACACAGCAGACGGCTGGTCCGATGCCAGCGCGTCCACAACGGCACCCGCGTCCACCAGGCCACCACGGGCCATGCTCACCAGCCGCGCACCCTTCTTCATCTGGGCGATGCGCGTGGCGCCAATCAGCTTGCCGCCGCTGCCGGGCGCCGCAATTACCACACAGTCGGCCGATGCCAGCATCCGTCTCGAGTTTGTCGGGTGGCCCCTTGACGTTGCCCGCCGCGGCGTCTTGCTTGGCCGTCCTAAGGAACGGGTCGAAGTTCTCGATGCGCATACCGAACGCAGCGGCAGTGGCGGACTAGCTGGCAATGCGCTGGCCATTGTTGCCGCGATCAACAAAACAATGCCCAGGGCATGCATGACCCTGTGGGCTGCATTTGAGGGGGGGGGGGGGCAGTTGTGGTGGGCGTCCAGGAGCGTCGCGGTGTCGCCATGTCGCGGGCCCGGGCCCGGGCGGCCATGTTGCATCATTTCATGTTGCGGAACACGGAGATGATGTGGTACAGGGCCATGTCGGCTACGGCCTCAGACGACGCCGAAGCGCCGTTGCAGTGCAGAATACCAGCAGCAGCCAGCAGGTCGACGTCGGCCCAGCCGTAGCCGGCGCTCGCCGAAGCAAAGACCTTTTAAGGAATCAGGCAGCAGGGGGGATCAGCTCCTTGTCCCAACGGCCCCCATCTCGCCGCCGGCCGACTAGAAGCTGGAAGTCACCCCATTTCAGGGCTTCCAGAAACAATGGGCGCTGGCGGTCTTTGAGAGGCGGGTTGAAGATGGTCTGGTGAACTGCTTGGAGAGGCTCTAGTAGAGCTCGACGTTGTGGCGGACAGGGTTGCCCAGGCGGAGGATGACAGGCTTGCACAGGTTGAGGAAGGGGTTTTGTTTTTTTGAGGAGGACTTGATGAAAGTGCAAGACGCATTGGGGTAGTGACGCGCAGTTGAGGATTATTGCTTCGCCGCGTCGCAAAACGGACCAAGAATTCTTCTGGTCGCGAAGTCGCAGCTCTCGTTAGGCCATAGAGGTTGCATGTGCGGAGACAGAGGGGCCAGAGACGGAGAGGGAAGGTTCAGGTGGATTAGATGGGTCAATGATGCAGCTCTCGAGTTGGATTTCTGCGATTCTAGCTTCTACGAGTAGACTGAGTGGGTTTGGCGACAAAGAGCTTGCCTCGATTTGCCTCGTCAACATGCGGAGAATCAATGTGGTGGTCGGCAGCCGACGCATGTCGGATACGCTAGTCCAAAAGCGGACATCACAGCAGGGTATCGTGCCGCCCCACCCGTCCTCTCCGCCAAGGCGTGTGGCAAGACCCACTTTATCTGCCGACCCTACTGGGCAATTACTGTGTAGACTGTCGGCGGCCCTTGGCTGTCGGCCTTTGCTTTTCCCTTGCCTCATGTCCTTGCTGACCACGTCCCTCACGCGTCCTTGACCTCGTCCATCCAAGGGATCGATTCTTGTGCGCCCCGCCGAGAGACAGCGACGGCCGCCGCGCGATTGGCCCAGGCCACAGCTTGAGCAATGCTATGCCCCTGCACGAGGCCCAGCGCATACGCGCCGATGAACGTGTCGCCGCCGCGGTCGTGTCGACGACGGTCGTTTTGGCGGCGGGGACCAGTCCCGAGCCAATTGGCGAAGAGGGTGAAGAGGGTGCAGAGGGTGACGAGGGCGACGCGTAGTAGACCCCTGCGCCGCAAGGGTAATGACCACGTGCTGGACGCCCAGCTGCAGAAAGTGGCCAGCCACGCGAGCGAGCTCTGCATCTCTCTTCGCGGGCGACAGATCCAGAGTGGTCCCGCTGAGGAACGAGGCTTCCGTCTCGTTGACGACGAGGTGGGTGATGCAGGCGTACGCATCGTTGGGCAGCTGTTCAGCGGGTGCAGCGTTGAGCAAAACAGGCACGCCTTGGCGGCGCGCGGTCTGTAGAATCTGGAGCACCGTCGGCAGCGGGATCTCGAGTTGGAGGAGGAGCAGCGAAGGCAGACGACCGCCAGGTGCGGGTAGCGATGTCTCGTAGTCTTGCGGGGTCAGACTGGCATTGGCCTCCGCCGACAACAGAATACGGTTCTCACCACCGGCCGCCTCGTCGACCAGAATCACGGCGACACCCGTGCTCTGGCCCGCGCGGACAGCCACGCCGGATGTATCGACACCCACGGCCGTCAACGCTGACGTCATTTTCTGGCCATACACATCGTCGCCCACGGCGCCGACCATGTAGACGGACGCAGCCCCTTCTGTGGGGCTGCTGGACTGCCGTCCCAGCTTGGCACAAGCCACGGCCTGGTTGGCACCTTTGCCGCCCAGGCCCGTCCGGAAGCCATTGGCAGCCATGGTCTCGCCGGCCGCGGGCATCCGTGGCGTGTAGGTGACGAGGTCGGCGTTGAGCGAGCCGATGACCATGATGGAGGGGGTTTGCTCGTGCGGGGAAGACCCGACGGGGCCGCTTCCGACGGTTGGAGAGGCCATGGCGAGGAGAAGGGGGAGGTGTGAAGAGGAGAAAAAAGAGTGAGATGCAGGGGGGGCGTTTGGGGGCGTTGTGTTCCTGTGATGCTCTCCGTTGTTGCCAAAAGTCTACGGGAAAGCTACGCTCGGCTTTATCTACAGAAGAGGTGTCCTGTTTCTTGGACAGACCAGTTCTGTGCACATCATGTGTGGACAGGTCTATGCGTAGTTTTTCAAGTTTTGCTCGTCACGATGAACATCTTTCTTGAAGACATGAAATAAGAGCCGACGGGCGCAAAGGTACGAGCACTGAGTAAATATGCGTATTGATGCGTTTGAACCTTCATTCTGACTGTAGTCATGTTGCCACTAAGTGGGCCGCCCGATCGGATATGGCAAATTGGGAATAGTGCGTCTCGCTCGGCTGTACAAAAGACTCCAAGTGGGCAGTTTGGTCGGATGCGCTAAGCGTTGGCTCGACGTTGGTGAATGCGACGGGCAAACACCCATTGTGAGGGGATGTACACACGTTTGTGCAGACATCCAACGCGACAATAGCAACTGTGGATAGCATCACGCCCCCATCTTTCTTAGACTATGCGAGCGCGGAGAGACCGGTTGCTTCGAGACCGGTAGAGCTCTTCCGCCAGGTGACGTGATGTGGAGGGGAGAAACTGCTAGCCAGTGAATGGAAGGCAAGCGACCAATGAAAGAGACCAAAAAAGAAGAAAGAAGAGAAAGAAAAGGAGACAAGGCAAACGCCGTGGGTCCAGACCTGGTCCGATGTAGGCTGAAGCTTGGAGCTGCGACAGGAACAAAAGATGCTGGTCTGGTACGCTTTTCTTTTTTTTTTGGGCAGAACACTCTATATTCTCTAAACATCATCAACAAACTCTCTCTCCTCAACATCGCTCTCTCACCACCTCACACAGCCACACATCCTCTCACGCACACAACCTCCCACACACCTACACAATGGGTTCCACCACAGCAAGCAAGGCCTTCCCGCCGGGCATCCACGTGCCCAGCCTGACGTGGTTCCGCGGCACTGACGCACAGGAGATTGACTGGGACGTGCAGCGCACACACTTCCAGTTCCTGGCCACGTCGGGTCTGCACGGTGTTGTGATTGCCGGCACCAACGGTGAGGCCGTGACGCTGTCGTCCGAGGAGAAGACGCAGCTCGTCAAGGAGTTGAAGGCCGCGGTCACGGCTGCCGGCTCGGATCTTGTGGTCACGGTGGGCTGCGGCGGCCAGAGCACGCACCAGGTGATTGCGGAGACCAAGGTGGCCGCGGCCGCCGGTGCCGACTTCGCCCTCGTCCTGGTCCCCAGCTACTTCCACTTTGCCATGAACGAGGAGGCCATTGTGACCTTTTTCGAGGAGCTGGCCACGGCCTCGCCCATCCCGGTCCTGATTTACAACTTCCCCGGCGTCGTTGCCGGTCTCGACGTCAACTCGGACATGCTCGCCCGTCTGGGCCAGCACCCCAACATTGTCGGCGTCAAGCTGACCTGCGGTGGCATTGCCAAGGTCGCCCGTGTGCGTGCCCAGTTTGCGCCGGAGACGTTCTGCGCTCTGGCCGGCCAGAGCGACTGGCTGCTGCCTGCGCTGGCCGTCGGCAAGCACGGGCACCATCACCGGTGTGGCGAACCTGTACCCCCGCGTCTGCGTCGAGATTTACGATGCCTTCAAGCGCGGCGATGTGGCGGCCGCCGAGGCACGCAGCTCAAGCTGGCCGAGATGGAGTGGGGTTTCGCCAAGGGCGGCATCAACGGCACCAAGTGGGTGGTGGCGTCCATTCGCGGCTACCCGCTGGCGAGCAGCCACTGCCGCCGGCCGTACCCGCAGTTCAGCGACAGCAAGAAGCAGGAGTGGATCACGGGTGTTGTTGGCCCGCTGGCCAGCGAGGAGGCGAAGCTGCTGGCTGCCGCGAAGAAGTAGAGGTCGTCGAAGCTGGCGATGGAACAAAATATACGTGCATAGACTGGATAGAATAAAATAGAGGCTATGGCAAACAAACGACGGGAAACAAATGTAAAATCATTCTTCAATCGTGCAATCTCATCCATGCATGTGTCTTATCTTGCGTTTGGCCGGATGTTAGAGTCTATATAGTCCAGTGTCACCGTGCCACCGTGCCACCACATATCTCAACTCTCAACCGTGAAAGACACCTTCATACGCCGGTCTGCCAGAAAGCGGCGCAGGTTCTCGGCAATCGAATCCGTGCAACCGTCTGGCCGTCCACCAGCAGCGTGTGGTGCGATAAACAGGTCTGGTGTTGTCCACAACCGACTCTTTGCTGGTGGAGGCTCTGTCTTAAAGACATCCAGTGCTGCCGCGCCCGACTTGCCAGCATGAAGTGCATCTGCCAGTGCATCCTCTGACCTCGCAGTTTATTGCCAACACTGGCATCACCGAGGCCGGTTCCAACATCTTCAAGAACATTGCTGAGAACGAAGACTATGTCTTTGTCCGCCGCGCCATCAGCTTGTCCACTGTTGGCTTCGTCTTCTACCCAGAGATGTGCAAGAAGACGCTGGGGGAGATGGCCGGCGCTTTCGGTGGCCAGGTCGTCATGGAGGGGGGGAGCTAGGCTAGTGTCGTGGCGGAGTTGGCTGACTTATAAATACCCAGAGGTAGATACGCGGAGTAGGACACCTTGAGCAGTCTGTTTCCATTGCAAGGAATGCTCCCGTGCTCACAAAACACCACTGCACTTTGTTTATTCGTACGGCGAGCGAGGCATATTGTGTTTTCAGGAATCGGTATAGCTTGATCAGAGTCTTTGTTTGGCGTTTCAGCTCTATATTACTCTCAGGCTGCACATATAACCAAGGATCTCTCGGGACGGCCAGGGAGATCAGACGTACAGCGCTTTGCCGCATGCTCAGCCGGGTGGTTCATTGCGTAGGAGTGCTTTCCAGCGGTGGTGCGGTCATATCTGAGGGATGATACCAGAGCAGATGGTGGAGACGTGGATGTTTATCGGGGTTGAGACGGCCAGCGAGGAGCTTAGCGAATTGGACGGCTGTCTGGTTAGTACGAAGACCATCCGTTATAGTCTGATACAGAGAGCCAGGTGACTGACTCACCGCCTTGGATATACTGTAGGTCTAAGAACCCACGCTGGGCTGGTTGGCTGATGGCGGCCGGGGAGGCGATAACGTAGAAGTTAATCGACTGGGACTTGCGCAGCAGCGGGATAAAATTGACGGTCAAGAAGTAAACGCCTATGACGTTGACTTTGATGTGCGAGTGAACTCTTTCACTCGGTTGATTCGGCAGAGAGGCTTGTACTCACTCCCGTTGCTCCGTGCAAAATCCTCCCTGTGTCTATATTCGTGATTGTAGTACCCTTTGTGTTTGCTTTGTTACATAGCTTTGTCACAGACGTACTCAGTCAGACCGTCCACCCACAGGTTCTGCACTTGGTCGTCTACAAGAGAAACACATGTCAGCACGTTTCCTTTTCGAGCCCGTATGGGTTGTCCTGCCACTGCCTACCATTGTTGTGGTCATTTGCCTCAACACGCCACGGGCTGTTGATGCCGGCATCGCTGATCAGGGTAACGATCTGTCTGTCAGTCGGTGTCTGTACTCTGTAGGGTGCTTTGTGGATACCGGAGAACGATCATGATCCTCCTCGGCCTGAACAGCCGCGACGATGGCCTTGCGGCCCGTTTCTGTCTGGACTTCTTCTTGATGCTGCATACCTGGCAGTTGGTGAGAAAGGAAGCTCTCTGGATGGTACTCGTGATGTTGGAGATTGTGAAGAGGTGGGTTGCTTCAGCTGCCCAGCAGAGTACTTTTTGGGTCTTGGCCAAAGCTCCGAGTCTCCAACACACGGCCACCACAGGGTGTTTTGCGTGTCTTCCCGGTGTCTCCAAACGTACCGCCCTACAGGCCACTGTCCACTCCTTTCAATGGGGTTTATGATTTTCTGCCATGGAGTGTGCTTCGTGAGGTTTCTTCTCTTCCACAAGAGGCCATAAGTGGTGCCCCTTCGACAAAGTTACCCTAACCCACCACCGACTTTCGCAACATTGGCGCCCCGTATTGCCCCGTTCTGCCCCGGAGGGTTTAGTGCGGAGGCGGCTCTATCAGAATTGTTAAAGTTTGCCTGATTTTTGACGTTCCGAGCGGAGGTAGCCTTCCGCCTCTGCTCTAGCGCAGCCGATCGAACTACTCCGCATGCTACCATACCTTTCCCATCTTATTCTTGCTTTCTCGGGGATGTCGAAACGCGGAGAAAGATGGGGGAGGTTACCACCAAAAAAACAGTTCCATCAAAGATAAGCACCATCAAGAAAAAACGGCGTCGTCGGCCCAGCTTTCCTTCACCCCCACGGCGACCACAGCGGGTCCTCATCATGGGGCAAGTGAGCAACGGAAAATGGAAAGAACAGATAGGAAAATATTGGCGTCTTACTCGAGCCTGACTCTCCTTTAACCAAGTAAGCAAAAAAATACGCAATATCCCAAAAGGCACCGTAGCCCAAGTCCCACATCAGCGGCCAGATAATCCACTTTCTTCAACTCTAGACCTTTCCTTATCGGGCCTTTCCAACACACACGCTTGTTGATCTTCGACACCTCCTCTTGCGCAATCTCTTCCTCTTTTCCTTCCCTCCCCCACACACATCAACACAGTCACCATGGTACGAGACGCACCAAGACGCACCTATCGTGGACAGCCCCAAGGTCATTGCGCTGACCGACGAGGAGCGCGATAGCAGTGTCTTGAGCGACACCAAGCTGTATGACGCCATTAAGGCCCTCTTCACGGACGGTCTCGTCGTTGTTGAGAACACCATTGACGTTGCCATGATCGACAAGCTCAACACGCGCATGCTGCAAGACACTGAGCGCCTCCTGACTGTGGCAACTTGTCACAGTCCCACCGATCGAGGAGGAGTACCTCTTCCCCGAGTTCTATGCCAGCAAGCACGGCACCTGCATCGTCTCCAACATCCTCAACATCCTGGGCCTCAAGCCCGAGGTCCCAATTCATCCACCCTAACACCCTGCTGGTCACTGACAAGTGCCAGCTCGTGCACTCCGCCGACATCTGCTTTAAGCATCTGGAGCACCCCTTTGCCATTGCCTTTAACACATGCCTGGTCAACGCCGGCACCAAAAACGGCTCGACCGAGCTCTGGCTCGGCACCTAAAAACGCCAACATCAACGACCACCGCGAGCTGGGTGAGTCCATGATTGGCCCCGTGAAACTCGAGGCCCGCCGCGCCGTGTGCCCACCCATCTACCCTGCGTATCAACAAGGGCTCGATTGTGCTGCGGAATCTGCGTTTGTGGCACGCGGGCATGCCGAACCCGACCAACCATGTGCGCATTGTACTGGCGATTGTGTACTTTGCGGCCGTGATACGAGAACGGCGTGGAGACGCCACTGCCGGAGTCGCTGAAGCCGAACGTCGAGAAGGAGCTCGGGGCATACGCCAACATCAAGATTGCCACCAAGTGGGTGCCCGACGAGGGCTACGACGACCTCGACACCAAGTTCAGCAACAACTTTAGCTCAAACCTCACACCGTGGGTCTGGGGCATGACCGATAACGTCGAGACCGCCAAGGGCTACTAGACGACGAGCTGGTCAATGATTAAACGATAATGACGGCAGATATGAGAAGACACTTACTGCAATACTCGGATAGGTAATGGCAACATGCCGTTTATGAGAGTATACCCTGTATACAGGTTGACTCGCTGAATAGTTAAAGGTCAGATAGATGATAGAAAACACTGAATTCTGATATCGTGGAAAGTATGAGTGACCGGATCGGGAAAACAAGATCAAAGATATTCTTCTCAGCATGTTCCCACTTGCCGTCCTTTCTGGCAAGTAGATGCTTTCTTCGGTCCACTATCGTCTTCTGCCTGGAGTTCTTTGTTTATCCATGTCATGCGCAGGTCCTTTGCACTAGGTTCGTTTTGCATCAATAGATGTATGCAGCCTTCGACGTATTGACATCAAACAGTGCGTTCCTTTTTCTGCGCACAAACTTCGTGCCTGCAAACCATACCTTAATGATTCTCTGGGCGAGTTCAACTAACCATACTAGGTATACAGAGCCGGTACTTGCGTAATATAATGGCTCGAAATTTCATATTACTGTGGGGGCTGTTGCTGTTGGCTGTCACGTTGACTTTTCTGGTCTAGTCGAAGTATGCCTGAACGGGAGATCAAGAGCTCGGATCCTGGAACCTCCGGGGGTTGTAGAGGCACGGACAGTGAAACAGAGGCGCTTCTCGTGGGCGTGTGGCTGTTCCTCACTAGAATCTGTCATAAATGTCAACAGAAATAGCCAATTATGAATGTGTCAGCAAATTGAAGATGCCGACTTGAAGGAAAGAGGTACGTACGGTCGTACTTTTCTCCCGTCCCTTTTCTCCGTTACCAATGGGTAAAAATTAATCTCTTTTCGGCAGTATTGGTTCTTGCCATCGGGATATTAAGTTGATATTAAATCGCAAGAGAGAACGATTGCAGCAAAAAAGCTCCGAGCGCACGGCCTCTCGAACAGGGGCCGACGGATGGTGGATGGAGCGCTGCTCGTCCGTGTTGCTGCGATTGTTGCTGCGACTGGTTCGAGAAGAAAGACTGGGTAAAAAGGTCAGCAAAGAGCCCAGGAAAAAGTAACAGCAATATGGGAAGGGAAAGCATGCGCCGTGGCAGACAAATGGCCGATACAGAGGGTGCTGCCTATGCGATAGAATCCAAATGGCAAATCAAACATTAGGCGAGATGGAAACGAAGCAGCAAGCTCTCGATTCTCGTCTGGCCAGGCATCTTCCCCTCTTGCTTTGTTGAAGGAATTGCCCGAGATAGCTCGTTTCGTTTTGTTTATCGGTGCTTTCAAGTATCCAAGTCGAGTCGACGGGCTGCCGACTCAGCTCCAGAATCTAAGCGGCTGCCGGCATGCCCGAGACAGCAATGAGTCCATCGAAGAAGTTCTTAAAGCTTCGAAGTGGCTTGACACCCAGACTCCCTGTGTTGGATCGCCCGCATTTCCGGCTGGCCTCGTCTATCAAACTGTTCCGGAAGCCACAGTTTGTCGATGTCGCGGTCCCCACACCGCTGGCTGCTATTGAAAGTCCCACGGATCATGTGAGAATGTTGGGTTTTTTCGGGACTCTGCCAAAGTGATTTGATTCAAGAAACAATTCGAGAAGGTTCAATTGTCCATCATACCTCCGCTGGACTAGTCATTGGACCGCCCAACAACAAGACGTCGCAGGTAAAATATGCTTGCACACCGGAATAAGGCCATAACGATACCGCCCAGTGCGGAATCAGTTTTGAGCCTGCAGTAGGGGCGTATGGGTAGAATTTACGAGCGCTTTCCAGGGTTTTGTTAGGAACAATAAAACAGGACAGCCGCCCCGGTATGGATTATGGAGGGAAGGAGGGCACACGAGGGGGTTGGCCCCCTGCTGTCGTATTTGATTGCGGTTCCTCTGCCTCTCGCAGATTCTCGAGAAGAGTGGAACGTGTTGGAGAATTGATATGGCTTCTCGTTCGTTTGTTCCAAGAAGCGTGCCCACCCATTCGTGCCAACGCATTAATTTTGCCTCGATGAACTCTCGACCAGCTGGGTTGCCTCATATCGAGACTTGGGTGTGGTTTCGAACCGCTAGAAACGGGTGGCTGTCAAAAAGCGTGAAGAAGAGGGGGACGCAGGATTCCTACAAAATTTGCCAGTAGGGAACTCCTGCAACTTGGAGCTTGAGAAGCAATGCGAGTCAACCGTGATCATGATGCGATTTTGTGTCGATGCTGTCTGCGAGATCCACGGATCTTTTCCGCCACAAAGCCGGCACTTTATCTTAAATTCAGTCGCTCCGCAGTGAGAAAGTCTTCATCTTCTGGGCCTCAACGTCAGCTGCCAAATTTAAATCACCAACATAGGCGTAGTACCAACCAACAGCCAACCCAGCTTCTGTAGTTTCTCCTGCCACTACACCCTTGGAGTAATGCGGGTATGGGGCTCACTCTGACACCGGGCACTCGACACGGGCCGAAAGAACCAGCTTCCAGGGCCTGGTGGCCAGACCAGGCTCGGCGAGGCCTGGGCCACCCAAGAGTCAAGGACCCCTGGATATACACAGTAAATGGGGGTTGGACTGTACATACCCCATCTGCCACGGCCCCTGCCTCACTGCAACGCAGCCAACCTTACCCAGGAATAGGGCACCCACCCAGAGCAAAGCGCAGACTTCGGGAGCTTGTCAACCCTGCACTTCCGCTCCCCACCGCGCTGCGACATGGCTTCTGTATCTCCGAATCTTCCCTCGGTGGGCCATGGTACCTCACGGCTAAACGGATGTTCCAGCACTTCACGACTGGGCTGCAATCTGTCGGTGGATGTCTGCGTGGGCGCTGGTCTGTGTGTTGCTCTGTTGTGCTTGCTGTATTTTAGATCGTGCATGTAAGAGAGAGAAATAAGGTTAAGTGGGCAGATGCAAGTCGAAAAAGGGTGACAAAAGGGAGGGAGAACCGTCGCAAAAGACAGGACGAGCACGCCCTGCGAAAGGAAGGAAACAGCAGCAACAGCGCTCGGGATCTACCTTCCCCGTGTGGGCTTTTATGTGTCTTGTCTCCTTTCCTCTTAATAAGCATCTGCGAGGAATCGTGCACATTTGTGCGAAGGTTCCCGCCCACAGGGAAGGCACGCAGGTCCGTGTCGTCGAACGCACCTTCCCTCCCTAGCGCCTTCCACTGTTCCCAACTCCCAACACCAACACCAGCACCAATGGCTCCTTCCACATCTTGTCACCCTCTCTCATCTTTACCGGCTGCCCCTTCTGTCTGTATCGTGTTGTCTTGTCCCCAGGGAAGCGGCGATCCTTCGCCTGCAGCCCGCCTTCCTACCTTGGGAATCTCCGAAGGAACCATTGGGAGCCATCGTGGCTTTTTGCCCCAAGGATGCAACAATCTGAAAACATTGTGGCCTCACATAAAACTTTCTGACCGGATCTCATCAGCATCTTGCCATCACCCACTCTCAACTCTCTTCCCTTGTGCCCAGCCCACTCTCTGTGAAACCTCGCCCCCCACCCCCTGATGCTGGCAGTCTCTTGTGGCTGCACAACCATCTGCAGCTGCCGTGCAATCTACGGCCTCGTTTACTTGCTCGAAATTTAAGACACCATAGGCTCTTAGACCAGCCTATTGGCGACCAAACACGCGAAAAGCAGAGCGTCTCGGCAGCCAAGCAACATGGGGACACGAAAACGAGGAATGAGAAGTGCAAAGTAGTCCTGGGCACGCGGTCCCTTTCCCCGTGGGCACAGCGCACGCCGTGAGATTTCAAACGATCAAACATGCACATTAAGCACACGCAATCCAAAGACCCAGCACATATTGCAACAAGGCATAGACCGTCCAGGCCGATATCTGTATTGTCGCGTCTCGCCTCTTCTCCTAGACTCGCACCAGGCGCTGGTGTTGTACTCCCTGGCGGGTAGTGCCGGGTGAATTCCGAAGAAGGTTGATTCGTGGTGACAGTAGGTATGTCCCCCTTTTGCCTTGTTTTTTTTTGTATTTCCTGTTCTTTTTTTTTTCTTTGCATCGTCAGCCGGGTGCTTGTTTGTCGTTCATCTTGTTCCATCTTCCATCAGATACTGCTTCTGATTTCCTTCTGTGCCTTGTATTTTGCCTTTCCCGTTACTTCCACCCAGGTCGTTGCATGGCATTCAATCTCGCTGCGCTGGCCTGCCACACCCCCCCCTTGGTACAACCAGCCTTTAATAACCGCATACAGCATACTCGGCACCATGCTTCCACGTTTGTTCCCTTGCTTGGAGTCTCTTTGATAGCTGGATTGCTTTCCTCTCGATCGCATCGTCTTCTCTCTTGATCTTGCTTCCCTTGCTTCCCTTTACCCCATACTTTTCGGCCCCTTAATAACTCTTTGCTTTCGCCTTCCACTCACCGCCTGTCATTGCCCTTCTCGTCCGGTCTCGACATCTGGTCCACGCCCCCTTGTCGCCCACTAGCCACCTTTGTCCCCTGTCTTACCTTGCCGACGCAATTTGCTCATTGCAGATACAGATCAGGTTCGCCTTGCCCGCAGCCCCCAGTTCATGTTATATATTTTACCGATACATCGACTTGCACGGCTCCACTGGCGTAGAAACGCTCTAAACACTCTTTAGAGGGGGCACGGAAAGCCGCAGACATTAGCAACTCGCGCCAGGTTGTTACGAAACAAAACACTCGACGACACATTCAATTATCATCTATCGTCCGCAGCAGGCATCACAGATTAAGCTGGGATCCAAGCGAGTGTAAGCCATAACACCAAGACAAGTGACTTCGGACTCTGCAGACAGTTAACAAAAAGCCTCACCTGGCAAACTTCCCGACAAAAGACGCAGCGCCACGAGGCAGCAAAACACCAAATTAGAAAATCAAGGACGCCGAATACGTGCTGGACTTGGCCCGGGAGCCTGCAGCTGTTTGTTCCAACGCTGTCTTTCAGCAGATCAGCTGCCAGAACACCCTGTAGCCGCGCAATTTTCACCTGAAGCCACGCCGAGACCTGCGCCTATGAGAGTATGAGAGTCTGCCGTTTTCTGCACTTCTCATCTGCACTCTTCAGCTAGAGCGAGCACCGTGAGGTGCTTGAATTTGACACCATCACAGACCTCTATTGCTGTTCTCTTGTCGGCCTAGTGATAACCTAAAGTGGTGCGGCAAGCGTAACGAGGACCAGTATCAGTATGAGCATGAGCACATATCCAAGGGCGGCAGATCAAGGTCGCACCTCATCATCTCCACCACTTCTGATCAGCCTTGCCGACTCTTCGTCACAACAACCATATCAACAGACAGCTACCTCCTGCGCACAAGCTTCAGTACCGACGACAGTATTTCATCAAACTTCGCATGAAGGCCGGCCTCCTCTCCTTGCCGACTACCCGGTGCCTCGATCGCAAGCGTATCCAGAACACGAAAATACAGCACAGTACAACGCTTCTGTCAGCACAGAAAATGAACTTGACGATCCACGGTCAAAAGGTCGTCACCTCTCCACATCATCGTCAGGCGGTGGCAGCTACCCAACTGCAATAGCACCACTACCAGCGCCGGCATTGCCCTTACCATCCATCGCAGCATCTCCCGGTCCGATGCTGTCACTAACTCCTCAGTTGCCGCCTCTGCCACTGCCACCACCCATTTTTCAAACTGCAGCAAACCTGCGACGATTCAGTTCCCCCCAACAGCCTATGGGAGGCCGTCCTCCAACTGCAAGCAGCAATATGTGCGTGTCTCCCATTGGAGGAGGAGGTGGTGGAGGGGTAAGTCGCCTATCATACTCCCCCAGTCGTCAACGAAACAGCAGCAATGACCCAGCATCTAGCCGTCCACCGGCGTCGCATAGCCGCAAAAGCAGCCAGTCGAGCCTTCAGCAACTGGGCGGAAATGCTTTGCAAGGGCGCAGAGAAAGTGGAGGACCCAAGTCCAAAGCAACAGTAGTCAAAGAGGAAGCTGCGTCCAGCCACACATTCTCGCCAGCCGTTACTAAAACAACACCCTCGCCCTCAGCCTTCGGTCGAGCAACCATGGCTTCAAACATGTCCGCGACCACAGCGGCACCAGCAGCAACCAAATCAAGACGGGTGCGGACAGGATGCTTGACATGTCGAGAACGGCATCTGAAATGCGACGAGGGCACTCCAGACTGTCTAAACTGTCGAAAGGGAAATCGGGAATGCAAGCGCGGTCTGCGCTTAAACTTTATTGACATTCAAACCAAGCCCATACCCTACATCCCGCCGATCACCGAATGGAATGGTATGCCAACACCCAGGCTCTTAAAATTGTCCAAAATACGCTGACAACTTTCACAGTTTCTTTTTATGACGAGTCTCGTCAAATTGCCTCAGAATATACAGGTGGTCTTGATCGATACCCTCGACTCAAAGAAGGGGACTTGCCACCACCACCACGGCTACCCATTGAAGTAATCCCCACCCCTAAGAGACGACGTTTATCTGCTACCACCAAAAGGTCCAGCAACAGCAGCAACAACAACTACAAGTATTCTGCTCTATCGTCTTCGCCGCAGTTCTTCCCAATAAAGACACAAGCAGGCCAAAGCCTTCAAAGTATTACCGAGGGCACGATCAGAAGTAGAGATGCCTCGACTTTTTCTTCCAGCCTTGACCAGGGCCAGCTGGTATCTTCTGCCAATACAGACGCATACCATTCGTATGTTGCGAAATATGAGCCAGGAGAAGGCAAGCATGTATACCAGGCTAGTGATGCCTCGAGCATAGCCTCATCCATGGTGCCACAAGGAATCGGGGTCCGTCATCGGTTGCATCTTTTCAGGCCGAGGTGGGGAATAGCCCGGAAGAGGAAAACTCAAGAGTGACAGGCAGGCATAGTGGGATCGGCAATGCAGGTCACGTCAATGACACGATGCCTGAATGCCTGCCAACACCGCCGTCAGAGAAAACAGGAATACTCAGAGGAAGTCGAGAAGCCGGCGGTGGTGGCGGTGGCGGCGGTGAAGCAGTAGCAGCACCCGGGTCCGGTCACAGCGCTGCCGTTGGGTTTGAAGACACCTACGACATCAGTAGGACAAGCAGCAGCAACAACGGTGAAAGGGAGTATCTCAACTCTCCGGACGAAGTCCTGTACATGCAGGTGTTTGTCGAAGAGGTCGGTGTGTGGATGGACTCACTTGGCCGTGACAAGCACTTTAGCCGCATCATCCCATTTGTCGCTCTCAAGTCACCCATGATGCTCAACGCCTTTCTCGCCTGTGGTGTCAAGCACCTGACTCTCGTCAACGAAGCCTACAAAGATGACAAGGCCCTGTTTTATTATGACACGGCAACCACGCAACTCCTCCGCAGTTTACAGAACCCAGATCGTGAAATTGTCGAATGCGCCACGACCGCCGTGGTGCTTAACGTCTACGAGATCATGAGCGAGAAGCCCAACGAACGAATGAACCACATTGCAGGTGCTCGTGCACTAATTCGAGAGTGCGGTTGGGATGCGCGGAGCAAGGGCATTGGTGCCGCCTGCTTCTGGCTCAACATTGGCATGGAGGTTTCTGAGCTGCCTGGCGTTCAACTGGCCGACAGCATGGGACCCAGATCAATGGGGACTTGACACATCGTTTGCCAACGACCTCAGTGACCCAAACGACGCTGGAAAGGCTCACGACCGTCATGGCAGCCACCAGCATTTGCGCAAAACGAGTCACGGTGGACAAGAGGACGGTACGCTGAGCAGTCGAAAGCCACAGCACGATGCTGAAGCTTCAACGTCAAAATTATCAGAACTTGAGCCGGCCACCACTGCCGAGGCCTTGTCGGCAATACCGAGCAGCAGTGACGAGGAGATGTGGGTTCACCGCATCCTCTACATTGTGGCCAAAATTGCCAACTTTCGGGCGGGTGTTGTCGTATTTCCACAAGAGCCTTCGCCCATTGATCATCAGGTCCACATGCAGAAACGATTCGAGGAGTGGAAGAGGTTGAAACGATTATGTGCTATCTGGAATCGAGATTGCCCTCGTTCGATGCGACCATTCAGCTACCTCTTCCCCTCACAGAGCACGGGCCCCGCCTCCATCTTTCCCAATATCTGGTTAGAGTGCTTTTCTTCTATTTGAATGCGACAACCTCTGATGAATACCTAACATTTCGCAGGCTCATCAAACGCACCGCTGTTATCGGCCGTCTGTTTTACCACACCGCGATGGTTTTGCTACATCAAGTCAACCCGGATGAACCCAAAGTGTCTGTTGAAAACCAAGACGCCCAGCGCCATCACGCCCACCAGGTATGCGGCATTGTAGCCCATACGAAAGACCGAGGTGTGGCCAGCGTCGCCATACGGAGTCTCGCCATATCTGCCCATGTGCTTCGGGATCCTCGGGAGCAAGACGAGGTGTACATGCTTCTCAAAAAAGATCACCGCGGAAACTGGATGGCGCATTGGCAGAATATATTCGAGCTCCAGCAGGTATGGGGCCGAGAAATCAAAGACACAGCCGGTCATCCTCCACAGTCCACCACGACAGCAGCCGTCTCCTCTTCGCCATCAACACTTCTCCCACCACCGACAGACCTTCCACAGCCCGGGAGCATGTTCACCCACGGTTTTGGCCAGCTCGGTCCAGGCCTGGATTGCGGAAGTGGACCTGGTTCCGGTGCAGCTCCGCCTTCTTTGCAAAAGGTCGACTTCAATCCCTCGGCCGTGCCCATGCCATCTTCTTCCAGTGGCAGCAGACGGTCCCTCCCTGTGTGGCCCATGCCGAATACGTCGGCCATGTTCAATGTCCACGACCGCCAAATGCACGGCATGACCACCGCAAATACAACTGCCTCACTTGCATCCTCGTCACAATCTCCACTATCTACAACCGCACCCATGCCATTTCGCCCACCACACATGTCGAACCCTCTCATGCACGCCGACTTCAGCCTCCCCGACCACCCCTACAAGGCATTCTACAAACCACCCAATGATTCAGCACACTTTAGCTCGCAATCATTTTAAATGATATCACTTCTCCTCTTTCAGCTTCCTATTTGTTTATTTTATTTTTTATTTTTTTCTCGAATTGCCTTCTCATCTTTTCCTCACCTGTTTTATTTATTGAAGACTTCAAGAAGTCTTTACCAACTTGCAGTTCAATGATTACAGACTCAGCAATCTACTCTCACCCATCGCCAACGATACTCCTGAAACGGCCAATCTAGAGACACGGGTATTTTGTATTTAGATGGATATGGCATCAACAACATCAAGCATGACCAAATTGTGGCGCAACTTTGGGCGACGGCGGATAGTTAGAACAGGGTTATTTTGGGAGGCATCTAATTGTTGTTTTCGCTATTGTTGTCTAATTTTTTTGGGTGGGGGGGGGGGGGGAGGGTTATAACAACTAGAGGTTTCTCTAGGTTATTCAAAGTAAAGTTATCGCATTATCTCATTGATCTCGTATGGCACGTCCTGACAATGCTTAAACAAGTCTACAAGCCGAGAAGCCTTTGGGCCATGAGACCATGCAGAGACCGGATTGATGCGTCCCAGAAGCTCAGGGCGAAGTCAAGTCGAGGTGGACACGGTGGAGCAGAACGCGAGCCGCTGACAAGCCTTCAGCGTGACCCAAAGACTCAACGTCGGCAATGAACTGGTTCCGCTCTTCGAGCCATTGGTTATAGAATCTGTCGCCAGGCGTCAGGATGCCTCTTTTACTTGTCGCTAGGCTGTCATCGAAGGCAGCCAAGGAATTTGTTCCCAATCTTTTTGCAAAGAGAGAATTCAAGCGGACGGCTTTGGAGGCACAACAATGCCATAGTGGTCGTAGGGAAAGTTTTCGAGGGTGGGCAGGTACTCTGACCAGCCGTCCTCGATTTCACCGGGGCGTGGCTGCACCCGCCTCACCGGCCTCACCGGTCGCGCCAGCCAGAACCTCGGGCTCACGACCAGCATACTCAACCTTCAGATCCGGGTGAGGCGCCCAGACAACCCGCATGCCTGCACGACGGCCAGCCTCAACGCCTGGGACGCTGTCCTCAAAGACCAAGCATTCCTCGGGAGTAATGGGAGGCTCGCCAGGTGCCAGCGTCTCGTTAATGGTCTTGAGGGCGAGGAGGTAGATATCAGGAAGCGGCTTGCCGCGGCCAGCACCAATGCGGGGGTCATCGCCCAGAACGCGCCGAGGAGACTCAAAAACGGAAAACAGGTCCGTCAAGTGCTTCGTCTTGAGGTGGAAGTTCACCGTCTGGGACGAGGTCGCCAGAGCAATGTGGACCCGGCGGCCAGCAGGGTGCCGTTGGTGCCCTCCTTGGGGGCATCCTTTGTCTCCCAGTAGCGGGTGCTGTCGAGAGTGGACAGCAGCTCCTCGACACCAGCAAGAGGCTTCGCGCTGGGGAAGGTCTTGACTTGCTCCGCGGCATTCTCCTTCTGGAACTGCTCGATGGGAATGGGGAGCTGTGCCCAGGCCAAGAAGATCTTGTTGGATTCGGTCATCGGCCGGCCCTGGAGCTTCGCCTTGATCGACCAAGGCATCTTGGGCCGGTCGTATCTGGCGAGAATCGTGTTGATACATTGCGAGTAGATATCCTCGGTATCAAGCAGGAGGCCATCCATGTCGAACAAGCACGCCCGGACAGGGGGGAAACTGGGGACCTGTCAGTACGAAGTGTTGTGAAGATAAGGTTATGAATCGTCGTATTCGGGAGAAGCTTACTCGGTTCTGGGAGCCATTGTGGCGGGAGTATGTTGTGTGCCGTCTGGTCTGCAAAGTTGCTGGTGATTTTCAAAGTTCGAGCTTATCGAAGGAGGGCTTGGAGCAGAACAAAAAGAGGAAAGGGATTCTGAGAGAAGAGATTTCTCGAGGTATTAATATGTAAACAAAAGGAGGCAGGGGAGACAAACGAGTGCTGTGAACAGTGACAAGTTGAGGCCTTGCAGTCAATGACAGCACAATGTGAATGGGTATCTGCGTTGTCAACTTCACGAGATACTGTTCAGATGCTCGAAAGACGGAGAGGTGTGGTGAAAAGGAAGAGGCCAGACTTTGGATCTAATTGGAGTCATTGTTGACGCGAAAATGGAACGCCGTTCGGTCTTGCCCTTTTGAGAATCTTAAGTGGGGCCGCTTTTTTTTCCTTTTTCTGGCGCACTGGCGATAGGCAAACAGCAGGGACGACTGGCGCAAGTGGAGGGGCAGCAAGTGGCATTAATGGGCAGGCAATGGCAGAAATGGCAGAAATGGCAGAAATGGCAGGGGGGAAGCTCTTTTCCTCGGAAGCTAGCTGTGTTAGCGCGCGTCATTGCCAGCGCAACTGTACTGAGGCATACGTCGTAGCTTACTCTTGATTGACCCCGCCATCCGAAGTACTCACCAAAATCATAGCCAAAGAAATGATCAACGGTCGACTTTTCCCCCTTATCTATTTTCTATTTCACTTGACACAATCACTCAAGCAAGCTCCCATATCGGTACAGACCGACAGACGCCCGCCCGCCCGTCCGTCTATTCACGTCACGCATATACACCGCAACTCCCTGGTCTTGGCTGAGGCCCTGCAGAGGTAGCTAGCGATTGTATTTTCCCGTGCTTTTCACCGAGTTCCCTCTTCCTCTACCGAGTATTTTCCTCGCACTCTCACACGCCGAACTCGACTTTCCCAGATATGGCGGAGGATAAGGCGTCGACCGTGAGCGGGGCAAATGGCGAAAATAAGGAACCCGTCGAAGCAGTAGAGACCAACGAGAATGGGGCCGAGGACAAGAAAGAGGACGACGATGAGGACGACATTGAACGGTTCCCTCCAGACCAAGAAGCAGTATGTTCTAGACGCAGTCGTCATACCCTCCTCTCTGTGCCGTGCCATTGGCTATCGACGGTTTATGTCAACAATGCTAACACTTCCTTTCTTCACCACAGGGCCTTCTCGCAGAGGCAAACGAACACAAGAGGGAGGCCAACGAGCTCTTTAAGAAAGGCCAGACCGATGGCGCCCTCACATCGTACGAGACAGCAGTCGCTGTCCTGCCCTCCTACCTGTACTACGACCTTGCCCTCCTCAAGTCCAACATGGCCGCGTGCTACATCAAGATGACCGACTGGAAGGAAGCCAACCGCACAGGCACCGAGGCCCTCGACGCACTCGACAAAGAGGTCAAGCGGATCGAGAAGGAGAAGGCAAACCCAAAGAAGGACGTGCCGGCAGTCGGGGAGACGAATGGAGATACAGTCGATGACGACGACGACACAAGTGTCGAGGAGGAGATTATCAGCGAAGGTGCAAAGCTTGCAGCCCGACCGCCGCCTCCTCCGAAAGAGCCGACGCCGCCCCCTAAAGCAGTCGGACCGTCGGATCAGGACATTTTGCGCATCCGCTCCAAGATTCTGCTGCGGCGTGGCCGGGCTCGGTCCGAACTCGGTGGCTGGGCTAACTTGGCGGGTGCCGAGGAGGACTACAAGGCGCTGTCTGCTATGCCGCCAGGGACGCTGCCTGCGACAGATGTGCAGCTTGTTAAGAAGCAGCTCAAAGATCTGCCGCCCCGGATTGGCAAAGCCAAGGAAACAGAGATGGGCGACATGATGGGCAAGCTCAAAGAGGTGAGTTTCTCTCGGTCGGTCTAGACTGTGTACAATTTTAAACATAAACAGAAAGCTAACCTTCAGCTCGGGAATGGTATCCTTCGACCATTTGGCATCAGCACTGACAACTTCCAAATGGTCAAGGACGAGAATACGGGTGGCTACAGCATGAACTTTCGACAGAATCCGGGGCCGTGAACGATATCAAGCGACGTGACGAGGCCACACAAAGGCACTGGGGAACAGCATCTTGCGGCGTTGGTATGGGGAAGGAAAACACTACTTACAGATACATGGGCATCAGACAAACAGGAGGGGAAGTGCATAGCATAGAAGCATTGGCGCGGCATATTGGAGTAACTGTTTATTATAAACAAGAACGAATACACACGAAGATAAACGTCGAATTGTACGTCTCAATTGTGATCAGACACGGTTAGAGCTGGACCGCTCGAATTCGGTTCAGCCGCGGCATCTTTGATACTGTGCTACGTGTACCTGATTTTATATTTCAATGCCGCTCGTTGGCAGCCCTTGTTGCACATGGCCTTTCCAGAGCGAACTGGTTTTCCGTTCTTCCTTCCTGGCACTCACAGATTGACAGATCGGACCTTGCGCTAGCGTTGAAAAGCAGCTGACACGCCGCAGATCCGCGCCTTCTAGATTGGTGTCTGCCGTACAGGCCTTTGTTGGACATTGATCATTCCTTCCATTCAGGAGGATGGAGGATGGAAGGTGCGTTGGAATACCCGGCGCCGTTCGTAGGGTTGGGCCGCACCTTCCCGCATTGGGGAAACGAGGTCGGCCACCGCAGTTTCCCCAGCGCTGTCCGAAACACGCCCCCAGACAAAACAGAGCCAGAAAAGGATTAGGTGAGGAAAGCACGACCCTACCTTTAAGGTCCCCCCCTCCCCGCTCCTGCACATCCCGCGTCGCCACGGGCAAGTTTTGGAACCCCCATCTATCCCCGTTCTTCCACACACGTTCTTTGCGTTCTTTGCCCTTTTTCATCCCCTCCCTCTTTGACCTCATTACTCTATCTTTCTCTCTCGTCCCCTTCACACACACCATATTGCCGCTCGTCTCTTTCTACCCTTCCACACTGTCCACACCTTTCTTTTCCTTGGGCCATTCAGCCGGGTCTTCTTCTGTTTCGGCCTGGCCTTCGGTCGAGACCGCTTAGCAAAGAGACTTTGACAGCCGAACGGGAAGTCCATTCGCCATTCGCGTTTCGTCTTTTTGGCTTCGAGTATTGTTTACGTCGTACTGTTCGTCAGCCCCTCGCTCTTTTGCTTCTTTTTCGCCGCTCTTCGGCCGAACGGATACGATCCAATCGCTTCAGACCCACGGCGGGCCGCAGATTACGGAGAAGAGCAAGAGGAAGAAGACTTGCAATACGGATAGCCGAGCCTGTTCGAGTGGATAGCCGGGCTGGCTTAAAGAAAAGAAACAGAATAAAAGAAACCAGGGGACAAAAAAACGGGGCAGCAAGCGGCCAAGCAAGGACTTTTTGGGACCAGCGGGCCAGCCTCGCCCTACGGCGGATTTGCTACTTCACTACCCATCCGACCTCTCCTTCATCTCATCGTTTCCTTCTTTGGGGGTATCCTCCGAAGAAATGGAAAATTAGTATCGCGCCCTTGTCATCCAGCCGCCTTTTTGGCTGCTTGAATCGGAAACTTTTTTCTGTTTCGGGCCCCCTCTCCCCTGACTGCGCCCCTCTTCCCCTGACCCGCATCTCGCTCGTTTTCCCGATTCGGGCACAGTAGCCTGAACGAAGCCTGCGGCTGTGTGTGTGGTGTCTCTGCTTTCTTCCTCTGTTTTGCCCGCATCTCGTTGCATCTTACCGGCTGCTTGGCTCCATATCCACACGCGGACACGGACAACGGACAGCGACAGCCACGCAGTCTTTGAGTTTGTCCACCTCGTACACGACTGAACTTTGCATCCACGCAGGGTGCACGCACCCGTCTTCACTCACATTCACACCCCTCTCCCTGGCTACCTGCACACACCCCCTTCCTCCTCACCAGCCCAATCTTTTGCTTATGCGATCCTTACCCATTGGAACTCCATCTTTGCTCGTTTTCTTCTTTCGTCGTTGTCCCATCTAACTGGGCCCAATCCTTGCAAAAGAGGAAGGTCGCAACGATCAGCCTACGGGCCTTCTCCGGTGGAAGCATTCAGATCAACAAAGGCTTGGTCCCGTCCGACCAAGTCTACGGCAGACCGGGGAAAAAGTGGGGGAAGCTGCAGTCAAGGCTCACCTTCCTTGGCTGCTTGGGATCCTCACATCCGTCTTTTTCGCCTGACTGGTGGTTCGCGGCCTCAATGTGCAGAGATGAGCGCCGCGGGCCGTAGCCGGCTGCCCGATGCACCAGCTCCTGGCATGTTCCAGGTGATCTCGCTCGGCGACAGCAGCAGCACCAGTAACAGCAACAGCCACAGCAATAACCAGATCCGCGAATACAAACGCCGCCGGCCGCACAAGAAGACACGGTCGGGCTGCTTGGGCTGCAAGCAGAGACGAGTCAAAGTACGTACACGACCTGAGAAAATAAATTTATCCTTTTGTTTTTTCATATCATCAAGCTGCAACCCTTACCCTTTGCCTGTTTTCCCCCGCCCCCCTTCGAAACCCTTTTGTGTCACGCGTCTGTGCATAGCATGCTTAACGCAACATGACCTTGTATTAACATGCTTTTCCCTTCGCATAGTGTGACCAGGCTATGCCCATATGTCTACGATGTAGACGAAACCAGCGAGATTGCGTCTACGAAGGTGCCGAGGGCGCAGCCGCATCTGCATCTGCATCTGCACCCCGTCTTAAAGGCCGGCAAGCAGGAGACGGCCAAGATGAGGCATCGTTATCGTCTTCAGATGCAAAGGTCAACAGGCTACATGCTATTCGCTCAGAGGCAATGCGGGTGCCACCTTCACAAGGCGGCGGCAACCATTCCATGGGATCTGTGCACACCGGTCGTGACACAGACCAGCCGTCTGGTAACACCCACTCTCTAGTGCCGACCTCGACCGCGACCCCACCCCACTGGTCCCGTCACCCCGGCTCGTGCGGGTCCAGCCGTTCCAGGTTACTGGCCAAGAGCTTGGAACACCATCCAACGAACTTCTGTATCACTTCGAGGTGACGGGCTCAGCACTCTTTGGGATGCCAAACTTTATGGGGCCTATCCTTCCACTGGCGCTGCAGTTCCCGCATCTTCGTGGCACCGTCCTCGCGTCGGCCGCTGCACACCTTTCCCACAGAGCGCCCGGGTTTAAGAACTACCATCTGGCAAAGCACTACCAGCAGGGCATTGCGCTCCAAAACTACCAGACGGCGCTGTCAACGTCATTTGTTGTGCAGGGTCAGCTCGGCGTCGACGTGTTGCTCATGACCGCCATGCTCATCAACATGCTCATGTTTGTCATGCCCCTCGACGAAAATGAAGCTCGCAATGTTTGGGATGGCAGCACGCCCGGTCCTGCCCCGCCGTGTGCCGACCCGGACCCGGATCCACGGCGATCGTGGGTCTTCAGCCCGCACCCCGACCGCCTGAACTGGCTGGCAATCCAGATGGGCCTGACGTCGCTGCTGATTGCCACAGCACCATGGCGTGAAAAGAGTCGACTTCGCTTACTGTTTGCCAACTCGGACGACGAACGGCGCACCCTCTCAGGCACATGGCAGAGTCTCCGCCGTGTCCCACAACCTTGGTTGGATCTGTTCGGATTTGATCGCGATGCTGCACCACGTCCCAACTACCGAGGCAGTGGCGTCACCACACCAGCGCCAACTACGACTCCGACACCGACCGCGTCTCACGCGCCTAGTCAGTATGGTGAAGACACCGACATGGATACGGACTCCTATGCACACACAATGAAGACATCGCTGTCCGGGCGGTCGACACCGGGTGCTGGTGGTTGTGGGCCGGCAACTCCGGCCAGCACCACGAGCACCAACACCACGGCCACCACAGCGTCCACGACTTCATCCGGCGTCGAGAATACCTTGAGCGAAGCCGACCGGATCTACCGTGCACCACTGCGGGTCTTGGCCGAGCTGTGGCATACGCCAGTCAATGACCGCACGCTGCTGCTCTATTTTCAGTTTGTCGGCCAACTCGACCCGGGCTTTCGATCTAGGCTGTTTGAGCGTGACGAGAAGGCCCTGTGGCTGTTTGGCATGTGGATGGGCCTGCTGTGCCGGTTCGACAATGTGTGGTGGACACGGCGGCGGACCCGCTGCGACTTCCGTGCCATTCGTCTGTGGCTGCACCTGGTCGGTGTGGCCCAACGTCCCGGCGCCGAGGGCGAATTGTGGCGGCAGCTGCTCCAGGATCTGGACGACACCTGGGGCTACCACTTTGAATCTGACCCGATCATGCACCGCGTGTAAGGTTACGCACTCCTCACCCTTTCAATTTGGATACAATCTTGGCATTGTTCTGCAAGGAGAACGATGTCTGCCTTTGGTTTAAAACTTTTTACGGACACTAATGATATTGCATATGAGATGTGGTTTTTAAAAAAAAAACTCGATTTGTCTCACACGTTCTTGTACAGACTGTCATTTGCATATAACACCACAAAAATTTGAATTGCAAGCCACTGCAACAGCAGCATCTGGAGATTATTTGTGTTGCCCGGTCAAAAGTGTGGTACTGAAAAAAAAAGACGTTGATTGTTCGAACATGGCGAACCAGATATTAAGTGACAAAGGAAATACGAGTCTATGAAAGACATCTCTGAATGAACACTGCCGCTCTTTCTTCCCCTTTCTCCCTCTCCCCCTTCTACTGTGTTGACCGTACAACCGAGTCGACGGCCTTGGCAAAGTACTCGACGTTGTTTGTGTTGAGACCGGCCATGCTGATACGGCCGTTCTTGGTCATGTAGACGTGGAAGTCGGACCGCAGCTTCTGGACGTGCGCCTCGCTCAAGCCCGTAAACGAAAACATGCCAATCTGGTCCGTGATGTGGTTCCAGGTGCCCGGGGTCCCGAGGGCCTCGAGCTTCTCGCGCAGCGCCGTGCGCATACTGATGATGCGGCCGGACATGGTGCGCAGATTCTCCTCCCACTCCGCAAACAGCGCGGGTCGTTGAGGACCGTGCTGGCCACGCGGGCGCCGTAGATGGGCGGGTTGGAGATCTCGGAGCGCTGCAGGACGGCGAGCTGCGACTTGACACGGCTGATGGTGTCGGCAACGCCCGCGGCCGTCAGGCGGCCCTCCTGCTGCGGCGGGGCGACGTAGTGCAGGGCACCGGCGCGCTCGCCGTACAGACCAAAGTTCTTGGCAAACGACTGGGCCACCAGCAGCTCAAACCCTTGCTTGACAAAGTAGCGGATGGCGCCGGCATCACGGGCCAGGTCGCCCGAAGCAAAGCCCTGGTAGGCGCAGTCGAAGAAGGGCAGGTGGCCGCGGCTGCGCAGGACGGTGGCAAGCTCCTGCCACTGGGCCTCGGTGGGGTCGACACCCGTGGGGTTGTGGGCGCAGGCGTGCAGCAGAATGACGGAGTGGGTCGGCGCGGCCTGGATGGCGGCCTTCATGCCCTCAAAGTCGAGGCCGCGGGACTGCTTGTCAAAGTAGGGGTAGGTCAGGGTGGGGAGACCGACATTGCCAAAGATCTGGCCGTGGTTGGCCCAGGTGGGGTTGGAGAAGTAGATGGAGCGGTTGCCAGTGTAGAACTTGGCGAGGAAGAGAGCGCCGAGATGGACGGCGCCCGTGCCGGAGATGGTCTGGATCGAAATGGCACGCTTGTCGGCGAGGGCCGGAGAGTCGGCGCCGAAGATGAGCTCCGCGGCCTTTGTGGTGAAGGAGGTCAGGCCGGCAATCGGCAGGTACTCGTGGTTGGTGTTGGGGTCATCGTGGATGAGAGTCTCGGCCTGGAGGAGGAGGGAAGAGGAGCACACGTTAGTACATGCTGGTATGCTGGGTTGTTTCGTTCGAATCTCGGAGAAGTGGAAGCAAAAAGGGCAGAAGGCAAAGGACACAAGACACGACGTATGCACCGTAGTGGAGATTGTCCAGAGCCAGACTGCCCCAGAAAAGGCAGGGCATACGATAAGAGCTATTTGCTAGCGCGGTGAGGGGCGCGACCCGCGCAACAGGAAGTGTTTTCCTTATCGGGGCATATCGGAGCTATCTCGGGAGGGGCTATCCCCGGGGATGGGCAGCCCTGGAAACGGGCAGGTTTTAGGGGGGGTCTGGGTGATGGGGCAGCAGGTGGGGGAGAGCGTGCAAGGAAATGTCGAAAGGTGCAGTCAGTCCAGTAATATGGCCCAATACAGCGAATGGCCTCACAGACAATGGTCATGGCGCGGTTCCTGCCTGATTGGGAAGGGAGCTGTCCCAGTGTCCACTGTCGCATGCAGTCGAAGCTTCCACCGCAGGAACACAGGAACACAGAAATACAGAAATGCAGAAATGCAGAAACGAAGGAAAGAAGGACACTCGGAAATATGGTTCGAGGGGGAAAGAGCAAAGGAGCTGCAAAACAAGAAAATAGGAAACCAACCTTCTTGACGACGGGCAGAACCCATGGCTTTCCATTGTTGTCACGGTATGCGCCAATGCCCTGGAGGTGTTAGTAGAGACACAGAAGACGGTAATGGATTATAGAAAAGAAGAGCCCTACCAGATCAACTTTGTCGGGACTCTCGTCCGCCCGGTAGGCGGCCATCAGGCCAAAGAGAGGATCTTCAGGGGCCTGCGGCACGATGTCGGCCGGGAAGCTTGAAAAGGAATTTGCCGGTGTCGACATGATGTGCTTTGAGATTTGCTGGAGGCGGGAGGTGGCGGCAGAGGGGGGATAGGAGGGAGAGGAGGTCGAGGTCAAGGTCGAGGAGGAAGACGAAGAAGAAGAAATTGAAGAAGAATGGCGTGGGGACGATGATGTCGCTGAGAGAGCAGGAGGCTGCGGCGAGGCAAGCATTATATGACTCGCAGACACGGAAGGAGCTGCTGGGGGAAGGGAAGACGAGTGAGAGGTGGGGCTGGACCTGCGCATCTTTGCTGGTTTCCTTGTCGTAGGGCGAGACGGCTTGCTGAAAGAACGTTTGGGGGCGGCAGGTGTTCAGTTATAGTGGAGCTGGGCGCGTGAGGTGAGAAATGTGACAAGGAGAGAGGGGGCGTCCGAGACCCGCGACTGAAGCTCGAAAAAGAAAGAACAGAGAACAGAAGCCAACTCAGAAAGGAAGGCGGCGTTTAACGTTGGCGCGACGGTAAGCCTGGGCTCCGTTCGAAGGGAAGGTGCAAACGGGGACTTCTAGCCTGTTTTTTTTTTATAGATTTGGCGTGCGGAACCGGACCTGGGGAGACAGGGAAGAAAGGAAGGAGCGGTTGGGGAAGGTGAAAATTGGAGTGGTGTCACTGGAGGAAACGACGACGAGTCCTACAGGTCTTGTGCAGCGCCAATGGGTGCTAACGATTTAGGGCGTGCCGGCAAATTAATAGGCACGTCCGGATGGCACGCCGCGCAGCACGCAGCGTGAAGAGACGGGGAAACGTAGGCGGGAAAATAGAAGAACAAAAGGGAACAATACGGTCGGGGATACGCTGCAATAGGAGCGATGAGAATTCCAGTAACAAAAGAGAATAATAGCGAAAATAGGTGCTCCTGTCGCAGTTGCAGCAATTAGCATGTAAGACGGGACAAAAGGAATGGCGGCGGAAGGGACGGGAGAAGCAGAGACGGCCAGGCGCAGAAGGTGCGATGGTTTATGCAGGCCGCAGCAGTTGGTCTTACTGGCTGGGGGCGAGACGAGGGAGAGAGCAATGACAGCCGGCTGACCGTTTTAGTATTTACCGTAGACGGACCGCAGACGGCAGGCGCAGACTGTATATGTATGAATAAGAAGAGATGAACAGAAAAGGAGAATATTGAATGGCCTGCAGACAAATTGTCGCAATAAAAGGGCGAATCTCGTACGTAAAAACGTGGAAACGTGGAAACGTAAATGAGAGCGGGTCGGCAGATCAGTGGGCAAATCGGCGGCTTTCCGCAAGATGAGGCCACTGAGTGGAAGTCGTGATACGATAAAAAATGGACTGTGAGAGAATAATGTCAAAAGATGGAAGAAAAGGGGTTCGAAAGGTTAAAGGGAACTGTTATAACAGACACCGATGCAAACGGCAGCGACGGTATATTTGAAGCCGGAATTCCAGGCACTCGGATGGAAAGTAAACGAGGCACAATGGACAATGGGCGGGGCACATGTGATGTGTCGCCGAGGCAATTCTTTGCCATAAAAGTGTCCCCAGAAAGTCTCCAGGTATTTTTTTGTGGATTTGCCGACGGCGACGGTGCGCTTTCTCAGCATTGACGGTCGCAAAATTAGCGAGTAAACGGCGTGGAATGGGCAACTTTGCAATCAGTTGGATGGAAAGCTCGCAAGCACATGCTGATAGTGACGCCATGAGATGAGACGAGGACTCCATACAGCCGGAGATAGCAACGAGGGGGTGTGGGCATCTGACACTTTGTCCCCAGTGCCGACAGGTGATCACTGATCTGGGATGTTCAGCAGAGAAATGACGCCGCGGTTGATCTCGTAACACACCGCAACAATCCTAAACCCCGGTGGTGTTCCCTTTTTTCTTCTTCTTTTTTCTTTCTTTCTTTTTTTGTGCAAGTCTTGCTAGGACTTTATCTTTTACCCCGACAATTGCACGAATTTACAGGAACAAATTGGCAGGCTGCACATGCGTTTGTGCCGGCCATAGCGGGTTTCCTTTCACGTTTTAATTTGTCTTTAACTCTTTTTGTCGACTTTCCATGGTTTGTTATGCAAACAGAAAAGGCTCGCTTATATTTAAAATTATGTCGAGAAAAAAAGAAGAGGAAAAAAAAAAGGAAAAGGAAGAAACGCCAAGGGATATCCGTGTCCTTTGTTAACATCGTCGATCTTCCGCCGTCTATTCCCAGATCGTAGCTTATTCATACAGTGACCCAAACCGTTACACGAAAAAGTCCCACACGATAACAAACAGGCACAAACCGCTTGCTGCGTAGAATGTGTACCGTGCCGTGCTTGGCCGGTCCAGAGCTTTTTTCAGCTCGCGGTTGCCCTTGGCCACGTTCTCGGCGGTCGTGACAGAGTCGGCAACCATCTGGTCGACATGTGCCGACTGAATCTCCAGGTTGCTGACCAGCATGGTCTGCAGCTCTGAGATTTCAACAAGTGATTGTTCGGCAGCACTAAATTCGTCAGTTCGTCAGCATGCATAATCGATAGGAGAGGGCGGGTGGAGAGGACGTACCGGACTTTGTCCAGAGTCGTCTCGTAATGCTTGAGCATGTCCTGGTTGCCTTTCTCAAACATCTGTATCTGCTCGGCCGTCAGGTCGGCCGCTGCACCGTCGTTCCCGCCCTCGCCAGTGTGTCTTTCTGGTGCAAACGACTGCCCCCGGTTTTGTTCTTCTTCGAGCGCAGCCGCTGAAGCCGACGCACCACCGCCGAGTCCGCCACTCCCTCGTGGCGCCGGGTTCGTCGCACCCACCAGTAGCGCGTGCTGTTGGCTCGCCGCCGTCGTCTCCACCACCATGCGCGCCAGCCGCGCCTCCATCATCGTCTGCTGCGCCCGCCCACACGCCTGCAGCCGTTGCCGCAGGTACCACAGGATGCTCTCATGGTGTGCCGCCGCCTGTGTCTGTGCCTCTTCAGCGGCCGTCTGCTCGGGCGACTTTGGTGCTGTGCCTAGGCCGACAAGCCGAAACGAGGGCCCTGCATACTGTTTACGAATCAACGCCTGCTGTGTCTCTTGGTGCAGCGCTTCAGCCTCGGCCAGTCCCCGGATGGACGCGTTGAGGTCGCGCAGGAGGCGTTTCGCGTTGGCGTCAATGTCTTCGCGTTCGGCGTCAGTCAAAGAGGTGGGTGCGGGGGAGTCGTCGGTATAATCGTGGCCATGGCGGTGGTGGTGATGGTGGTGGTGGTGGGAGCGTCGTGGCGGGGCGGTGGAGAGGTAGGCTTGCCGGACGTCGCCCAGCTGTTTCGAGAGTGTGGCAATGTGTTCGTTCTATGTGCGTTAGCGTTGCTCGCATTCGGCCAGTATCTTAGACGGCAGCAGAAGAACGTACGATTCGGTAGGCTTCTTTTAGAAAGCCTTGGGTCTGGGCTGCGTCGAATCGCGGTTTGCGCGTCGGCGCGCCTTCTTTGCTCTTCAGCAGCTGGTCAAAGACTGGCGTCAGATCGAGCGCGTACATGGCGTCGACGCGACTGTATCATCCGTCTTGCAGGGCAAGTCGTGTGTTGTTCTATCAGCTCCAATGTCTCTCCGGCCGTCCAACTCGTCCCAGCACACGTCGTGTCGTCGCTTTGCTGTCAGCGCAGCCGTCACAATTCTGGAGTCGCAAGCTGTCCGGTAGTAACAGATAAACCTCGGCCTTCAAATTTCCGTTAAATTCGTTTATAGCGGAGCTCGTCGTAGTTCGCGTGTGTAGGCTATCCGTATGCCTTTGTCGTCGTCTGGTCGTCTGGTCGTCTGGTCGTGGATTCATGACGTTGGAAAAGAAGCCACGATTTAGCTGTTCCATAGCTTTGACGATTGACGTTATTGGAACTCTAATTAGACGTAGCTGTGGCTTTACCATTGTGGCTCACGTGTGGCTTGAGCTACCTGTTTAGACGCTTTCGCTTATGGGAGTGCTAGCACAAGCCCTTGTCAAATGGACGGGAGAAGCCCGTTTAGGCCCGCCGAGCCAAACTCTACCATCGTACATAGCACTTTTTGGGGACAAGTGAAGAAGGCTGTAATATACATTAATTTAACTTTTTTTTTAAAAAAAAAATGGAGGGTTTAGCCAAAACTCTTGTCTGGACGTCAATCTCTTATTCTCCGACAGCGTCACGGAATTTCCGACATCCTTTATCCCACGTCTGCCCTACAGCCCATTGCTTATCTTCTTGCAGACCTCCGTTGGACTGCCCGGGCCCTTTGTGTGCTAGTGTTGGCTCCCATACTATCTTTCACCCCTAAAATGCTTGTCTTTTAGAGCAAGAGTCCTCCCAACACCACGGCGAATCCGCTGATCTCCGATACCGCAGCGTGCAAGGCGTAACAAAGCACGTCAACCACAGACCATAAGTGATGTGACCTTATTGTTATCGTATTTGTTCTGCCGCTACGACATATTCGATCTTCAAGTAAAAATTGGACAACACTCATTGTGAATGCATGTCCAGTTCTATCAAAGGCCAGACCACCCATAGGCCTGAAGAAGATGACGACTGAAGAAGATGACGACTGATGTAGTATCACACATTGTCGTTTGTCGTCCTCGAAGTTTGTGCACACTATTGGAATAATGGGGCCAGCACTCTTTCATAAGTCGGTGTAGACCTTTACTTGATGGTCTTATCACAGGAACGGCAAAACTTGCCGGAGCTCTCTACTATTTGGCCGTATTTTTCTCCTCTTTCTCACTTCTTGCTCCGGGCACGGCCGCTACGACTCCACACTTCTGGCGGAAATACCAGATCATGCATCGTGTTACTGCGCCGTCTTTTGGACCTTTCTACCCCAGGTTAAATGGTATTTTGGACCTTGCGATCTTGCCCATCTTTGGCTTGGCCAGCCTAATTCATCCTCGGCGAAATCCAGCCTGGCTCCCTGGCCTACGGAATGTCCTTGACCTGCAGAATCTGAGCCTGTTGGCCTGTACGCATAAGCTTTTGTCATCCATTGTTAGCCCTGCAAGCGGTCCTCCTCACGACTTGAGACCCCTGCCTGCCACACGGCGGGAATAACCTTCCCGTGGTCTTGTCCCTTGCCATGACAAGGCGCAACCTTCACTTTGGCCGTGGCACGAATCAGTACACAGTACAGCTTTCCTTTTCTGGGGCATTTTTTTTGTGTGTATTTTCTGCTCCGTTATGTGTTTTTCTGCCCGTTCGTTTCGACAAAAGATAAAGATAAAGCGCATGGTTGGATCTGATTTCGGACCTCCACTGGCCTTCCTCGTCCGCCTTCGCAGCGAACAGGCACCGGTCGACATAGTATTGCCGTCAGCCCTCGACGAGAGGACGAGATGCTTGGAACGCAAAACAACAGACTCAGCAGGCTGCTTCAAGGTCGCATTTTCGCCTAGCACCGGCAAGGTTACCGTACATTTGGCCTTGGCCGGCCCGACGATATTACTGGAATAAGCTCCGCTTCGCGGCCTGATCGGCGCACTGTAATCGATGCTCTCCTTCCTGATTTCATCTCTTCCCTTGCCTCTTTCCTTTTTTGGACTTTCCATTTTTTTCCCCTTTCTTTTCTTTTTTTGCTTCAACGCTCTTTCCTTATTTTGTTTATATCTCCTTCCCCCTCCCCTTTGTATCTTCAATCGCTCCTTCCTTGTTTGTTTTCTTTCCACACCTAGTATTTTTTCGCGGCAAATGCAACCAATCCCAGCCCATCCAATGCCGCCATGAGCTGTCCCGAACCAAACAGAGATGCAATCCCCAGCCATGTTGTAGCGATCAGTCAACTCGACGCCGGCCCGCCGCCGCTTCTTCTTGGCACGGCGACTGCAGTCTCCTCTTCTGCCACCGGCCCAAACAGCCATGTCGTCGACGACAGCAGCAATAGCAATGCCGACGAAAACGGGACCATAGAAAACGATGTCGCCAATACCAACCCCGATGACCCGGAGCAACTCAGCCGTGTTGTCAGTGGACCGCCGTATAGTATCTTCTCTGACGGGATGAAGCGTTACATCATCATCATGGTCACCTTTACGAGCTTTATCTCGCCCATGACTGCCAATATCTACTTCCCTGCCCTCACACCTATTGCCGAGGATCTCGGTGTCTCCGTCAGTCTCATCAACCTGACGCTCACAACATACATGGTTCTTCAGGGTATCGCGCCGACACTCCTTGGTGATTTCGGTGACATGGCCGGACGCCGACCGGCGTTTATCATTGCCATGTCCATCTACCTGGTCGTCAACATTGGCCTCGCACTGCAAAACAACTATGCGGCTCTCCTGGTCCTGCGTATGCTCCAAAGCGGCGGCAGCAGCGGTACACTGGCCCTGGGCTATGCAGTGGTGGCCGATCTTGCCGTCAGCGCTGAGCGCGGAAAGTATATGGGTATTGTCGGTATGGGCATCAACATCGGCCCGGCGCTGAGTCCTGTGCTTGGCGGTATTCTGGCGCAATACCTGGGCTGGCGGTCCATCTTCTGGTTCTGCTGCATAGTGTCGGCCTGTTTGTTGGTTCCCTACACACTGTCCGTGCCCGAGACGGCCCGCAATGTTGTTGGCAATGGCTCCATCCCGCCACGTTGGATCAACATGACCCTGCTCAACTACATCCATCAAAAACGGCATCCCGTGCCGCTGTCTGAGCGGCCACAGCCGCCCAAGACCAAGATTCACTTCCCGAACCCCCTCCGCACACTGAGTGTGGTGTTTGAGAAAGACCTGTCTCTCATTCTGGCCTATGCAGCCGCCCTGTATGTCGTCTTTATCATGGTTGTCGCCACACTGTCGACCATCTTCTCCGACATTTACCACCTCAACGAGCTGCAGATCGGTTTGTGCTATCTGCCATACGGTGTCGGCTGTTGCACCGCGTCCATCCTGCAGGGCCGCCTGCTTGACTGGAACTACCGTCGCACCGCCCGCCGCATCGGTTTCACCATCGACTACCGCCACGGTGATGATCTTTCCAAGTTCCCCATCGAGAAAGCCCGCCTCTACCCGATGGCACCCATGGTGGCCATTGGCGTCTGCACCGTCATCGCCTACGGCTGGGTCCTCGAGTACCGCCTGCCGCTGGCCGTGCCCCTCGTCCTTTTGTTCTTTGTTGGCCTGACCATTGTCGGCTCCTTTAGTATCCTCAACACGCTCATTATGGATCTGTACCCTCAAGCGCCGGCTACGGCCGTGTCGGCCGTCAACCTCGTGCGCTGCCTGCTGGGCGCTGGTGTCATGGCCTTTATCGAAACCATGATTGAGCGTCTAGGCCGTGGATGGAACTTTACTTTCTGGGCCCTGCTGCTCGTGGTGATGTCGCCAACCATGTTCTTGGTGCTGCGGTTTGGGCCCCGCTGGCGTGAAGAGCGACGCCTGCGTCTGGCCAAGAAAAAGGCGCAAAAGGACGAGGAGGAGCAGGAGAGAGAGCGCCTGGCAGAGCGTGAGGTCCGGGCACGTGAAGAGGAAGAAGAGCACGACAAAGAAAACGCTCACACCGGCCCAACCGTTGGGCATCAAGTGAACGAATCGGAAAAGCCAGACTCCACACAAGAGGGTGACGAGCTCAGTCGACCCATGGTTGACCGCAGTGTCGCGTTGGCGGCCGCAACAAAGCCACGCGCAACACACACCACTACAGTTACAGAGATGTTGGTGGCAGGCGCGGAAGCTGCGGCGCGTGCCGTTGATGGTGGTGCAAATGCAAAATTGGCCAACGGGCACGAAAACCGTCTCTGAAAAGGCATCAAGTGCAGAAAAAGAAAGTCACAAGACTGTGTAGCGCAGGACCGGTGTAGTCCTGGCAAGGAACACATCGCAAAATGCGGTCACAAAAGATACGCAAAGATTGACAGTTATGGCCATGGCAGACGAAACGTCAACGCGAGAAAGGCTTTCGCTCGAGCACAAAAGGAATGAAAGGCGACCCGGGAAGAAGACGTGGCCGTGCAGAGATAAGAAGATAGAAGAAGGCCGAGCCAATGGCCTGGGAAAAGGGAGCGCCTGGGGAAGGGAACGAATATCCCGAGGGAAGGGAAACTATACCTGCCAGACACGAGACGAATTGCTAAAAAGGACAGGCCTTGTATCGACCCTGTCAAATAGGAAGTGTCCCGTCAAGATGGTATCATGCACGTGGACAGAACCGAGTATTGAGGACGGAAAGCTGCATATAGCAGGCGTTTCATATATTACGATAATGACCCAAGTCCTTTGTTCATCATCCATCTAGCAAAAAGAGGAAGCAAAGCGCGCATGCGCCGTGTGCAGTGAACGAGTTTGTTGATCAAAAAGGCTGGCGCACAACACAGCCCAAACAGGCTTCTGACCTACTCTTTGATTTTGCGCACTTTGCGCAATTGCGCAAGAAGGCAGCCGGGAGCCCACATCCGCAATAAAAGACTCTGTCCAGGCTTTTCTTTGTTGGCTTTCTGTGATTGGCGAAGAGGAAAGGGATGGAAGATGCGGTCAGTGATTTAGAGTCCTTCAAGAGACGGTGCACGGGGCAACGACTGTCAATGAAAAAGGGGAAAGGAGGAAACCGTAAGGAAAGCTGTATTTTGGGACTGCGTCGTCTTGCATGTCCGGGCGGCCAAGTTTGAAGCCGCAGGAGGCCACCAATGCATGTATGTGAGAAAGGCAGCGAATTTCAGCAACGCGGAAACCGTGGGGCCAATAAAAAAAGGGCTGTCTTGCACCTACGCGCCGACCCTGTTCTGCCTCGTTCCTCGTTCGGACTCTCATCATGAAAATGAAAAGGGTGCTTGAACAACTTGGAGACGCTTCTGGTAAGATCGAGTTTCGTTTTTTCTCCTTTTCCCTTTGTTTGGGTAATCTGGCCACCCTCCTTGATTCCTCAACACGTTCATCTCCCCAACCCTGCCGCCCTTCCCATCGTTTCCGCGTTTCCTCTTCTCCCTGTCCGGAATCTGTTGCCCCGGACGGGTCGTTTCTTTCCTTTTTGCAGTTGTGTACACAGGGGGGGTTGTGTCGCTTTTGCCCCTGCTTTCTTTTTCTTGCCTGTCAATATAGTGAGGCGGTCCACTTTTATATCGAAAGGCCGTGTGTTCGGTGACGCCAAACAGTTCTGTAGTCTTTGCCTTGATCAGTACGAGCAACGCACAAATTTGCACTACACCCTCCTATCCTCCATGTTCCCCTTTACCATGCATCTGCTGCAGGTGGCTGATCAAGAACCTGGTTGAAAGCATTCGCTTCCGGGGCGCCATCGCTGCATTTCCGGTAAAGATGGCGGCATCCACGTCATGGGGTGCCAGAGAAATTTAAATAGTGTGCCTGAAACAGTTCAATCCGGACGGCCTCATGGAAGGCCCTGGAAGCCAAAACTGCATATTCGCGACCGTAGAATGGTGGCCGCGACCAAAAATGGCGGCCAAAAAAGGTGTGTCAGAGACGGTTGGGAGACTGCCCTGGTCTCAACTTGAATGAGCAGTCATATCAGGCGCCCCGTCCAGAGTCCTATCCTTGAAGAGCCTGGTCAAAGTCTTTCTCATTTAGGAATCTTCTGCCTCTTGCTCTCATTTTTTCTGCTATCTGCCCGAGCCTGCCACCCCGCCATCCAGCTGTCTTGGACACAATCTGCGCCCATCCTTGCCGTCCACAACCCTCTCTCCTCCTGTACGGATATGGCTTGTGTGTCTGGAATCGCGGAAGCCATACGGTCTGGATTTTTTTTGTTTTACCACTTTTTGAGCGCTAAAGCCACGCCCTTCGTTCTTGTAGCAGTCCATCGAGATTAAGGCTGTCTTGCGACATTGTCCAGAGTAAGGCTTTGAGCCAAGCGTGATCGTGCAAGTTATCTTCTTCGACGTCCTTCTTTCATTTTGCTTCTGGTCCTTTACGTACCTGCCGTGCTGTATAGGTGCGTTAAGCTTATCCGCAGCCGAGTGCAACTGCGTACACCTCAGCTTGGAAAAAGGTGATATTTTTTGGGCAACTTGCGGCGGCTCATCTCGGCGCCTTGAGCTGGCAATATCTTTGTTGCCTAATTTTGGGTCTCTGCTATTTTTTTGTTCTCTCTCTTGCTTTCATTTTTCGTGACACTGCCATCAAACAAACAACGTAAACTCACGATCTGGACCCCTCGGAGAATAGACGGCATTTTACTCCCTGTCTTTGCTTTTTGACACGCCAACTTATATTTTCTTTTTCCACTACTTCTTTTAGCTACATCCGGCAGGACCGTTCTGCAGGTCCCTAATGCTTTCAACGTGATGTATAAATCACAAATGTGCAACTTCCCCTCCATATAAATCACGCCCCTTGACTTGTCCTATTTGAGTCCAAGAGGCCAAGTTCCGCAATCAGTTTGGCATCTCTCGGGTCCCACATCTCACGCCCTGTTACCTCATGGAGACGGGATACAATCGGCAATATTTGCACACCATCCCTGTTGTTGTCCATGCAGCAGCGGTCATCGACCGATAGAGTCGATTTCACCTTGCAAACATGGCGACAGTAGATCGTTCTCATCTTATTGGGCTAAATATCCAACAGGCTTTTCACCGCGCATCATCTGACCCAAAGAATACGTTTGCTTCGCTGGCAATGCGCTCGGTGTATCTGGCTCTCGGGCACAACAATGCCTTTCAATCCTTTGTTATCCCCCCCTTTTTTTTCCCTAGACTTGATTGTCCTAGTCTAGTCATTGATTCGCCATTAACCGTCCACAGGATACCTGCACGCCCTATCTTTTAATGTTCACGATGCCTTCTCGTCTGCTCCGGACGAGAAAGAGCCAGGTTAGCAATTGTATTTTGTCAATTTCGTGCGCCTTCTTTCACCTACTTTAAATCAATAGAAGCGGTCAGTCTCGTCACCCTAAACTCGTATATATAATGAAGCTCAAGCGCCTCTCGTCTTACACATGAGCAGACCTCTCTTCTCTTCCTCTTTCCATCCCTATCCTTTCATTTTCTCCACTATATAGAAGCACAGTTCTGCACTTTCACTGTGTGTCAAGAGCAACAGGAAATTCACAGCAAAAGAGCTGCCTTTTCACAGACACCTTCAGCATGTCGTTCCAGGTAGCGGCATCGTCCCATCTATTCATTCTACCAAAGCTTTGACATGCTAACTCGAGATTGCAATTTACCTAGAACACTCCGCACGATTTCCTCCACGCCAGCAGTCGCAGCATGCTAGGTGGGTTCCCCTCTTGATGCCTACGAATCTCACTCAGACGCCTAACTACACCTCTATACAGGGCATGGTGGCTTCGATGCCAGCCTGCTTTTTGGCATCGGTGCCCAATTCGTGGACATGGATATTTCTTTCGGCCAGCCCAGTTGGCTGTCGACAGTGCCTAACGTCCTCGACTACCTGTCGGACCTGGTCGATTTCGAGGTGCGTCTCTACAATGCATTTTTTTTCGAGGCCGTCGTACTGACCATCTACAATACAGAGCCTCGTGTCCCCGTACGCAGGTTTATCGTCCTCATCAGGCTCCTCGTTTGGCTCCGTCGTCTCCAGATCTACTGCGGCCACGTCCCTCTTCTCCATCCCTGAAGAGGCTGTCAACCCAGCCCC
This sequence comes from Sporothrix protearum, assembly GCA_016097115.2. NCBI lineage: Eukaryota > Fungi > Ascomycota > Sordariomycetes > Ophiostomatales > Ophiostomataceae > Sporothrix > Sporothrix protearum. The sequence goes on from JADMNH010000008.1 coordinate 1,282,865, forward strand.
CGCTGCCCCACCCCCGGCCCCGGCCCCGGTCCCGGCTCCAGTCGCAGCTCCAGCAACTTTTTCCACCTTTGCCGCTTTTGCCGAAGCCGGTAGTACCGCTCATCATGCCGGCAGTGATGGGTTACCGTATTCCATCTTGCGCATGTTGGGTGAGGCCCAGAACGAGGCGCCGTGGTCGGCGGCATTCATTGGAGTTTTCTTCTAACGGGCATCGTCGGTGACTACACCTGGGAATTTCTGCCATCCTCGACATGGCAGTACTCTTTTTCTTTCGGTGGCTTACCAGTGACTTTGCTTCACGGGTTTGTGGGGAGTTTGTATGATTATGTCTTTTTTTTTCTATTTCTTGTCATGCTTTCATTATAGCAACGGCCGCCATGCACCTATATACGACGTTGCATTATATTTTACCAAGCACTTAATGCATGTGCCCATATCTCCTTCCAGGAGATATAAAGGCCATTCATATATAGTCTTGCCTTTGATCCTGATTTGCTCGTACAACATCAGGCTGCACTATCATCCCGTCCCGTAATAGTTACACAGAAGGTCGATAAAAAAAAAGCAATTCATTTGACGACGCCAAGCCAAACGGACTTTTGGACAATGTATATATATATATGGTGATTGCGAAAAGGGTAGTAAGCATAAAGAAGCCGTGTATAAAGCAGCTCACGCTCGCAGGATGCAAACCATCGCTGGGAAGAACGCAGGAGCAGGAGCAGAAGCAGACATCAACGCCCTCATAGTGCTGGAACGGCCACCTCTTCGGTGAAGTGCGGCACCTCCCACGCCAGCCAGTCCGACCGTGTTGTCGGCAGCAGACCCATCCCGTTGATCTTCCACACGCCCAGCGCCAGCGCCAAAATCTGCATCGCCACAAACGCCAGCTTCACCTGCAAGATCTGACCGCGGTTGCTAGGAGTCTCAAAGCGCTCAAAGGTTTGTTGGGTGGTCAGGATGCCCATAATGGGGTTTTTGAAGGCCATAACGACCATCATGATGCTAAAAATCTGCAGCGAGTTGCCGGACATGTACATCATGATGGCGGTCATGGGCAGTTGCTTGATGGGGCCGAGAGCGACCTCCCACGCCTTCTTCACTTTCAGAGTGTCCATTTCTTCGGGGGTCTGTTGCTTCTTAGCGGCGGCGGCGGCCGAAGCGGCCTTGGAGTCCTTTGCGTCGCGTTTCTAAAGAAGCCCGTATTAGCGTGTGTCGGAGGAAAGTTCTGCGATAACCGCATCATCACCGACGACTAACCTTGTTTGATGCGAGAGCCTGCGAGGGGAAGCCAGGCGGGTCGGCAATGTTGGACTTGGCGCGCGGCGCGGGCGGCGACTGGAGGTCAGCAACCCACTTCGGGCGCGCTGTTCTCGATGTGGCGAGTTCAGACATTGCGTTGCGGTGATGGAGGGGGTGGTCGAGAGAGAAAGGAGTTCGCGGCGCACTTTCGATGAAGCTTGGAGGTGTAAAGAGCGTGTCGTTTCGATTGCGAGGCTGTTTGGGACAGTTTCCACTTTTTCCACTTTTTCCCAGTAAGCTGCTCCTTCTGTGTGTTCGTTACCGCCGCCCCAACGGCTCGAAGCCTCCTGAACTATGGAGTACAGAGTACGTGGTACTGATTAGGTAATCAGGTCTGCCCGAATAGTGAGCACTGCCCCACTCTCTACCGCCCCTTCCCGTTGTGGCGTGGCTAAAGGGGGCATCCACGCAAAAGACTGGGCAATTAATATTAAATACCCAAATAAAATATAACAAAAATAGTACGAAGTATGAAATAGGGAAAGAACGGGGCTACCGCCTTCCCTTTGCCGACGACGACGACATTCTGCCCCTATGCATCGACTCGAATTGCTCGGACTGTTTTCAACGATCCAACGACAAGCACCAGGCAGTCGACACCGCGACTTGCAACGCCCGCAACGCCCCTCTCCCAACAGACGCGCCATCAGGAGCAATAGCATCCCCTGGCACCGCTGTCTTCCGACGTACGCCCGCGCCTGCCGGCTCTCCTTGGCCCGCGATCGATCCCCTGCCTCGACCGAATTCCTGGCTTCTAACCCTTCGACTCCGGACGCGGACCTCTTCTAGATACTCGGGGTGAGTTCAGAGCGTATGCTTCCTTGCAGGCCTGCAGGCATGCCTGGAAATGGCCTGGTCAGGGCCATGGCGGCTCTCCGGCTTCGCTGCGTCGGTGGCCATTGCCGCCGAATCGTTTTGCGCCATGGTCCTCAATCGCGTCCACTTGCTTGCGTTCACGGTCTGCAGGCCTCAGTCTCTTCTCCTTTTTCTCTGAGCTGTCCTGTGCCGTTCGTAAATCCTCCCATCGCGGCCTGCTGCATGCTGCATGCTGCATTCGCGGCAGCCCCTTCACTCCTCTCTTCAGATCCCAGAAGCTAACCGCAGCCAGTTAAACCTCACCGTCCCTTTGTCGACCTTTCTCTGTCCTTATTGGATTTCGACCCCCTCCTCATTTCTTGAAATAGCTCTGCTGCTGTTCGACCAGCCGCCAATCGAGAAACCCTTCGGCTGCAGAATAGCCAACCTATTGCACCCTTTCCTACGCTCTCCGCACTTTCGAGCTGCCTCCTGACTTGCAACTTTGGTTTGGCCGTTTCCCCCTCTTTATTTTTTTTGTACGGCTTTTGTCCTTCCCGCCCACCAACTTGCGGTCCTGTTTGCTCACGAGGTCCCAAGTCGCAAATCGAGCCCGGCCGTCCATAGATAACGACACTCTCGACACTCGTACACTACTCTAGCTCTGCGCGTAGAAGCAACACCGAGTCTAGCCACAAAGGCCCCACGTCCTCTTCGATTCCATACACCACCACAACCCCCATCTTGTCGCACATCTGTCGTTCGTCGGCCACCAGCAACCGTCGTCATGTCCAGTTCACAGGGCGGAGGTGACTCCAAGCTGTTCGCTCGAGTACGTCTTCTTTCTTTTGTCGTTCGGTCCCTTTTGTCAAAGCTCTGCATTTGCACTGTCCCCTCTTCGTCTTCCCCGTCCCCTTCCCCTTCCCCTTTTCGTTGTCCACATCGCATAGCATATTCTCTCAATCATTATCAATACGGCAGTGAACCAACAGCCTTGCCTCCCCCCTTCCCTCTCATACCTTGTGCTTCCCCACCTCGTCGTCCGATCCGCCTCCGTCATAACATGTGATGCAGCGATGCGACGCCGGCTCGGTGTCTCGTTATGCCGCCCATATCACATATCGTAGCCCAACGGACAGCCGTTCTCCCTGCTGCTGTCCATAGCTGCACACATCTCCAGCTTTGTTCTTCATTTATCATCGCCGCCCTCTCCAGATAGTCCGTCTCGTATGTTGCGTCTGCTGTCTGCTCCATTGTGTTCCAGTGTGTTCCATACACCTACATTTCGGCATCGCATCACATCGCATCAACGTCTCCACTTCGTCAGCCTCGTCTTCTTCCCACCACATCTCTCCACGCCACTCCACTCCTCTCTCCCATGCGTCCCCTCTCCTCGTCGCCAAGATGTTCATGGCATATATTCCTCCGCCCTATTACTCACGCGCGCCAACCATGCAGGGCAAAGTCGCTGAGCTACGCCTCGAGCTCAACAGCGGCGGCAAGAAGGACAAGAACTTTGCCGCCAAGAAGATTGCCCTCAAGAAGATTGTCGCCAACATGACCATGAGCAACAACGACATGGTCGCTCTCTTCCCGGACATCATCGCCTGCATGCACATCCAGAGCATCGAGATCAAGAAGATGTGCTTCCTCTTCCTTGTCAACTACGCCAGAATGCGCCCCGAAATCGCCATCAAGGCCATCCCGTGCTTGAAAACGACATGGAGAACAGCAACCCCCTCGTACGAGCCCTGGCGCTCCGGACCATGTCCTACATCCACGTGCGCGAATTTGTCGAGGCCACCGTCCCCATCGTCAAGGTCCTCCTCCGCGACTCCGACCCGTACGTGCGCAAGACGGCAGCGTATTGTGTTGCCAAGCTGTACGACCACGACAAGCACATGGTGGAGGGCTCCGACCTCATCGACCGGCTCAACTCTCTGCTCCGCGACGACAACCCGACTGTCGTGGCCAGTGCGCTGGCCGGTCTAATGGACATTTGGGAGCGTAGCGACGCTATCAAGCTCACCATCGACTACCACAACGCCTCCAAGATGGTCTCCATCCTGCCAGACTGCTCAGAGTGGGGCCAGACGTACATTCTCGAAGCCCTCATGTCCTACACGCCCCAAGAAACGACCGAGGCCGCTCTTCCTCGCGGAGCGCATCTCCCCGCGGCTGTCGCACTCCAACTCGGCTGTCGTCCTTACCTGCATCCGTGTCATCCTCTACCTGATGAACTACATCTCGGACCAAAAGCAAATTACTGCCCTCTGCAAGAAGCTGTCACCACCATTGGTCACGCTGCTGGCCAAGGGCCCCGAGGTCCAGTACCTGGTGCTGCGCAACGCCCTGCTCATCCTACAGCGCCGGCCTGAGGTCCTGCGCAACGACATCCGCGTTTTCTTCTGCAAGTACAACGACCCAATCTACGTCAAAGTCACCAAGCTCGAGCTCATCTTCATGCTCGCCAACGAGAAGAACATTGACGAAGTCCTGACCGAACTGCGCGAATACGCCACCGAGATTGACGTGCACTTTGTCCGCAAAGCCGTCCGCGCCATTGGCAAGCTGGCCATCAAGATCGAGCCCGCCGCCCGCCGCTGCATCAATGTCCTGCTCGACCTCGTCGCCACCAAGGTCACCTACATCGTGCAGGAGGCCACCGTCGTCATCCGCAACATCTTCCGCAAGTACCCCAACCAGTACGAGTCCATTATTGGCACGCTGTGCGAAAACCTGGACTCGCTCGACGAGCCCGAGGCGAAAGCCGCCATGGTCTGGGTTATTGGCCAGTACGCCAGCCGCATCGAGAACGCCGATGTCCTGCTGGAAGATTTTCTCTTCTCGTTTGCCGAAGAGCCCGTCGAAGTGCAGCTCGCTCTGTTGACGGCCACTGTCAAACTCTTTATTCAGCGGCCTACCAAGGGCCAAGAGCTCGTGCCCCGCGTGCTCAAGTGGGCCACGGAAGAGACGGACAACCCGGACTTGCGCGACCGCGCCTACATGTACTGGCGTCTGCTGTCGACCGACATTGAGGCCGCCAAAACGATTATCATGGGCGAGAAGCCCGCCATCACGGCCGAGTCGGAGCGTTTGGACCCCCAGACGCTCGAGGAGATGTGCTTGAATGTCGGCACACTCGCCACCGTCTACCTCAAGCCCGTCCAGACTGTGTTCCGTTCTGCACGGCCACGCCGCCTCATCGAGTCGCCCGCCTTGCAGCGCCCGGTCAATGCCCACTCGGCGAATGCTTCTCTCCCTCTACCGCCATCACAGCAGCAACAGCAACAACGCCAACAACATCTCTTGCAGCAGCAGCAGCAGCTCCAGCAGCAGCAGCAACAAATGCTTCTCCAACAACAACAGCAACAGCAGCAGGCGGCTCTTCAGCAGCAGCAGCAGCAGCAGCAGCAGCAGCAACAGCAACAGCAGCAACAGCAAATGTTTGCTCAACCGCAGCAAATGCAGCCCACCGGCCAGCTCGGCGCCGGTGCTGCCGACTTGCTGTACATTGACACCAACAAGAGTTTGTCGATGCTCGGCCATGGCGGGCAGCCGTCGGACATTGACCTGCGCAGCCGCGAGCCGGGCGTGGCCGCCAATGGCAATGGTTTTGCCAACGGCCAATTCAACGGCCAACTCAACGGCAACCACAACGGCCTGGCCAGCCCGCAGTCTGCCGTTGACGAGGCCGATGCGTACTTTGCGCAGATGCGGATCCAGGAGCCGACGGTGGTGGCGCCCGATTCGTTTGGTGGCGGTGACGGCGGCAACTCGGGCTACCTGGTGAACCAGTATGCGCGGCAGACGACGTACCATCCGCAGCAAGGGCATGCGAATGATTTGTTGATGTAGGGTCAGTCGAAGAACGGAAATGAGAAGAGGGGAAAACTTTATATATATATTTTTTCTGTAGACAGCGTTGTTGTATTTATTTTTGTACCGTTTTGTCGTCTTTTCATATCTTTCGTTGGGTGAGTGGATATTATTTGTTATCGTGTACATTGATAGTCGGTAATGCGCTGCGGGAATCACCAAAAAGAGTACTAAAAATCAGAATGGAGTGTCTTTCAATACAAGAGTCAATTCTATGAAAGCGTCCGTTCGCGGTCACATGGTCAAAGAGATCACCCTTCCTTCCTTTTTCCTGCTCTCCGCTGCTTCTCTGATGCTATGCCGTTTATTGGCTGCACTTGCGCCATAGATGCTCATGACAAGACCTTCCAATGTTCCTCCTCTCTTCCCTTTCAATCCGCCCCTTAACTTCTCTTAAACTCTCCGCACACTCAAATATTTCTCCAGTATTGGCTTTTCCTCCTCCACTTAACACTACCGTCGTTCGCCTGAAACGGAAATGAGTGCATGGACACTTCGCCCATGTATCCATCACTTAGTTGCAGAGAGTCAAAATGATGGCAGCCATCAAGGTGGCAACGCCCACGGTGGCCACCATCTCGCCTTTGGGAACAGCACGGCCGCCGCTAGAGGTGAGAGTGGCCGTCGGCTTGGAGGGAGCCGGGACCGTCTCGCTCTCCGCAGGGACGAACACGGTCGTCGAGGCCGAGATCGACGAAGCCGTCGACAACGATGAGGCAGCCGAGGTGCTCCAGGTGCCATTGCCGCTGCTGTAGACGCTCTCGGAAGAAGAGAGGCTGCTGATGGGCTCAGTAAAGAAGGTCGACAGCGGCAGGCTAGTTGACGAGAGCTCCGACATGGACGTGGACGTAGACGTGGACGTGGGCATCGGTGGCACGCCCGTGGGGTAGTCGGATGTACCGTAGACGTCGTGGTCGATGTGGCGCTTACCGTCGTGGTCGAAGAGCCAGTCGTGGACGTCAACGGGTTGCCATAGCCTCCGTAGACGGTCACGGTGGTAGTCATGTCACGCTTGGCATGGTTCATGTCAATATCAACGGGGATGCCAGGAGTCGTAGCAGCCAGGGCAGAGAGTGTGCTAGTAGTCGTGCTGTAGCTCGTGATGGTCTGAACGTAAGAGACAGTGATGCCCTCAATCGAGGTAGACACGATGGTCTCAACGTCGGTCGCAGTCGCAGTGGCTGTGGCAGTCACCAGCTTCTCGGCGGGAGCAGTCACCGTGACAGTCTCTGTAACGGTGCCAGTCACTGTACCAGTCTCAGTAATCGTGTCGGTAACGGTCACAGCGCCAGTCTCGGTAGCGAGGGCTTCAAAACCAGTCTGCTCCATGAACTCCTCCCAGGGCTCACCCGTGTCAGGGCGAAGAAGGGTGTAGGTGACGTGGCCAAGGGTGCGCGTGATGAGGTCGCTGCACGTTGAAAGTCAGAAAAACATAATTTTTCCAATGTTGGCATTGTGTCTAGTTGTCTTACAGAGTTGTCCCATCACCAACGGTGCAGCCGCTCCCGTCTTCCGCCATGATAGGACCGGCAGCAAGCAAGGCCAAGACGCCCAGTTTGGCGAGTTTCAAGGTCGACATTGTAGCAGGTACTGAAAGATGGCTCATGTATCTGTCACATTCATTGCATTGTCAATATTGATACTGTCGTGGGAAGGGCCGTTGTCTGGTATGACGATACCATCAAATCGTCGTGACAGTTTTTGAGCACAATGGAGCCAATATCTTGATAGAAAACTCACTAGCTGTTGATTTCAATTTGCATTAGAGGCATGGGTGTCTGTTTGTAGGAGTGTTGCGGTGTCGAAATTGAAAGTCGATTGTTGATGGAGGGACTGGCTGACCAAGAGGATGTTGAACTGTCGTTGGGAGACGAAGGAGAAAAGAAAGAACAGAGAAAAGAAGAGAAAGATTTTTGTGTGATTCTTGCACGGTCAGAAATATAAAAAATGTTGCCTGTTGTGGACTTGATTTTTGTGTTTGCGAGGGCAACAGCGTTTTTGTCTCTTGTGAGGAAGGTGCGATGGAGAGGAAGTTGAGTCCCTGCCTTGCCACCAAGGACGGAAGGAGCGAGGTGGTGAATGCGGTTACCGTGCGGGCAGTCCCGAACGGCGTACCTGTCATGTAAAATGTGCATGAAAATACACCTGATGCCAGTTCTTATTGATGATTGAGAGGTTGACCCGGTAAATGAAGACAGCATCTGTTTACATCGTGGCCATTGCACTGTCATACGAGGCTGCCAGTGATGTGCCATGATGTACAAGACGCTCACTACAACATCTAAGAGCAGAACTGGTACACACTGTTTTGTACTGTGCCTGGAATTAAAGGCCTTCTTGATTCAGTTCTTACATTTTTTTCTTGTTTGAGTATAAGAAGAAAGAAGCTGCGTTCAAAAGTGAGTGAGATATGAAATGATTAATCAATAAAAATGTGAGATTTTGATCTTTATAATTTAGTCGTAATGATTTGATCCAACTTTCTTCTTCGTAAAGTAAAAAAAATTGCAAAAAAGCAGCTTTAATTATTTTATGAAAATAAATAAGAGAAAAAAGCAATGCCTTGCGCTTTGTCGCCAGACCTCACATGCGCATGTGTAGTCGAGGTGTCGTTGATCAGCCAAGTCGAGCCACAGATGTGGATGCAGCCACTTACAGCTGTAGCAAGTCACGACTACGAGCCCATAATTTTTCCATTCCCCATACTCCGAACTCCGCATACGTCCATTACGAATACTACAGGATGGGTATCTCGGATAGGTCCTGTGCAAGTTTCTCCATTTCTCTGTTCGTGCCGTCCATCGCGGGCAGATAAGCCAAAACGAGCCGCAACCAATGCAGCAGCCTTTGCCTTGCTTCCTTGGCAGGACTTCAGGGCCGCCCTTGGTTCAATTTCGACTGGAACTCAGCAATCATGGCTGGCAAGGGACTCCACGTCAGTGACAGTGATTGTGCAGTACATTCGAACCTGGCCCTGGTGGTGTACCAAACTACGGTATTTCGTTTACGAAGTACATATTAGCATTGTTTGAGAATGTTTGAAGCGGTGTATCAAAACTCTGGGGTGGTTCTTCGTGATAGGCGCCAGGCCGTCGAGAGTTTCTCTAGTACGAATAACCCTATTTGAGGGGAAGATGTACGGACAATCAACTTGAGACGGGCAGGCATGTCTGTAAGCAAACCTTGCTTAGCTTTGCAGGAGATGCTGCAGCTATTGCTGCACGCTCGTGGGGCCGCACGCATGTGGCCCAGGCCAGGCCAGGCCAAGCCTGGAGACACGAAAGGAGAGAGGAAATACTGGGAATGTATTCTGTCAATTTGTCAATGTGGGTGGTGACAGCAGTGCGCGATATCACGCAACGGCCAGCCTCGACGGGGATAGGGTCTTGTGGTGTCTCAGGGGAGGAGGCCGATATGGCAAGACAGGTGGGCAAGACGGTTATCTGTGGCTGTAACTGAGGAGAACGACTGACGGAGAGGTGGGTTGCAAAGATTAGAGGGAAACCAGCTGCTGCCAATAGGAGGCCGGGGATACTGTATGGAGGCTTGTTGCTGTACGGAGTATTTATTTTATTCGGCTGTTTATCGCCAAAGGGCTGGCTCTGATATCTCTTGACCTGTGTGCACTTCCCCAGTTCTACTGAGTAAGGCCAGGAAATTGATCCAGGTGCCACTGATACCTGGCGAGCCTTAATATGCATGATCATGTCAAAAAGCAGGTGGATCCAGCGTCAGTGAATTTGTTCTCATAGTAGGTCCGACAGATCATCGACCAAGGCAATAGTACACCAAGAGGGCCTAAAAACGAAGGGCAAACTCAAAATGGAATAGCGAAGACCGGGTTGGTTCCGCCGCTAGCCTTTTGAAGGACGCAATGGGGCTCCCACATGGATTCTGCCGATTGGCAGCCCGAAGCCGTCGGGGTGGTACTCAGTATTTTGTTGCACGACTGCACGGGACAGCCTTTTTGTCTGCCTGACTTGGCCTTTTCCCGTGGTGTTGTGGACGAGAGCGGGTATGGCGATAGGGTATACAGCCAGTGAGTCAAGGAGAGGGCAGGTGAGGACAGAAGTTCATAGTTCAAAGTACGGAATACTCTGTAAGAAAAAGCGAAAATTCCAAGAAGCTCAGCGGCCGTGAACCCAGGACAAGGCTAAGGGGGTTGTGTTGAGCGAGTACGAATCATCTATTGCACAGAGTATGCGTACGTCATGGCCGGGCCCTGGCTGGCCGGGCGGATGGTCTGGGAGATCTGGTCGTCAGCACAGCCCGCCAAACCACAAAAAAGCCACACTTTCCGGGCGGCCGTTCGGCGATTCGATACTCGATGTTTGTTTCCGAGCAGGCGTTGTTATTGGGAGAGAGAAGGGAAGTAAGTTTGAGTGTATTGCGTTCGGATCTTTGTATCTTTTTGCGCCCATTGCATGACAAATAGGGACGGGGCAGCGAATATGGAGGTGCCAGCCGGACAGCATGGCACCGGACAGCATGGCACCGGACGGCATGGCATTTCATTGTCTGCACAAGATATGTACACACAGTTTGCCTCTTCGCCAGGTTGGCAAAGCCGGTTCTCGGCGGCCTGGCCGATTGATCGCAGGCGATGTACGAGATGCGAGTTGGAGCGAGTACGGAAGGCGTAACGGAGTAGTCTGCCCGTGCCCAGAGAGAGAAGGCGCAATGCACACGGGAGAGCGACAGGAATACCAACGAGGAAGCGAAGACCGCCTCACCCAAAATAGGCAAGAGTAGATGCAGCCTCCCACGAGCCAATACTTAGCGACAACACGCTTGCTTGTGGCAATTGAACATGATAGTGGGAGGTTAGCTGCGTGAGACAAGAAGAGAACAAAGCGAAGTCGCCGGCAACCAACAGCGGCGCAATCGACACCTGTGAAGCAAAACAAAAGATGCTTTCAGCGGGCGTCGTTTCGCTTACTGACTCAGGCACACAGTGTGTCCACAGTGCTAGACACAATCCATCAATCCACCACCACCTGCCAGTATTGCATTGTAGAACGTTCGTTGGCGTCTTGTCGCAGCCCGTTCCTTCCCGTCCTGCGCAACCCGTTCACAATCCAGCGACTGCCCAAGCTCATTAGTGACTCCACGGTGATTTCGATCGCTCCTTCTTTTCAACTGTAAGTTGTTATGAGCTATATTTATTTTCCTTCCTCCGATGAGTCGAGTTCCTGCCCAATGTCAGTCCACTCGCTCCTTCCTCATCTTTACGGTCTAATTTCTTGGTGCATCTTATCCACGTAAAAATAGTCGAGCACAGCCCAGCGCCAATTCTTCGAATGATGCTCCTGCCTGCCCTCGAGCAGCGCTTGTGGGTACCTGTAACATTAACGAGGCCCTGTAGTACATCCTGACTTTGGCCTGGCAGAGGCACAGAGAGGCCCTGACGAGCGCCATCCTTGTCCGGGCCAATCAGCCTCGGCGTCGCAATCATTCGCATTTCATGCCGAGAACCTGCGAGCAGACAGCACAGTGTCAAGTTATACTATACACTGTGCAGTGCTTTTCCCCTACTCCTCTTCCCCTTATTGCTTCTTGAGGAAACCACCAACTGGTCATTGTTTCCTCTTTCCGCTAGCCGGTTTCTGTTGTCCCTTGAGCCTTCCCCTTCCAGCTCTTCGTGTTTGTCCCTTCCCCTGGTCCCTCCTCCCCATCCCATCCATTCTCTCTTTCCCCCCCAATTCCGGCGAGAACTAAACAGAACCGACGAAACCTCCTCCTGTAAATAACTTTTTTCTGTCCATCGATTTTTTCTTACTGTCTCGGATGATCAAGGCGCCATTCCATTATTTCTTCCACCACGATACACACTACGCGTCACGATTCTCCATCGCTGCAAGTGGGCAACAGTCGACCGACAAATCATCCTCGGCTAGCCAAGCAAAATCGAAGAAGCAAAGGCCCCAGCCCCTTACGAAGGACCGTTGTATCATTCGCTACAGAACCCTTTCACACAAGAAGAAAGAAGCATCCATCGTCTTTGCATTACCCACACACGACAACGGCGGCCACGTTCTATAGAACAAAAAGGCCCTTTTATCCACCGAGCGCATATCTTGGCCACACGACCAGCCCAACGTTTATTGCTTCCACTGTGTCCAAACTGTACTCCATGGGCAGCAACCTGGCGCGATAGACCCAAACGACCCATCTCAATCGAGTTGTAATCGATCTTTTTTTCCAGCGTCCAATCTCCATCTCTAGGCATTGTCTCAAGTATAGCCGCTGCCGTACCTTTACTCCCCTACGTCCCTTCAACACAGCGTAGAAGCAACATCCAATCTTCGACATCGAAGGCATTGACGACGACAAACGGCATCGACGCGAGAATTCGATTCGCTTTTGTTCTTTCCCATCTGGCGCTTTCTGTCTCTTCCACCGATTCACCGTGCGCGTACTCCTTACACACACAATGGCCGAAGCAACCACTGCAGCGACATTGAGCGGCGCGAACGATAGCGCGGCCGCCGCTGCGGCACAGGAGACAGTGCAAGAGACAATCGAGGCCACTACGTCCTCATTACAACCCAAGATCGAGACCGTCGAGACCGCCGAAGCTACCGAGGCTGCACCAGAAGCCGCCACCTCGGCAGCAGCAGCAGCAGCAGCAGAGCCAGCAGTGGCTGAAAAGACCGCCGAGGCCGAGGCCGAGGATGCAGCAAGCGCCGCAGCAGGCAAGGCTCCAGCAACAACAGACGAAACGGCGGCGGCGGCAGCGGCGGCGGCGGCAGCAGGCAGCTCGACGGAGGCCGCGGAGCCGTCAACCTCCGCGGCAGGTGGCGTTTTGGAGACGCCAAGGGTGCCCCCGGCGGCCGTCCTGCGTACGGCCACCTCCAACTCCCAGGCCCTCAACCAGGACGACGAGATCGCACCCGTTACCAGCGCTACCGGCGCACTCGTTTGCAATATTACGCTCCTGCTTCCCACAGGCAACCGCCATCCCTTCAAGATTGATGATCGGTACTTGACCAAGCGTGGTGTCGAGGTTCCTGACTTGACGGATGCCGGCACCAAGGACCCGTTTAGTATCTCGGTATACAAGCTGAAGGAACTGATCCTGCGGGAATGGCGCGAGGACTGGGAAAGTCGGCCTGCCAGCCCGAGCAGCATCCGGCTGATTCACTTTGGCAAACTTTTGGACGACAAGGAGCAACTGAAGAGTATGTACAACCACCTCGCAGCGACAGAGTATGCGCGGTTAAGCAGTCGGATCACTAACTAGACACAGAGTACCAAATGAGCCCCGACGCACCAAATGTTGTTCACATGTCCGTCAAGCCTGCTGAGATGATGGAGGACGAGGAGGCGGCTAAGGGCGGCAGCGGAGGCGCGAAGCACGCCGGAGAGAGGGCGGCAGCGGATGCTGTGTTATCTTGTAGATGGCCTGCCCCACGAACCCGGCTGTTCATTCTCTCTTCACATTCCCAACGACCCAGCAAAACGCCCACACGCATATACATGCATCCGAACACAAGCATTTGCATACCACACGCGCAATATACCACACATCGATGAGGCCGTCATGCCCCGAAGCGTTCTTTAAGAATACTGGGCATGGGTCGCCAAGGGTCATTGACAACTTTAGCCACTTTGCTTTGCTGCATCGATCGCTGAATTTTGCCTCCTAGTCACATCCACCACTACTCTACTTATTTTGCTCGGAGTTTGCCAGCCTCTTGCCTGTTTTTTTTTTTACCTCCTTTTTGGGCCATTATTTCGACCATGTTTTCTTTCCTCAAAACAGGATTGTGGAACAAGATAATGGGCGTCCTGTGGTGTTTATTTCCTTCCTCTTTTTCCTTTCTTGTGTCTTTAAGTTGGTGTGTTTCTTTACGTTTGCGTGGCTTCGCGTTTTCCATCACACAGTCTTGTTTTACCCCTGGCATTCATTTTTACTGGCTTCGTTCATATGTATATCTCTTTCTACATTATTTCACCTGTCATATCAACGTGCATTTTGTTTTCTACGCTTTAACGTCTAACCCTTGCTGCTTTCGCGTCTCTATTTTGCCCTGCAACACGTCTATCGTCTTCCTCTCATTTCTAATTCTGTCCTTTGTACATTGTACTTCTGCCACTCCCTCTTTACGCGATACAAAGAATATAAATCGAAGACAACGAGCCATGTTACACGTTGCTTGTCAATGCTCCCCATCACATACACGATTGCATGAACGCGAATAAAATGTGTATTGTATGAATCCTTGTAGTGTTGTTACAGAACGGAGCCCAATGCTGTTGCAGGCCAAAGGCCACAGGCAAATGACAAAAATGAGGATCGGCCGTCCTCCGCGAGCAGTTGTCCTCTCTTTCTCAATCCCTTCACAGCCCGCCTACATCCGCAGCTTCCGTTCCATCTCCTCGTGGAACGTAGGCACGGACCGCGTCTCCTCGCCCGTGTAAATGTCCTCCCAGTCCACCGTCGTGTCCCGGCCCAACAGAATGTCCTCGTGCACACTCGGCAGCAGCGCGCTGCCGGGGCCTGCACTGCCCAGGGCCAGGGGGCGCCACTCGCCGTCCCGCGTAATCTTGAGCTCCATCCCGCGGCGCACAGGCTCCGCCACGCCGTACGTCCGCCGCAGCATCTCCATGCGCATGTTTTCGCGGGTGGCCTCCCACTGCTTGAGGCGGGCCTCGAGGGGGTGGGCGGAGTCGAGCTGGGGGGCGGCCGTCTTGGAGGAGGAAGACGAAGACAGGCCATGGGCGGCGGGGCAACCTTGGGACCGACACCGTGGCGCATCAGATCGTGGACGCCGGGGGCGGAGGGGGCGCCGCGTTCGCGGGCAGCGACATGGCTAAAGGAGTCGGCGTGAGCGTCGACGGGGACGATGCGGAGAGACTGGAAAGACCGAGGTGTTAGCAAAAGCTGTGGACGGTGGTGGAGGTTGGATGCATTGGTGACCAAGAGCATACCATATTGAAAGGAGGCGGAGGAGATTGATTGAAGATTGGTGATGGTTGGTGGTGGGAAATGACGGGGAAGACGATAAATTGGCCGTCGTCGGGTTCCTTGGATAAAGTCCGTTGCAGCGGAAATGCGAGTCGCTTCGAATGAAAGTTGTCGTGATGCGGTGGGTGACGGATGCAATGAGGTTGGCTGTATTTCGTTGTCGAGACAGGGACCCGTTGGCAGCAACAGACAAGGCAAGGCGTAGGCAGGCTGCAGCTTGCTGTCGCAGCTCGAAACCGCACCTTCCTACTACTTACGGCCAATCAGAGCGCTGTCACGGACTAGCTGTCAGTTCCACGTGACCATCCACGTGCAGCTTTGTAGCGGCACGGAGCGTTCTTAGCCTCCCCGGCATGCTTGCAGAGCCCCTGGAGCTCAGTTGACGACAGCGCTTCCCGGGCGCCAGTGTGATTAATATAATGGCCATTGCCAGGAGCTTTCGAACAATTTTCCAACAATATCTGATTATGAGCTGACTTATTATCAGTATTGTCCCTCATATTTACCCTGAGCTTCTGATAGTCATTAGGGCCTCATATAAGTCCCAATTGACCTCTGGAAGGCCGTCACAATGCCGTCTCTCGCAGGCGCGCGGCCGCCCATTATCCGCATCGCCAAAGGCACCTTTTATCGTCACCACCCCAGTTCGGTGCCCGTCAGTGATCCTTCGGGCGGTTCCAGTGGCACCGCTCACCACAATCCACCTCTGTTTTCGGACTTTGACTTCGAGCTCCCCTCAGACGACACAGCGCATGGCGGCGGCGCCGGTCTTGGCCCTCTGACGCCGCATAACTGGTGTGTCGTGGGCCCATCGCTGTCCGGCAAGACGACCTTGCTGCAGGCCTTGAGGGGCCAGCACATTTGCCTGCCGCCCACGGCACGGTCGTATCCGTACTTGGCGACCGACAGTGTGCCACACCGGCTCAAGAGCACCTCGCGTGCTATCCGCTACGTCGGATTCGATGCCGACGGCGGTGGCTCCGGTCTCGGTCCGGCGACGTCGGCATACCTTTCGGCACGATACGAGTCACGACGGGAGACGACAGACTTTGCGCTGCGTGATTTCCTGTTGGGCAACACGGAGCTGAATCCGTACCATGAAACCGGCAGCAGTGCGGCTGCTGAAAGCGATGAAAAAAATCCCCGTCAGCTTGCTTGACCGCGTCATCAAGGATCTCCGACTGGAACCTTTGCTGGACCTGCCCGTTGCGTTCTTGTCCAACGGTCAGGGCCGCCGCGCTCGCATTGCCCGTGCTCTGCTGACCCGTCCCGCCGTCCTGCTGCTCGACGAGCCGTTCATGGGCCTGGACCCGCCGACGGTGGCATCGTTGAGCCCGTTGCTCAGCGGCATGGCCGCCAAGGCGCAGCCGCGCTTGATCCTGAGCTCACGGCCGCAAGATCCGCTGCCGTCGTGGATCAGCCACCTTATCTATCTGCGTACCGACTGCCAGGTGGGCGCCATGGGCCCCCGTGACGTGGTGCTCGAAGGCCTGCGCGGCTATGTCCATGGTGTGCGCAGCGGCAAGAAGGCCGAGGACGACAGGATGCCGGTGCACGCCCTGGGTGAGATGGGCCGTATTCTGACGCCCAGCGGCATTGAGGGCAAGGGCTTTGACGAGGAAGCCCACAGCACATTTGCGTCGGCGGGCGTGCCAAGGTCGTCGACACCGAATCAACCGCAGGAGGTGTCCCACGGCGAGCCGATTGTCGAGATGAACGGCTGTGTCGTCCGGTACGGCGACCGCATCGCCCTCGGCAACTGGTCGCAAAAGGCCGAGGACGGCTCGACCGTGCCCGGTCTCCTCTGGACGGTCCGTCGTGGCGAGCGTTGGGGCGTGTTTGGTCCCAATGGCTCCGGCAAGACCACCATTGTCTCCCTGCTGTGCTCCGACCACCCCAGACCTACTCGCTGCCCATCCGCTTGTTTGGCCGCAGCCGTCTGCCGGAGCCGGATCGGCCCGGCCGCCCCCTCACGTTCTGGGACATCCAGTCCCGCGTCGGCCACTCGAGCCCCGAAGTCCACCAGCACATGCCGCGGGGCCTGACGGTGCGCCAAATTGTCCAGAGCGCCTGGGCCGACACGTTCCGGGCGAAGCCACAGCTGACACCCGAGGCGCCGGGCAAAGTGGACGCGTGTCTGCGGTGGTTTGCCTCGGAGCTGCAGCCCAGCAATGCTGCGGCTTCCCGTCGGGAGGCTGCGGCCGGCGACTTGGCCTGGGCCGACAACTACCTCTTTGGCGAGCTGTCCTTTAGTGCCCAGCGTGTCCTGCTCTTCATCCGCGCCGTCGTCAAGAACCCCGACATTGTCGTTTTGGACGAGGCCTTTAGCGGCATGGACGAAAGCGTGCGGGACAAGTGTGAGCTGTTCCTGGGCCATGGCGAGACAGCCACATACGGCGCAGACAACAGGATTGTCGAGAGCGAGGTGGCCAAGCATGACAAGGTCCAGGTTTCTGGTTTGACGGACCAGCAGGCGCTGATTTGCATTGCCCACGTCAAGGAGGAGGTTCCGGATTGTGTGCGTGAGTGGGTGTGCTTGCCCGAGGCGAACACGACGTCACCGGCGCGGTTTGGCCGCTTGGATGGCCCGCTACGGACCGACCGGCGGCGGTGGGATGAGATCTGGGCCCAGTAAGGTCAGTGCGTTGTATTCGACATGACAGCATATAGCGGGATGACCAAAATAGACAAAAGCACTGAACAAAAAAGCATTGAACAAGAACCAGATTCATAGCATATCACACATGACCAAAATATAGAAACAAATGTCAAGAATAGCAAAACAAAGAAACGCCTGTCCCAAACGTATTGCCTCTCGTATGAGCAGGCACAGAAAATCAGATCGTGGCGTCCATCTCTCTTGGCCCCCCTTTTTCACCACCGGAATTTCTCCACTCAACCTCATACTCGTACAACCAAATTCATCGTGTCCTGTGTCGTCCAGTCCAGAGAAAGCCCCAAGGTATCAAAAAAGATCAGATATAATCCCCCAAATCAAAAGCGTCTCAAAATGTCGTCACCTCACTGGGTAGCCTCATCTCCGCACGCTGCTGACAATGCTGCTCCCCGCTTCGCTCATCTTCGATCCAAAGGAACCAAACCACTCGGGCACCTTGAGCGACAGCCGCACGCGACCCTCGATAATGACATTGATCGCGTTAATGACCGCGAAAGTTGTCGAGCCGATCGCACGGAACAGGGCCAGTGACGCCACCGACCAGAGAATAAAGCGGAGGTAAAAGTTGTTGCCAATGCCGGTCGAGCCGTACGCCTCCGACACCGCCATCGCCAGGATACCGTTGGCAATCATCCAGGTCACCACCATGTACGTCCGCACGCTCTTGTAGTAGTCCTCCTGCATCTGTGCCTCCGAGACGGGCGACGCGGGAACCTCGACACGGTCACGCAGGTTCCGCAGAGCTTCGTCGTAGCCGCTGTCAATATCGAGCTGCTCCGACGGCATTTCGAGCTCGACGGTGCTGCCCTTGCCCACAGCGCCACCCAGATCGGTCTTGAGCACATTGTCACCCTTGGTACCCCAGGTAACGTCGTGCGTATTGCAGAAAGCGTACACCTGGAGTGTGCAAATGTAGCTGGGCAGCAGCGTGAAGTACTGAGCAGATGACGTAAACATGTGCCACGGGTCGAGGTACAAGAAGGACATGAAAAAGTACAGTCCCACTGTCGAGGCTGTAGACACAATCAGGTTGGTGAAGACGTTGTTGCCGATCTTGAGCACGGTGCTGGAGTCGCGGAGCTGCCGGATCACAATGTAGATCGTCGCGAAGGTCGTGTACACCATGATGATGCCGTACAGAATCATACTCGTCAGGTAGAGCTTCTTAGCACCCTGCGGACGGTTTCCGAGAGAGAGAATGAACTGCGTGCTAATCAGGAGCGTAATGGTGTACCGGAGAATCGTAAAGATAACATTGCCAATGTTGTGGCCAAAGGGGTCCACAGTCGGGTCAGCAAAACCACCCACGACAAAGTAGAACGTGAGGTAGAAGTTGGCGAGTGAGAAGTAGGTAAACAGCAGCTGGAGAAACTGGTAGAGAAACTCAATGTGGAGAAGGACCTTGCGGGCAATTGTGTGATCTGTCGTCCACAGCTGCTTGAAGTGCACGAGCGAGTACACAGCCGCAAAGAATGCACCGTTCAGCCAGCGACGCCGCTGCGAGATGAATTCCGGTACACTATCTGGAACATCAGTCTCACCAGTGCAGCCTTTGACATACTTCAGAACCCAGCGCTCGCCACGTTTCGCCACAAGCTCCCAGCAGAGAATACGGTCCTCAGCCAGGTACATGTTGGCAGTAAACACATCGGCGTGTTGACCGTGGAGGGTTTCTCCCTTGAAGTACTGGCTGAGGGGTCCGTGGCCCGTTTCGTCGTTCTGGAGTGCGTGGTAGCGGTAGGCACTCAAGGCACCGGGAAGCACAGTGATGTAGCCGAAGACACTCTCCAGTGGCTTGTCTAAAATGTTGCTCATCTTGTATTCGAAGTTTTGCGAAGCCACCAGAGGATTGAGCAGGTTTCCTCCGAAGCGGCCCTTCATAGCCTTGATCTCACCACAGGCACCAGCAACGTTGGAATCGGTGTCGAAAGCCTTCCACAGGTGGTACAGCGAGTTGTTGCCGGGGCGGGTACCGACATCCAGAAGAATGCAGACGTTGGGGTTGAGAGAACGGCCAAAGGCGTTGAAGAACCAGCGGTGAGAGTTGAGCTTCCGCTGGTTGCGCTCCTTGAGACAGAAGATCATCTGGCAAGGGACAATGCCCTTCTCTGCACCCTTGAATTTGAGGTCGGAGTCCAGAGACACCTGTGTCGTGTACTCGTACACGTGGGCCTGGACCGCCTTCTGGTTGACAAAGTTCTTGGCAATGCCGTGCTGGTAGATACCCATAGCGGCAAGAGCATCAAGCGTGCGCGGGTGGATCTTCTCACGGCCATCGGAGACGATGCACACCACAATTTTCTGCCAGCCGTGCTCGCCCCACGTGCGCGACTTGTTGCGGCCACAGAAATGAGCAATGTTCTTCATAACAGCGTGCATCGTCCGCGTGAAGTCGTAGGCGTTCTCGTTGTACATGGTAACGCAAATGAAGAGCTCCGTCTCGCGAGCAGTGCGGCCAATGTTCTGGCGCAGCTTGTATCCACGCTCCACGAAATCATCGGGGTCACACGTCACGGCCGTGTAGCGCATGTGGGTGAACTCGATCTCGTCTCTCCGCGGCAGGAAGCTGAACAGGATGGTCGGAATCTTGCACTCGAGGACCAGCTTACCATTAATAAGCTGGACGGCTTTCTTGCTCATGTGCGGCTCCCGAACACCACGACGCTCCTGCCGGCCCTCGGGTGCGGGCCCGTAGTGTTCGACCTTCTCTTTGTTACCATTGACGAAGCTACCAGCATCGCCGTCGTAGTCCATGCCGTCCTTGTGCGCGTGCATCTCTCCAATGTCCTTTCCGCCGTCTTCGTCGTCGTCACCAGCCTCAGGGTCGTTGAGTGTGACTTGGGAGAAATTGTTGCCGTACATCGTTTGCCGGCTGCGGCTGCCACCAGACACCTCAGAGCGCGGACGGAACACATCGTCTTCGTCGCCGTCATCATCCATGCTGCTGGCAGCCTCGTACCGGTACGACGCATTGCTACCGCGTGGCTGGTGCGACTGGCGAGTGTAGGCCGAGCTGATGCCAGAGACTTCGGTAAAGTCCTCCTCATCGCCTAGGGCAATGGACACAGTGCATCGTCGGCAAATGTCGACGTCCGGCATTGCTGCCGACTGCTGAAAATAAAGGAGCAGGAGGAAGAGGGCGGCGGGGACTGCCACCGTATTGCGAGGCTGGAGTACCAGGGCGCGGGCTGCCGTTGATGTCGGCGGGCTCATACTGGGCTGGAGCGGGAGGCACCCGACTGTACTCAGGCGCCTGCGCCGAAGAGAATGAGCTCGGGTGCGCATGCGACATGCTGTTGGCATAACTGCGCCGTGACGGAGTCCATGGCCGCGTAGGAGATGCTGAGCGGGGGATGTCTCCACGCAGTCCGCGAAGAGGCGAGTAAGATGAGTCGGGCGGTGGCGGCATCATCATGGGCGGGTCGACGGACGGCCGGTTGGGACTGGCTGAAACCTGGAAGGGATCCTGTGAAGCTGAGTAGCGAAGTCTGTCCTTGTTAGCATGGTCTTGAGAGGATGTGCTGGCTGTGTCTTTCAGGGTTGTTTTGGGAGTGGTTGTGTCTTTTCCTGCCACGCCGTTGAAAGCGACATCGAAAAGAGAGCCCAGTCCGACAGACGCCCCATCTAAGAGAGGGGGCAGCTGAGGGGGACGAGATGATCTTCCACCCGGTGTCACCAGAGGACGTGGCATTGCTGCAGATTTGGTGGGCTCTGGGGTTGTCCCGTCTGCCATCTTCCGTTGCAGTTTGATCGTAGGCATCCTGCCTAGTGCAGCCACTGGCCGCCTCTTGGGAGTGGGGATATTGGTAGAAGCTGCTTCAGGAGTCTCGCCATTCGTGGGAGATGAACACTGGTCCTCGGCAAACTTGACAGTCTTGTGCGGCACATTTTCCGCCTGTGTCTTCTTGATAAAAGCAGCTTGACTGCCCCTCTTGGACTTGCCCTTGTTGCTCTTGTTGCTGCTGCCGTTCGCGCTGTTCCAGAGAGGACACAGCAGCCGCCACCTTGCTGGAGAGGGAAAGGGGAGATGTGAAAGAAGAAGCTGTTGAGCGGACATACGATGCCGATGATCCAGAGGGCGAATTTCGGGAAGTTGAGGCGGCACTGCGGAGATGCTGCCGTGATGAAGAGGGCGGACACCGGATGTGCGCAGAGAGGGCGGTGTCAGTCCGCCGTCGTCGTTCATGCCACTACTGTCCATGGAAGTCAAGAGACGGACCGCGGCAGGGTTGGTCGATGTTGTGTGGGAGTGTGTTGTCGTCGTTCCGGTCAACGAATCGTGGGCTCCATGGCTGTCGTTGTGATCGGTGTAGCCGAGAAAGTAGTCCGGCGGCCTCGTGGGCGTGCCTGGGTCCATGGCGCTTACTTGGGGGATGGAAATCTGTTGCTCTTTGGAGATTGGCCGCTCTTGAGAAAGAATCGAGTCTGTTTGTCGTGTTTCTTTCTCCTGTTTTGGAGTATCGTAGAAGCAGTTCTCGTGGCGCTCTGCTTTGGCTGCGAATTGATGGTTAGACACCG
Organism: Sporothrix protearum; assembly: GCA_016097115.2. NCBI lineage: Eukaryota > Fungi > Ascomycota > Sordariomycetes > Ophiostomatales > Ophiostomataceae > Sporothrix > Sporothrix protearum. The sequence continues at coordinate 1,305,007 of JADMNH010000008.1, forward strand.
TGATCGGCAAAAAGGCTGGCCAACAGCTTTACAACAACGAGCAAGCAACAAACGTTGAATGCGTGTGTGAGGGCGGAGCTACCTTGCAACTTTGAAGATATGAGTACTTTTTGGCGATGTCAAGAATTGAAGCTGGAAAGATTCGATTGTTGGTTTGAATGAAGCAAGAACAAATTGTCCGGAAAAGAAGGAAAGAGGTGGGTGAAGAAGAAAGGGTCCAAAGCAGGAAAGAGGAGGCTACCGGCAGATGCGGGAAAGAATGAGGGAGCTTGTTGACGCTTCCTTCCTGTGAGCTCTTTTGGTGTGTTGATTGCTCTTGGTCGTTCCTTCTCCAGTGCCCAGTTTGGTTGCGCAAGCTCTCAGTACTCAGTAGCGTAGGCCATCCAAGGATCCCGCTTGTGTTGACAGAAGGTGCGACGGAGAATGGGGGTTGCAACGGGCATGTTGACTGGCGTTGCTGGGGAGATCACCCGATTGGGAAGGGTGCACAACAGGCTTGCGCTACCTTCCCGCCCGTAAGGCCCCACCTTTGTCATGCTGGGGAAAATAAGGAAACAGGAAAGAGCAACCAAGCTACTACTAAAAATGCAATAACACAAGGCGCTTTTCACACGCTGTCAATGCACCTTTTTTACACATAAATTCCGAAGAGTAATTACGGAGTACAAGTTCGCTTGTCGACCCGGAAAGAAATTGGTGAAACGATTCCTTGAAGGCTCGACGAGGCAGGTAAGGTTTGAAGTCTGCTTCCATTATTGGAACCTATTATCTTGATGTTTTGTTTGTAATTAAAGGAGATAAATCTCGTAAAAATATGTACTTTATGCAAGTTCTGTCTTTGCATCATCCCCACGTCGAACGGTTAAAACAGTTTCACGTATGGTGTTCGACATCTTACATCTTACAGTATGTTTGTTCAATGGTTGTATTGTGTGGTATAATTATCAAAAACCAAGTCGCAAGATATTCAAACAAAACGCCGACACAAGATGCCAACCCACCAAATAAATATGCGGTCTGCCGTGCCATTTTTTTTTCTCTCTCTCTCCCTCTTGTAGAACAAGATGCGTTCTTCATGCTCCGTCTTCTTTTTCGTTCGCCTTTTACTCTTCGTCAGACTCATCCTCGGGAATCTGCAATGTCAATGTTAGCGTGTGTCCAGCGGCAGTGTATGTTTTGTTTCAACATGTGGTACTCACATCGTCGTGGAAGTCGGTGCCGTCACGGGTGGCGGTGATGATGCCGACACGGATGACAAAGTCACCAAAGTGCTCGCCCTCGTTGCGCTCCAGGGCGTAGCGCTTGAGCAGCGGCTTCATAATGGCCAGGATCTCGTCCTCCTTGATGCTCTGGCGGTACAGCTTGTTGAGGCGCTGGCCGTGGTAGCCACCACCCAGGTACATGTTGTAGGCGCCGAAAGCCTTGCCAACAAAAGCAACCTCAGCCAGCCAGGGGCGGGCACAACCGTTGGGGCAGCCCGTCATGCGCATGACAATCGAGTCCTGGCGCAGGCCGTTCTCCTCGAGGCACTGCTCTAGCTTGGAGATGAGCACGGGCAGGTAGCGCTCAGACTCGGCCATGGCCAGACCGCACGTGGGGAAGGCGACACAGGCCGACGAGCTCAGGCGCAGGCCGGAGAACTGGACGTTGTCGAGCTTGTACTTCTTCATGAGCGCTTTGAGGCCCTCCATGTCCTCGTCCTTGACATTGCTGAGAATCAGGTGCTGGTTGCCCGTCAGACGGAACTCGCCCTTGTGGACCTTGGCAATCTCACGCAGACCCGTCTTCATCTGGAAGGTCGGGGTGTCCTCAATACGGCCGTTCTCAATGAAGAACGTGAAGTGGTTGAGGCCCTTCTCGTCGCGCAGCCAGCCAAAGGTGTCAATGTTGGAGTCGAAATGGAATGGCTTGGGAGCGCCAAACTTCTTGCCCCACAGCTCCTCGACCTTGCCCTTGAAGGTCTCGACGCCCATGTCGTCAATGGTGTACTTGAGACGGGCGTGCTTGCGGTTCTTGCGGTCACCAAAGTCGCGCTGCACCAGCATGACCTTCTCGCAGGCAATGTGCACGTCCTTGGTCTCGACGAAACCGAACATGCGACCAGTCTGGGGGTAGGTTTTCTTGTTGTTGTGCGTGGTACCCATACCACCACCAGCCAGCAGGTTGTAACCAGCCAGCTTGCCGTCAGCGCCCTTGATAGCAATCAGGCCGATATCGTGAGCGTAGACGTCGGTGTCGTTGTGCGGCGGGATGGCAATGGTGATCTTGAACTTGCGGGGCAGGTAGGTGGGGCCGTACAGGGGCTCAAAGTCCTGGACGGCATCACCGCCCACCTGGGTCTTCTTGCCATCGTCGTCCGTCAGCCAGATCTCGTGGTAGGCCGTGGTCGCCGGCAGCAGGTGGTCGCTGATGAGCTTGGAGCTGGCATACACCTCACGGTGGTAGGCCGACTGGGTGGGCAGCGAACTGCACATGACGTTACGGTTCACGTCACCGCAGGCAGCCAGGGTCGTCATGAGGGCACGGTTGATGGCCTGCATGGCGGGCTTGAGCTTGGCCTTGACGACACCGTGGAACTGGAAGGTCTGGCGCGTGGTCAACTTCATGGTCTCGTTACCAAGCTCGTTGGCAATGTCGTCCATCTGGATCCACTGCTTGGGCGTCGAGATACCGCCAGGCAGACGGCAACGAATCATGAACGAGTAGGCGGGCTCGAGACCCTGGGCCTTGCGCTCGTCACGGATGTCGCGGTCGTCCTGCATGTAGGTACCGTGGAACTTGGTGAGCTGCTGGTCCGACGCGCTGATGGCACCAGTCGAAGTGTCGTTGAGACCTTCCACAATGGTGCCACGCAAAAAGTTGGACTGAATCTTCATGTCCTCGTTGGTCAACGGTGGGGGCTCCTCCGGAAGACCCTCGACCTTGTCCACGCCGAGCGCCTGCCAGATCTTGGGCTCCCAGTCCTGGTAGCCGGTCTGGAAACCATCGGGGTCCTGGTCGTCACCGAGACCAATGTCGGCGAGGCGCTTGGCACCAAGGTTGGCAAACAGCTTGTCGAGATCCTTGCCGGGCTTGTTGTAGTAGACACGGTCCTCCTTGCGGGGCCAGTAATGGCTGTCACCCAGAGCCATGACGGAAAAGTTGACACCAGCCAGGTCCAGGTCGTTGTTGTCCTTGACGGCATCCCAGAAGGGGCGACCGTTCTGGGGAAACTCGCCCTGACCAGCAGTCGAGGTGATGAACACAATGTTCTCCTCGCTCGACAGATCCTCAACGGGGTAGTCCTCCATGGCCATGACGACCGTCTTCAGGCCACGGGCGCGACCACGGTTGCCCAAGCGCTTGGCAACGTTGGTGGCGTTGCCGTTGTCGGAGGCGTACAGAATGGTCAGGGGAGCACCGAACAGACCCTCGAGCAGGACGTTGTAAGCGTCGCGCGCGCGTCTCTTCTGCTGCTCGCGGACCTCAGTGCCAAAGTCCTGGGCAAGCGAGGCAGCGAACTTGGGCTCCTTCTGCATGAGCTGTGTGAGCTTGTTGTCGCGCTCGAGGAAGCTCTTGAGCTCCTTCTTGATGCGCTCCGAGTCCAGGGAGAAGTTGGGCTCGCCCTTGGTCTCGTTCTCGGGGTTCCAGCGGTACAGGGGCCAGTAGCCGAGGTCGACGGCGTTCTTGGTCTCGCGCAGAACGGTGAGGGGCGAGTCGTGCTCGCCAAAGTACGGAAGGTAAGCCATGACGACCGAGGGACCGTTGAACTTGTCAGCCTCGTCCATGGCCTGCAGAACCTGCGTGTACGAGCTGTAGACGGCGACGGAGGCAACGTAGGCGTTGCCAAAGTTCATGGCGTACAGACCGATATCCTTCTTTCTGCGGTTGGCGTCGGCAGCGGCGCGCTCAGAGTAAGGGGTCGAGTCAATGATGAGCACGTTGACGTTCTCGCCCGAGGCCAGGACATGGTGGACACCAGAGTTGCCGAGATCGTACGACCAGGCGTCGGAGCCAACCAGCCACAGCGACTCCTTGCGGAAAAACTGCTTGCTCTCCAGCAGGGTACGAGCCACCTCGGACTTGTCAGAGGCGAGCGAGGACTTGATCTCCTCGGTGACCTCGTCGGCCTTCTTAGCATCGTCGGCGACAGAAGACCAGCGGGCCAGGAGGCTCTTGGGGGCAGACGAGTCGAAGTTACCGGAGACGGCAGCGCGCTTCACGTCGGACACAAAGCGCTGGCGGCGCTCCTTGCGGGCAAGCAGCGAACCGAAACCGAACTCGGGGGTGGCGGAGATGGTGCTGGACACACCGGCGTGCTCCGACTCCAGGGCGTTGGCGACGTACAGGCGGTCGTTGAACAGCTGGTTCAGGATCTTGTTGTAGGCGGTCTCGATCTTGGGCTTCTCCAGGCTGTACGCAGCCTCCTCCGTGGAAGGGGCCTCCTGGGCGCCGACTTCGAGGTTCTGGACAGGCTTGGCAGCAGTCAAGTTCTGGAGGATGCCGCGCAGGGCCTGGTCAATGGTCTCCGAAGTCAGGTAGCCGAGGTGGTAGCCGACAATGGTCTCAACACCACCAGGGCCGCTCTTCACAGAGGTAAGGACATCCAGCAGGGTCGGACCCCACTTGGTGGTCTTGCGGCTGATTTGCTCCAGGACAGCAATCCGCTTGACGGACTTGGGGATGGCCTCCAGGAGCTGAGCGGCCAACCAGGGGCGGTACAGGCGGGGGACCAGGACACCAGTGCTGTTCTTGGTGCCGAACTCGCGGTCGGCAAAGAGAGAGACGTCGGAGCCGAAGACGAACAGGACGTTCTCGGCGTTGGCGGGGCCAGTGTACTCGAAAGCGCTGTACTTGCGGCCAGTGGCGCCCTCCAGCTTGCTCCAGACCGACGAGACGTAATTGTAGATGTCGTCCGAGGTAACAGCGGGAACATTGGGCTCGATGGTGGTGGCGGGCGATGTGGGCGGGGGCGAGCTCGTTGTGCTCTGCTCGCTTGACTTTTCTGACGCGCGAGACGAGTTGGCCTTGGACGTGCTGGCGTCCAGGGGGATGTTGAGCTGGCCAGCCGAGGCAGGCACAGGGGCGGCAACCTCAGTGGGCTCAGTCACGCTGGCAACGCGGCCGTCGTCAGCGTAGACGCTCTGGCCGGTGATGGGGGCGGCCTGGAAGCGGCGGACGCTCTCAATGTGAAGGGCATCCAGGACAACGTCGTGCTCCTCGGGGGCAATCGGCTTGTCCTTGGACAGAGCAGCAGGGTTGAAGAAGTGGATGACACCCTTGCCGGAGCGGATGGCAAGAGCGTGGGCGGTCAGAGCCATGTCCTGGGCCTCCTGGAGAGAGCCGGACTGGAGGAACGACCAGCCAGCATTGCGGACGGCAGTGATGGCAGAGTAGTCGGGGAAACTGTCGGGGTGCAGTGCGACGTGCAGGACCACGGGATAGTTGGCCAGCTTGTAGAGGCGGGCGACCGAGGACAGCAGGATCACGGAGCTGGTGGTGACCGAGACCAGGCGACCGGCGCGGATCGGTGTGAAGACAGAGAGAAGGGGATCGGCATTGTGGCGGACGGATTGGACCTGGCAACGGTGTTAGTTCGGGTTGTCATGACGTTGATAGAATGCCGACGAAGAAGTAAAATAAAAAAGAGGAGAAAATGTGACAAAAGTATATTTCAATTACCTCGGTGACGCCGTTGTCTGAGCTGGCGACGATGCTCTGTGCCTTGGCCTGAGCGAGGCTCTTGAGGGTAGCTGAGAACTCGGAGTCGGTGGCAAGCGAGGGCTGGACGGAGACGACGACGTCGCTAGCAAGGTACGCGATGCGCGCAACTGAGAGATGGCGTTAGTATCTGAAGCTGTCGATGCCCAATTGCCATTTGCATATGCATGTCCTGCCCCTGGATGCCTTGGGATGCGGCTTCCTGTTCTGGCAATGGTCTGTAGTTGCCAATTGACAACTGCCGAAGCTCCTTCCATGCTTCCTCGGTCGGTATATGCGCGGGGTGCGAATGGAAAGAGCAATGGAGTAGCCTCGAATATTTAGAGACGGTCGGTCAAAGGAAGCAGCGACCGGTAGCGGCAGTCAATTGCTTCCCCCCAGAACAGAAAGCCAAAACCTCACATCACCAAAGTCGCATCCATATTGCAAAATCGGGCTCGAGCTGTGCAGTATTTTTTTCCTGCGACTTACCTGCCTCTCCAGCAGTCTTCACGGATTGTGAAGCCATTGTGCCGTGTGAATGTGACTTTCTCTTTCTTCCCTGGTGACGGCAACAAGAAAAGAACGATGCTGCCAAAAAGAGGAAGGAGGGACGGTGAGGAAGGGAAAGAAAAGAAGAAAGGTCAGGAACAAGAAAAAGAGGAGAGAAAGAGAAGCAGTAAGAGATTGAGCATCAAAAGAAAGGAAAAGAAAAAAAAAGTCAAAAAACTATCCGTACGCTTGCCCCGTTCCCGCTAACAGATGGGCATGTATGTACCCGGGTAACTGGACGAATCAACTAATATTTAATAGCTCGCATTCATATGGTCAATACCGCCCGTCGGTGGCTCCTTCCTTTGCGACCTGTTCTGGGCGCCGTAATAAGCACGGCAGGCTAGACCGGGACGGCTGTCGCTGTCGTCAAACATTCCCCTAGGCGGAGAGAACAGTAGGCCCAGCACGTTGTGTTGAGGCAATCGAGACAACTGGGGGGCGGTCAGGCCTGGAAACGCGACGGACATGCACTTGTGTCATTTCATGGCAGTTCATGACGACTTTTTTGCACTGCACATTGTTGCGGCGGCAGACGGCCCATCGGCCACTGAGAAAGACAGCAGGTCGATTGCGTGATCGCTCTAGCGCGGTTGGCGCAAATCGTCCCCAGGCCAGATGTGTTTTTTTTTTTGGGACCGCCCGTCTTAGATAGTATGTGCATGTACCGCATCTGGACAAGAGCAACTGGCACACCTACACAGAGGCCCAGACTGTCGCCGACAGAACTGGTAGGAGACATCGATGCCAACTGTTGCCGTGCGGAGCACAAGAGTGGAAGAAACAGCTTCCATTTCCAGCGGAGAATATATGTAAAAGACGAAGCCATTTGTAGCCCAAGTTGAGGCTCTGTGGCCGGTCGTCTCTTGTCCAGTTTATCAAGTTTCTGGGGGCCCAGTTGCTCGTGTCGAGGCTACGCGACCCAAGCGACTGCACCCTTTTTCGACTTGCAAACTTGACAGTGCCGCCAAGCGCAACATACAAAATACTTTGTACAAAGCCATAGGCGCAATGGCCACCAAAAATCTGAAGTCTAGCCAATGAACGTCCTTTCAAATCCCGATTAGAGGATTGGCCCGTTCCCCCATTCTTCCCATGGCTCCTGCCTGCTAGGAGACGACTCTTCAGTGGCCTGCAGCAGGGACTCGCAGGGTGCAGCCACTAAGACTTACAAAGCGACTAACTGCAGAAAAACAGTGCCTACATACAGGCTTTGAATCCCGAATAGCGAATGCCGTCGTCGGCGTGCTGCAGTCGCTAATTGAAGCCTGAATTTGAATTGCGAAAGCTGGGAGCACGCAAGCACGATCATACGGCCGGCATTGGCTGTAGAAACGGGTCCGGAGCGCTTGGCCGGAAACGGTGAGACATGGAGACAGGAACAGTGGGACGTTATTACTGAGTGAATGCAGTGCATTTGGAGAAAATTCGCTGAGATCCAGCAATCTGAACGTGAGATTCAACCTCACCACTTATTAATACACCTCGGCAATGCACAGACGAATTAAATAACTAACCCATATTACGGTCTGAATGTGCACATGACTACTGCTACAAAAGTAAGCTGTCTCGACTCTGAAGGACGCTGTAGCTGTAGACTACCTATGCTGTCACGATTACCGACAGCCTCGTGGCATTTCATCCCGGGTTTCTTAGTACAAGATATCGGATGATTTTTGTCCGCTCAACACCTCAGATGTGATCCCACACTCAACAAAATATCAGAATAAATACGTGAAAATTGTGCAAAGCCGTTGAGCACGTTTTCTGCCTCTTTCTGCCATCCCACCCGGGCAACATGTGCATAATATGGCACCCGGCTGAGAAACGCGGCTACTTGGAGTGGGTCCGATGGCGATTCTCTGCAGACGACGAAGGACCCTGGATGGGGTGCTCCGACTGCCGCGGCGGACCCAAAATACGAAGCTGGAGGTTGGGTGTGACACTCCGCATTTTGAACTCTGTGGTTGACAGGTGCAAACACCACTTTGTGGGTGCAGTGTGTAAGTGAATATATTCAAATACCTTCTTACGGATGTCATGCCACGATCAGTGATACAAAACTCGCTGGAAAAGCCGGTAGCACCATATACAAATATGAAGCAACACAAAATATGAACATGATCCAGTTGTCAACCAAAACAGTATATACATTTATTAAACTGAATTTGTGCACGCCCGCCAGAATTATATACACCCGTAGAAAAGTGGAAATGCTGCAGCCCTTCTAAATAATACAAATCAAACGCCGTCGCTGTGTACACTTGCTGGCCCGAGTCCCTTAGCCAATAACAAGAAGAGCAATGCAAAAAGCACAAACAACAACAAATACATGTGTGTGTGTGTGTGTATGAGGCTGTGGAAGAGCAGGACCCTTTTGCCCGGCCCTTCCGCGGGCAATACGACGTGGTGAACTAGTCACCGCGGCGGAGAGAATTGTTTCTGATCCGGCCCTCCAGATGGCGTCATGTCTCGTCATGGCCGACGAGCAGCCGCCTATACCATCGTTGCCGACGACCGGAAGCGGGAGTTGACATCGCGTGCCCACTCGTCATCCTTCTGCCGGCCGAGCCAGAAATTGCGGCCAACGCCAACAAGTGCCCGGCCGACCTTGCCCTTCCAACCTTCACCCGCGGGCGAACCCTCTGCGAACGGGTTGGTGCTGCTAGGACCAGACGGGAGTGTCGTCCGCGGGCGCGGCGGTGGGAGATTTGACAGCCGGTTGCGCCGGCGGTGGCGGCGGCCGCGCGTGGACCGTGAACCCGGCTTGAGTCCGGCCGCCTCCTCGTCAACGTCCGTATTGCGGTCGCTCGTTCCTTCGCCACCGTTGTGGTATTTTGACTCGTCGCCACCGCTGTTATCTTCGTCATCATCGAGGGCGGCGTCCGCCGCCGCCGCCGACTCAGCGACGTGGTCGCCGTACCGCTGGAGGGCCTGTCGGGTGTGCGCAACAACGACAAAGCAAAAGTAAAAGCGCACCACGGTCACGAGGACGATGAGCGTCAGACTTGCTGCCGTTTCGTGCGCACCCATCCAACCGCCGCCGCCCGCCGTTGGGACTGGGCTCGGGGTAGCCTCGACGGCTGTGGCGCCCGTGGGTGACAGTGTCGCCGTCCTGCTGTTGTGTCTTCGCGCAAGACAAATTCTGATGCGGCCGTCGCCAGAGCCGTTGCTGCCGAAGCTGCCGCTGAAGATATCGCGTCCAAAGTCGATGATGCCGTCTCAGCCGCTGCCGCTGCCGGCACGGTCGTGTTCGCAGCTCCTGTGACTGCGGCTGCCGCCGAAGTTGCTGCTGCCGCCGCAGCGGCAGCCGAGCTCGATGCGAGATACCATCGCAGAGCGAAGGTCGCAGTGTACGCCGCGTTGATGATGGTGTCGATTGTGTAGGCCCACGCGAGGGCGAGATTTGGTAACGGCGTTTCGCGGCTGATGTGCGGGATGCAAATGGCGAGCAGCACGAGTATGGCAAAGTTGTAGAGGTATGCCGAGAGTTGGATGAAGTTGAGGGAGAAGCCGGTCAGGATGGCCAAGAGGCCGTAGGCGCCAGTGAGTTTGTTGAAGAAGAGCGTGGCCGCGATAATCTCTGTGCCCATCTGGATGGGTATAAAGCCAAGGAATGTCTATTGATTAAGAAACGAGAGTCAACAATTAAGCATCGTTAGCAAATGGTCGTGGTACACCAAAAGTGTGGGCGAAATTTTGACTCCGGGTCTCCAACGGCGTTTTTGTTGATTTGCCAGTGCCCGGCATCAATTCTTGTTTCTGGTATTTCTAGCCTTACCTTTGGCCTGGCTATTCTTGGCCGCAGAAGGCCGCGGAGTGTTAAGAGCAGTCCCATTGTCGTGTCTCGTTCGCGTCACCGTGTTCGGGGAAAGGGAAGGAAGCGCCGCCAAAACGGCATGGGGTGGTTGATGTTCGTGAGATGTCGTCCGCGCGGTCCGAAGCGTCTGGCGTCTGGAAGAAGAGCCTTGAAAGGAACGACGTTCTTTCGCGTCGGAAAATCCGGTGCCTTTTGGCAGTTGCGTCTGGAAAAGGGGGCCAGAGATTTCCACGTACCAGTACAATATACCCCACCTTAAAGTGACCTACCTCTACCCCATGCAAAGTTATACATCATGCACCAAGCTGACTCATCGATCTAGGCTTTACGAGATATGCAGCGTGCCCAATCACCACAACCCTGGAAGGTGCAACCAAGAGAAAGCACACTTGAAGCACAAATCGTCCCCCGTACATCGTGATTCTCACATCCTTCGAGATATCTTCTTTTCTCCCCTTGCCATGAAACCAAGAGCCTCCAGCCTCATATTTTCAACCTTGAGCGCTGTTCCACGTCGTAGTGCGGCATTATCAAGACCCTCTTTGCTCCCCGTCGCCGAGAATCTAACCTATTATTCCACGTGGTGAGTTGCGTTTTTTTTTTCACAGCCCCCGATATCGTCAGAATAATGAGGGATGAACATATCGGAATTGTGTGCCGGGAGCACATATTCGTTTTTATTATTTGGTCACATTAACACGTCATCTTGCAAAATAAAAACTTAATGCATTTGTTTTATTCTGATTTTAACAAAGTAAATCCTAGTGCGTCAAAACAGCCCACCAGAGCTCCGGTGTCGTCACTCCGTCTACCCCATCGGCCACTCACCCCGCATCACATCCAGTACCACCACATCACTACAACTTGCTCGTCTACAGCCAACATGAGCTCCCAGGCAGCACTGATTGAGAGCTCCAAGAAGGCGGCCGCCTTCCAGGCCGTCAAGGAGCACCTCGAGCCCAGTTACCGCCATGTCGGTATCGGCTCCGGCTCGACCGTCGTCTACGTCGTCGAGGCGATTGCCGCTCTCGGCCCTGACGTTACCCGTGACATGATCTTTTATCCCACTGGCGACCAGTCCCGGGGCCTCATTGAGGACGCCAACCTGCGCCTGGCCACCATCTCGCAGCTGCCGCTCAACACCCGCCTGGACGTGTGCTTTGACGGCGCCGACGAGGTCGACGAGAATTTGAATCTGATCAAGGGCGGCGGCGCCTGCCTGTTCCAGGAGAAGATTGTGGCCACGGCGGCCAAAAAGTTCATTTGCGTGGCGGGTGAGTACACGCAAGCAATTTTGGGGAAAAAGTAATTAAATGGTCCCTTGCTGACAAAAAAAAAAAAGACTACCGCAAGTTGTCCCCCCGCCTGGGCACTGCCTGGAAGAAGGGTATCCCTATTGAGGTCCTGCCTCTGGCTGCCAAGCGCGTGCTGAGCGAGCTTGTCCTCCTCGGTGCCCAGAAGCCCGCCATCCGCCAGGGTGTACCGGCCAAGGCTGGTCCCGTGGTGACGGACAACAGCATGTGGCTGATCGACGCGCCGTTCCTGCCCCTGCAGCTGACCAAGGACCCCAACGAGACCCGTATTGATGGCGAGGGCGGTGTCTGGACAGTCGATGGTCTGGCTGACAAGTTGATCAAGATTCCTGGCATTGTCGAGACCGGCCTGTTTGCTGGCTTCAACGGCCTCGAGGTCCAGGCCGGCAATGGTGGTGCGCAGAAGCCGATTGCGGCGTACTTTGGCATGGCAGACGGCACCGTGCAGGTTCGCAAGGCATAGGTGCACACTGTCATGTATGAGACACAGCACATAGCCATAGAGGTGTGTTTTGTGTGCTGGGTTTTATTCTAGAAGAAGAGACAGAAGAGATATACATATACGGGATCTAGACTGTATTAGAAAAGCATACAAACACGCCGGCAACGTTTGAATCTGGGGGAAACTAATATATCGGCATACAAGAAGCGAAGGTTAACGAAAGAACGGTAATTACAATGGAATATCTCAGGTGAAAGTAAAATATGCTACTGAAGTGGGAAACGGGAAAACGAGTGTGATGCGTGGAGTATGAGTACGATTGTCAATGAAAATGAGTCGGCAGCTCGTCGCTCATGGACCCCGTGTCTGCCATGCTACTTAAAACAATGCTTGATTTTTCACGCATGACGCCCGTTGGAATTGAAGAATGTAGTTGTGCGAGCAAGCTTCCGTTTCGCATTACGTTGTGTATTCGTGTGTATTTTCATGCCCGAAGATGTTGAAGCTGTACGGCAACCCTCCTGCCGTATCCTCGAGGACTATGTGCAATGCAATGACAGTGGGCGCCGGGGACGTTAAACCAGCTTAGCATGCGCAGCCGTCCTGGTTGGATGGCGTAGTCGTGGTACGGACGTCAATCACTGGGTAGTTAGCACACTGGACGTCACCAGACAGAATGTCAGAGTACTTGGGAGCTGGCACTCACTCTGGCTAGAGGCCTGGGCGGCAGCATCTGTGCCCTCCATACCGGGCAGAGCCTGTGCTATTCTCCGGAAGAGCTGCTTCACGTTGTGGCCCAGCTTGGCGCTCGTCTCGACGAACATGAGGTTGTTCCGCTTCGCCTCCTCCTCGCCCTGCTGCGTGGTGACCTCGCGCTTGTCGTTCAGATCCGTCTTGTTGCCGACGAGGACGATGATAACGTCGTTGCCGCGCTCAGCCCGGACATCGTCGATCCACTTGCGGGTATTTTGGAAGGATTTTGCGTTGGAGATGTCGTAAACCACCACTGCGACGCTCGAGTCGCGGATGTAGGAAGGAATCAGACTCCGGAAACGCTCCTGGCCTGCCGTATCCCATAATTGTAACCGCACCGTCCGGTCCTCCAGATACATAGTCTAATGCCGGTTAGTCTGCTGTCCATAGTTCCCCTGAACTTGATCGGCAAACGCCGTCCGGTGTCGTCGATGCCTCTTCAACTGCTGGGTGCTTGCCTTTGACAGGAAATCAATGCCGATAGTCGCTTGGTACATGTTGTCGAAAGAGTCGTACATAAACCGGGTGATTAGCGATGTCTTGCCAACTGTGTGCAGGTTCATAATTAGCCTCTGCTCCTTTCCGTCTCTTCGTTATCTCCTTCCTCTTTCACCGCGAACATCTTTGTGGCAGCCTAACAAAGGCCCCCTTTCAGAGACCTCCACGGCGGGGAGGGGGACACGGTGTACATACCACTCTGCTCGCCCAGAAACACCAGTCTATTGTGCAAAGAAGGCACGGGTTAGCTCAATTCCATTGTTGTCGTCGTCGTCTTTCCGGTGCCATTGCTGTCCTACTTGAACTTCTTCAGCGGGGTGTTGTAGGACGAGCCCACGCCGGTTTGCGCCATGACTGCGGTTGTGGAGGTTGTGAGGAGGGGTATGCGGGAGAAGAGTTGCTTGCGAGCGAGAGGTCCTGACCGAGGGTGAGGTCGGGGCGGTAGAAGAGTCGGTGGCGGTGACAATGAGAACGGTGACGAAAGGTCGCAGGAACAAAGTTGGTCGCACGAGCGTGCCCCTTTTGGTTCGATGTTTGAATGTGGAGAAGTGCTAGGCAGGTGCGGGAAAGGGAGGTGATGAAATCCCCAGAGAGAAGGCGCAGAGGGGCGGTCGGTGGACGAGGTCAAAGGGAAGGAGCGAGCCGAGCGAAGTCTGAGTTCGTGAGTCGTCGTAAAGTCGTTGTGGAAAAGGGAAGCAGAGGAAAAAGAGAAGCAATGAGACGAAGTTTATTCCAACACCAACGCGCGAGCAGGGGGGAAGCGAGTCTGGACGGGGCTTGACACAGACCAGCCAGCAGATGGGGCCCTTTTGAGATTTGGTGCGCAGCCATCCCATCCAGCCAGTTGTAATGCTCAGTACGTTCGTACGGATGCCGGGCCGGCCGCTAATTCCACAGCGCCAAGCAACGGCGGTGACAAATCTAGTCACGTGGAGATAAAATCATCCCAGCTTTCTTATCGGCCCAGCAAGGCTTAAAATTTCTGGACGCCGCCCCACCCGGCAGAAAAAAAAGTAGACTACAAAGATGAATATCTGCCAGCCATTTACACACATCTACACAGACAACTACGCAAAATCGGCGGCGACGAAGACAATCGTCCATCTTGATTTAGTTTCTACGGACTTCTCTCTCAGACTTGGCAACAAGCAACAAAGCTTACGCCTACGACCACCGAAAAAGACTCCCACACCGTCACGATGCCGGTCATTGCAGCAAAGGCGGGCTCGTACTCGGCGCCGGCACAGCACAAGCAGCCGTCGAGAAAGGCAGAAAGGCATGGAGAAAGAACGTGGACGTCTCCGAGGTGGAGCGGGGACTGGAGGAGCGCAACGACGAAATTATTAAGGGGTAAGAGCACCAATATTGCCTTCTCTTTTTCATTTGTTTTATTCTTTACTGACGACTTTTCTGCAGTGGCCTCGTCAAGGAGACAGAGTCGGCAGACCTTTTCCAAATAGAAGAGACGGGCGACCTCGAGGTCGCCAAGAAGCTGTCTAAGAAGACAAAGACACTCAAAGCCGACGAGATCCTCGCACAGCGGTCGGCCGTCCCGGCCGTCTCAGGCCGGAAACGGGCAGGTGACAATGCCAACAGCAGCAAAACGACAGACGGTGTCCTGACCGCCAAGCGCCAGCGCAAGGACTACGTGACACAAAAGGAGCTGGCTCGCCTCAAGAAGGTCGCCGACGGCCACCATGCCGAGACGGTCACGATCAAGGAAGCGACCTACGATCTGTGGGGCGCGGCCCCTGCTACCAAGGCCATTACCGCCACGGCCCTCCCCGCCGAGAAGGACGGCGAGTACTCTTTCATTCCCCGTGTGCCCGGCGCCAAGGTCCCTTCTACGATGAAGCACGCACCGATCTCGCTTGCTGCCAACGGCAAGGCCGTCCCCGCCATTGCCAAGCCCAAGGGCGATCTGAGTTACAACCCGGCCTTCGAGGACTACGAGAGCCGGTTGACGCTGGAGGGCAACAAGGCCGTCGAGGCGGAGAAGAAGCGCCTGGCCGAGGAAGAGGCGGAGCGCATTCGCGTGGAGGGCGTGGCGCGATCGGCGGCGGAGGCCGACGAGGCTGCCGCGCGTGAGGCGCTGTCGCAGTGGGACGAGGACTCGGCTTGGGAGGGCTTCCAGAGCGGCGCCGAGACGGACAAGGACAAGGACGATGAGGGCGCAACAAACGCCAAGCGGCCCAAACGCAAGACACCCGCACAACGCAACCGCGCGAACCGTCGCAAGGAGGCCGAGGCCAAGGAGAAGCATGAGGCGGCGATGCGGCGCAAGCAGGAGCAGGCCAAGAACATTGAGAAGCTGCTGGCCGAGGACAAGTTCAAGCACGAGCAGGCGCTGGCCCTGGCGGCGGCGCAGGGACTCTCCGACGATGACGAGAGCGACGACGAAGAGGGCGGCGACGACAATGTGCTGCGGCGCCGGCAGCTGGGCAAGTTCCATCTGCCCGAGAAGGACCTGGAGATTATGCTTCCCGACGAGCTGCCTGACTCGCTGCGTCTGCTGAAGCCCGAGGGCAACCTGCTCAAGGACCGGTACCGCAGTCTGCTGGTGCGCGGCAAGGTTGAGGCTCGTCGGAAGCGGCCTTTCAGAAAGCAGGTCAAGGCCAAGATCACGGAGAAGTGGGCGCACAAGGACTTTCATCTATTCTAAGATCCTTTCAATCCTTTCAAAACATGTGCGACGGGAGACTCTGCTTTTCTCTGGGCCGGACTCTTTTGAGACACTTCTATTCCAGATCTTTCTCCATGTCTTTCCAGACCATTTGACCCCATTTCCAGACCTTTTTTTCTCGGCATTGTTACGGTTATTCTGCTGCCTGTTCGCTGGCGTTTGGGGAAGTGGGTTTTCTTGCGTTTTCGGGGCCATCGTGTTCTATTTTTGACTTTTAGCTTTAGCACCTTCTTGTTTCTTTGAGAGGCGATCTGGGTCATTTTTTCTTACTTGGCGCATATGCATCTAAATCAAAAGCAATTGTTTCTTCTGTGTTTATTTTCGTCCAGCATTTTGACTCCGTCGCTTGTCTGGCCTGTCAAAAGGCTGCGAATTGTTCTGCCTGGCGTCGGATGCCGTGCATTTCTGCGGCTGTTCTTTCCAGCCCATGTCTCTCACCGAAAAAGGACGCCAATCCACTGCCAGTCCACTAAAAAGCCACTGAAACGTTGCCTGCCTGGCGCAACCCGACCCGCGGGTACCCCATACGGACCGCATCTGCTCCGTATCCGTGCCTGCAAGCGCTCCGTAGATCTGGGATCAATGATGTAAATATAGAAAATGGCGTCCGGAGGGGTGGAAACACGCGAGGGACCCCATGCAGCTATTCGGCTTTGCGTTCTCAATTCTGCAGCACGTTTTCTGTGTTTTTTTTCGCATGTAAAGACCTGTTTCTGCGTAACAATGTCGCCGCACGTGATGTAACTTCTTCATTCGGCCGACGTTGCATCCATTGCATTCGCACTTTCCCTGCGCAAAAACACGAGTAGTTGCATTGGAGAAGGCAGGAGCCGTACTCCGTACTTTCTCCGTCTTACCTTTCCCCCCTTTTTGTCCACATCTTGCGATTCGTAAAACTTTTGTCAGTTTTCTGTATATCTCAATGACAATGTGATTCATTCCTGTTTGTCCAGTTCATCGATTCCGCTTCTGCCTTCCACTCCCTGCACGATTTCCCCCATCCATCATTTCAAAGCAGCCTTGCGCCTCGGCACACGGCCCTTTATGCGCTGCGAGCTGAGAGTATGTAGCTCTGTGCCCTATTGCTCCTCATGGCAGTGCTCTCACCAAATGCACCAATCTCGCCCAATGGCACCGATGGCACAGGCCCTCTCTGCCTTTCTTTCACCAAAGTACACGCCCCGCTTCGCCGGAGTCTCGGCGTAACTCTGTCGATCCGGCCATAATCTGTCGATTTTACGACGTCAGTATGGCCGATTGCTTAATCCGTCCAAGTGCCTGCCGGCGGGCTTTTGCCGCAGCCTCACCACCCCGTTTATTTACTTCTTCATGCTCACGACTACACGCGCGTCTAAAGTATCTTGGAGGTCCTAAGATTTTCGAGGATAATCAAAGCGTTCAAGGATCACGTCGAGAACTCGCCAATTCGTCTCCACCAGAAACCTACTCACGTTCCTTTTAAGCCGCGCTACACGCCCTCCTCCCGGAACGTTATTTGACTTTCTCAGCCTTTTCAGCCTTCTCAGCCCTTCTTAACCGCAACGCCGGCGCATCTTTTTGTCCTTTTGTACCCGAAGTGGCATATGCACACTCATACACACCAACTTACACACGTAACTTCACTTATACGGACTTTACACACCACCTACATTGCCTAGCCCCATCGCATTGCTTCCCCTCTTGGGCCTTACAGGAAAGTCTTGGACACGCTCCGTTCCCGCTTAGTGCACCTTACGACGCCGAAAAGCTGTGCTTCGGCGTCTCGTTGCTACAGAAAAGTTCCCCAACTCCGGACTCTCGCCTGGCCGCTGTCTCTTTGATTTTCTTTTTCAGTGCACCATGGCCGGCACGCCCAAGGACAGTGCTGCAGCAACGCCTCCTCCGCCGGACTCTGATGGACGGCAACGGACAACGACACTCCGTCGCTCCTGTGAAGCATGCAGGGCTGTCAAGGCCCGCTGTGTGGTCGAGCCACCCAATGGCTCGGCTGACCAGACGCGGTACTGCAAAAGGTGAGGTCCCATATAGCAAACGACCATCCTTGCATTTCTACGAAGAACAGCCAACATCAAAGAACACATAACTCACGGGACATAAAAATGGCAGGTGCTTGAGTCACGGCATTGACTGCCATTTTGAAAATGCTTTGGCACGGCCCAAGAAACTCAAATATTACAGCGTGAGTCTCGCGCCCGCAGTTAATATTTCAACTTCCGTTTCTGCCAAACTTCACAATGACTGACACGCAAAACAACCAGTCGCACGCGAGTCAAGGATGTCGAGGAGAAGTTGGACGGCCTCATTGCTCTCATCTCGTCCAGGAGAGATGGCTCGTCCAGCTCTGCTACCTCGCAATCTGCGGTGGCATCTTCGTCGGCGTCGGCTGCGGCCGCACCTGGCCCGTCAGAACAGACACTTCAAGCTGCTGCACCACCGAACAACAGCTACTTTTACTCACAGCCGCTGAACATGCCGGCTGTCACCTATCCGTCACCCATTGGCTTTGACCTCAACTTTGACGAGATGCCGTACCTCGACTACTCCGGGGCACCCATCCCTATGAACCCCGGCCACTCTCTGACCTCATCGTACGGCGATGTGATTGACCGGGGTCTGGTCCAGGAGGAGCTTGCCTCCGTTCTCTTGACTGAGTTCACCGCGTACTCGGAGAAGCAGTTCCCCTTTCTGGCCATGCCGTCGTATGCTTCCCTGAGTTACATGCGCCGAGATCGGCCATACGTGCTACTCGCCATCCTCACTGTCACGGCTGACACGACTCTCCAGGCCCGACTGGCTTTAGAGTACCGCAAGGTTTTTTGCCCAAGCCATGCTCGTCGAGTCGCGCAACAGCCTCGACCTGCTCCAGAGTGTGCTCATTTTCTGCATATGGTAAGTCCGGTCATGAGTCCGGTCGTGAGAGAGAACGACAACTCTCTTTCACATAAAACCACAGACTTTCACATGATTGAGTACTAAGAACCACAGGCACCATCAATACTTCAGACCGTACAGCAGCCAGCTATTCCAGCTTTCCCAAATCGCTGTGACAATGGCCGTCGAGATCAACCTTCCCAGCATCATGTCGCCCACGCTGTCAAGCCTTATGACGTCTCACCAACAGGCCATGCACCAACGTGCTCGGAACAGCCGCACACCCACCGTACTAATGGCCAACGAGATTGAGAGCGCACGCAATTTTCTCGGTACCTACTGCGTTTCGGCAAGCATCGCCACGGCACACCGCAAGCCGACAAACTTCAAGGACGACCGACGCATGGACCAGGCCATCCAATTTCTCACCAATGCGCCCGAGATCCCCTCCGATACGCACCTTCTTCCCTTCCACGTCCAAATACGCAAGCTCTCGGAAGACGTCGACCGCGCTTTTGGCAACCTGGGCCAGGGCGGCATCACCCTCGACGCCAGATACATTGAGACGATGGTCAAGGACTTTGAGCGCCAATACGACCAGCTGCGGGCCTCCATGGCGCCGCAATTATGGGTCAATGCTGCCCTGAAATGCGCCATGATGTACCTGCCCGTTGTCATATACCAGGTCGCCCTGCGCATCCCGCCCGAGCACCAGGCGCTCCTCGAAGTCAACGCAGACGCCCACTGCTGCAACTGGTGCGGCTCGCCCACCCGCCTCGCCATCCTTATGAAGTGCATCGCCGCCGCCCAGGCATACATCCGCTGCTACCTCGATCTGAACGAAGACGATGCCCGCCACGTCACCATTGTCGAGGTCAGCCGCCACGTCGACGCTGTCTTGATTCTCACGCGTGCCGGTCTCGGCTTCGACACCAAAAACTTCCAGCAGGGCGTCATGGCTATGGGCCGTGCCGACCTGCTCAAGGCTGCCGATGCTGCACGCTACCTCGAGGCTTCCAAACGCAAGATGGCCTCCCTCGTGACCATGACGGACGCCATGACCAGCGGCGGCGGCTCGTCCGGGACCGACCAGGAAGAGAAGCAGGACATGTTTTGGCAGATGAAGCACATCTTCCAGCTCAGCCTGGACTGGTACAACAAGCACGTCAATGGCGACACGGGCGTCCTGCAGCAAATCAGCCAGGTCGAACCCCACGAGAACACCAAGCTGGACGTGTCGCCCATCTTTTGGATTCGCGAGGGTACATCCATGGCGCGGCCAACGTGCGGAGTCGACCGGGCCCTGGAGGGCATCCCGCATTTTGCTGCGGACAACGTCCACAGCATGATCCAGGCGCTCAGCTCATGTGTCGAGAGCGGGCCGAACCCGAGCAACCACAACGCCATGGTCGGTGGGGAGGCTGCCCCTCCTGTAACGACTTCCATGCATGCCGCCGCCCTTCCTGGCCACGCCATCTCGTCTGCTCGGATGGCTACATCTGCACCGGCCGGCACCAGTGGCTACGCACCGCCCATTGACCCGCGACTGGCTGGTAGTCCGGCAAACCCGATTCACGAAATCATTCCGTCGTGGTCGGCGGACCAGTCTGCTGAGTTGTTTGCTAGCATCCCGCAGCCTAACACGAATTCGCCGTGGTTTTCTTTATAATTTTCATCCTCTTCTCTTCTTTCTCCCTCTTCTCTTCTTTCTCCCCCTTCTCTTTCTCTCTTACTTCACGTGTATATACGTTCACTCACAATTATTTCCTGGGGTTTGTTTTGATTTGCTTGCATTTACATTGGCTCGTCTGCTCTTGATCTGGGCTGTTTTTTTTTTTTTTGATCACAGCTTTCGGTTATTGGTTGCTTTGTCTATCTAACTCGGGGCACATTTCGTCCCCCACGTCATTCGCTATATACCACTGGAGTTGGGCTGCGTCCGTCCAAGTTCATAGATACTCGATTTCTATTTTTTGATTCAAAATCCGTATCTGCTTTCATTCGTCTCTACAACTGCGCAAAGTAGTCTGAGAACTGTGCAGAATCTAAAAAAAAAACAGTGTGAAATGTCAAAGCCAGCTTTGGTGCGTAGCCATCCATTGCCAGCTCGATCGAGGGAAGATGTCTTTTCTATTTCGTGAAGCCAGGAGAATAATCGTCAAAACGACCAACAAAGAAACCAAATAACAGAATGATTAAAAAAAAATTATAATCAAATTCAACAAGTCAAGTCAAACGCCGGCGTAATATCTCTAAACTCCCTGTTGCAAAGCCTCTTTAAAAGCTGACCAGATCTGTGCCAGAATGTTAGTGAATGTTTTTTTATGGGTGGGCGGGGAGGGGGGGGGAGCGGGGGGAATGCCATGGTTTAATAGGGTAGTGTGTGTGATGCTTACCTCTTCCAAAAAGACCGCGCTTGAACCAGTCCATCATCAGCAGAATACGCGTCCGCATGCTGACACTCTGCGCAAAGTACACACTGCGCCAGGCGTAGACGGCCCAAAGGCCACCCGAGACATTGTAGCTGCCCAGCTCAAAGACGGCCGAGTTGCCAATGTAGGCCAAGCTGCCCAGGTGGTGGTACTCAAAGGCCTTGTACACGGCTGCGTCCAGGTCGCCGTCCTGGATGTCGTTGGCGTGCAGGCCGGGGGACGCGCGCGCCGACTTGTTCAGCTTGCGCGCCAGGTACTGGCCCTGCTGGTGGGCGCGCTGGGCGGTGGCCGGCAGACTCGTCAGCTTGCTGTCAATCTGCTTGAGCAGCTCGCGCAGCTCGCCAAAGTCGAGGGTGCCCGAGTGGTCCTTGTCAAACTCGGAGAACAGCTTATCGAGGCGGCGGAGGTGGACAACGGCCTGCGGGAACTTCTTCTTGACGTCGGCGGCAATGTTGCGCCAGTCGGCAAAGTGGATCTCCAGCGTCTCGGGGTCCTTGCCATGCTTCCAGGCCAGGTTGCGGACGAAGCTGATGATGTGGTCGGCAACGTTGTTCTGGACGGTGCTGCAGTCGCCAATGGCGTAGACATCGCCGAGGGGCGTGCCGTTCAGGCGCAGATGCGTATCGGTCTCGAGAGCGTGGCAGTTCGTTTGGGAAGGTCCCAGCTTGGCGGCCAGGCGCTGACAGAATTCGGGCTGGGACACACCGGTCGACCACAAGCAAAGTCCCATGGGCAGCTCCTTAGTGACAACCTCACCATTTTCACCCTTCTGGCTGAAAATAATACGGTCCTCGCGGACCTCATTGACACGGGAGTTGGTCAGGACGTCGACCTGGTCGCGCAGGAAGCGCTCCTCGGCGTACTTGGAAACGGTCTCTTCGTAGGTGTTCAGAATGTGGCTGCGGCTCTGCACCAGGTGGACAGAGATCTCGTTGCGGAGCAGGAGCGGGTAGTGCTTGATCAGATCCTCGTTGAGCATGTCGTAGAGTTCGGCGGCAAACTCAACACCGGTCGGGCCGCCACCGCTGACAACAAAGGACAGCAGGCGGCGGCGCTCGTCGTCGGGGGTGGTCGGCAGGCAGGCAGTCTCGAGGTTCTGGACGACCTTGTTGCGAAGCTTGCGAGCATCGTCAATGTCCTTGAGGAAGAAGCAGTTCTCGAGGCCCTTGACACCGTGAGGGTTGGTCACGGAGCCGACGGCAATCACAAGCTTGTCGTAAGGAACGTAGAAGCGAGTCTCCTTGCCATGGTGGTCCGTCTGGGCCACTTCAACCAGCTTGTACGAGAAGTCAACGTCCTCAGCACGGGCGCGCAGGAAGTGGCCGTTCACACGCTTGATAATGCGGCGAATGGGCTCGACCAGAGACTTGAGCTCGAGGGTACCAACGGTGGCAGACGGGAGCATGGGCGTGAATAAAAAGTAGTTTGTAGGCGAGATAACAGTCACATGGTAGTCGTCGGGGTTCAATTCCTTGAGCAATGGCAACACTACCCCAGCCGCCACCAAGAATGACCAGCTTGGGCTTGTCCTTGGTACGGAGGCGCTCGTCACAGTCAGAGTCGTCGATCTGGACCTCGTACAGGGGCAAGTTCTTGGGGCCGCCGCGGCGCGGGTTCAGGGCCAGCTGGGACACGGCAATGTCCTCGTGCTCGGAGCCCTCCTTGTAGGTCGTGGAATCGTAGATAAAGAAGGCCACGACAGCGAGCGTGATGAACACAAACGAGCCACCAACCCATGCGAGAGCTCTCTGTGCGAAGCTTTTGAAGCTATGACGACGACCCACTTTGGCTGCAGTACTAGTAGCAGCCGTGGCATCCGCAGCAGGCTTGGCGCCCTCGGTGGCCTTGTCAGGCTTCGTTGAGGCATTCCGGATGGCAGAGATCGTGGTCGAGGTGGTCACGGCGCTGTTGGTGCCCGGGCGCCGCGAGAAGAAAAACTGCGCAGGCAGGGGCTGACGGGCTGCCGAGCTGAGGGAGGGGGCATTCTTGGGCGGGGCAGCAGCCGGTGCGCGACGGGAAGTCTGAGCAGAAAAGGCGCGAATTGCGACACCGCCGAGCTTGGAAAACGGCGAGGGAGTCGATGCGAAGGTCGGAGAGGAGACTGAAGAGGCGCGAAGAGAAGTTGATCTTGCGAGGCTGGTGCGAAGGGCAACGCTGCCCCGCGATAGCTGGACAAGAGGAGCGCCTGTCATGGCCAGGACGTGTTATTATCGAGCAAAACGCTCGGCACGATGTTGTCTAGATCGAAGCCACGACTGTATGGTCGATCGAGGGTGAAAGAGATACTTTTGCTGCTTTTTGGGTATATCGCAAAGTTTTTTTAAAAGCTGAAAAAAGGCTGAAAGAGCAGGATGATGTCACCGTCGGAGGGGCGATGCACGGTCCCAAATAAAAGCCGCTATCGTGAACTGGGGGTACGCTCGAGTTCGCTAGTGGGAGAGCGAATGTAAGGTGAGGGAGGAGGAAGCCAATGCCCTCAGAAGCATGCCGTGAGAAACAAAAAAATAAGGATCGTGAAGAATTGCAAGAAAGGGGAAGGGGAAAGGGGGAAGAAGATTTTAGGAAGGGAGAGGCAATTAATTGAGCGGCCACAAAAGCCACAAATAGATCGAGGGGCAGGAACTATTAGAAAATACGGGAAAGAGCGAGAGGTGCGACGGAACTACGAGCAGTGGCGCTGCGGCGAGTTCAGTTTGGACTTTGACAAGGGAGGCACGACCGGGCCGGTGACGGCAGGTTCCCATGGGCGAACTGGTAAAAAAAAAAAAAAAATTTCTTCGAAGGCTGAAAATAGTCGCTGTAATTATGTGCTACTCGCTGTAATTCCCATCAAACATTGCCCATTCAGCAAGTACATTAGGCGTGTCATTCCTCGCGCCTTCCCTCGACGCCGTGCGCGAGCATCTTGAGTAATTCCTTCCCAATCTGGGGTGGGCTCTTTCTGAATTTCGGTGCCTGTGTCAGCGAACAGGTTCCTGGGAGTGGGGCACTTACGGGACTGGCAGCGCTGGCAGCGCTGGAACACTCGAGCGATCAGGTCACGCTTTCAGTGGGGTAGCCGCTGGATAAGGTGCCCTGGCAGTTGGCCAACGGAACCTGTGGCTGGAAGCGGGACTGGACAAGTGCGCGTCATCGGCCTGGAGGGTGCGGGCGCTTCGGCAGCAAAAAGAGGAAGGAAGGAAGAGCGAGCAGCGACTACGGGCAACACGAATGCGGCATTTTGTATGCACCACTAGGGAAAGAGCGATGCAAAGAAGCAGAGATGCACAAGGAGAGACGCAAAAGTCATACTTAAAAACTCAACGTCCAGGTTGCATAAGTCGAGAACTGTGCGGCCAGCGCTTCGTGTGCTGATTCGTCTGTGAGATCCCAACCTAGTGAAGGATGTCCTCTTTTACATAGCAGACTTCTGCGTCGCTCAGATTGGCGGGGACCGCTGCCGGATCACGATTCGTCCAGCCAGAAGACTGGGGCTTTGTTTCGAGCCCACGGGACTTTTCATGTCTTAAGATTCAATGACAATGGAGTATATGGAGTCAAGGAGAAGGCATCGCGAAGGATATGCGATTTATATAGGCAGACAAGGCTCAAATATTGCGTCGCCAAGTCGCAGAGATAGCTTGGGGCAAAGCTTATCCCCAGCGTAGCAACCGCCAAAAACCACAAAAAGCGCCCCAAAGTGGCCAAAACGCACCAGAACGGCGTTCTAGATCCAACAGCAACCTCCCCCGTCGTTCCTTCCTAGAGTGACGATAGCATGACAAGATAGCGTGGGTCGCACCTTCCTCGCCAACACAACCAACGACATACAAAAACAACAGCACCCAAAAAGGCAAGCACGCCAGGCGAAGATGGCAGGTTCTTCCTTTTCTTCAGTACGGGTTTTTTCTGGATGGGCATCTTGAGATTGTACGACTTTGCGCTTACACGAGGCTGCGACTTCGCAACCGCCACTTCTCCAACGCACGTAACGGAGCACGACATCTAGATCGGCGTCGCGTCACCTTGGCATCGGTCGGATATTTCGACCTGCTATACTCCGTATCAACATTTGATCCATTTCCAAGACCATTTGCCTCACTTCATTGCTCTTTTTCATCATTCTTCTTCTTCACGTCATATCATCACCACACATCCTCGTCTCCATGGTTCTTGTGCCTCTTCACCCTAGCGCAGCGCGCCCTGCCAGCATGTCGGCCCCACCAGATGCAGAGCCCTCGGCGTCAGCCGCATCGGCGACTCCATCGGCGACTGCCAAGCCCCTCATCAACCTCCTCCGTGGATGGCCAGCACCATCGATACTGCCCGTCGCCCAGCTCAAGGCAGCTACGGCCGATGTTCTGGCCCACCAAAGCGTGGTTGTCGAAAGCTTGCAATACGGCCCCGATGCCGGCTTCCAGCCGCTGCGCGAATCGCTGGCCAGCTACCTGAGCCAGGTCTTCTCGGCCTACGATGTGCCCAACGACGCGGCTCGCATCTGCATTACCGGCGGTGCTAGTCAAAACGCCGCGTGCATCCTGCAGTCGTTTACCGACCCGGCGTACACCAACTGCGTCTGGGTGTCGGCGCCCTGTTATTTCTTGATGTGCCCCATCTTTGAGGATTCGGGCTTCGCGGGCCGGCTGCGGGCCGTGCCCGAAGACGACGAGGGCATCAATCTCGAGGCCCTGGAGCGCGGGTTCCAGGAGTTTGAGCCGCCCGCACCCGTCAAGGAATCGTACAAGTTCAACCTGGCGCCCGAGCGAAAAGCCTACCGCCACGTCGTGTACGTTGTGCCAACGTCGTCCAACCCGTCCGGCAGCAGCATGTCCGTCCAGCGGCGCGAGCAGCTTGTGCGGCTGGCGCGCAAGCACGACGCTCTGCTGATTGCCGACGACGTCTACGATTTTCTGCAGTGGGATGTGCCGCGGGCGGATGCCGTGCTGGCCAACAAGCAAAAGTCTGTGGCGCTGCCGGCCCCCCTGCCGCGCCTTGTCGACGTGGACCGCATGCTGCCGCGCGACGACGAGGATGAAGAGACCGAGAAGAAGTGGCAGGGCAAACGGTTCGGAAACGCCGTCTCGAATGCGTCCTTTAGCAAAATTGTCGCACCGGGGTTCCGCACGGGCTGGGTCGAGGCCACACCGGCGTTTGCGTACGGTCTTGCCCAGACGGGCAGCACCAAGAGCGGTGGCGCGCCCAGCCAGTTTGGCGCGGCCACCATTGCCGTCCTGATGCAGACGGGCGAGCTGGACCGGTACCTGCGCGAGGTTGTGCGGCCGACACTGCAGTGGCGGCACCGGCTGTTGACTAAGGCGGTCCAGGAGCACCTGAGCGAGTTCCTGGAGATCAAGTGCGGCGGCCTGCCCTCGGGCGCGTCGTCGGAAGTGACGACGTACGGCGGCTATTTCCTGTGGCTGAAGCTGCGCCGGGGTGATGTGAGCGCGGCGGCCGTCTCACAGCGGGCGCTGGCCGAGGAGAACCTCGTGATTGCGGGCGGCAAGCTCTTTGAGGTCAAGGGCGACGAGAAGAGTGCACAGTTTGATAACCACATCCGTTTGTGCTTTGCATGGGAGGACGAGGACAAAATTGTGGAGGGAGTGCAGCGGCTGGCACGCATTTTCCGTGACTGGGATGCGTTGCAAGAAACGGGCTCGCCCTCGACTGGTGCTCTCGAGTTCAAGTGATCTATCTGTAGGCAGACATAAAATGTACCACAAGACAGGTACGAAACACGAAAAAAAGTCAAAAGGCACAAAATTGAAACGTGCGTGCATGTAAAACAGGGTATCGTTATTTTTCTTTTACAGACCCAGAGACCACACAGGTTCCTCCATATTCAAAACCATAAACCCGCTAGAATACCTATATTGCAACCGAGTAGAGTGACACATAAATTCGTACAGAAAGAAGAGAGAGAAGGAGCGGAAGAGACGAAAAGACGAAAAAACGAAAAAAAAACGAGAGTTCTACCATCCCCATGTCCTCGATGCTGCCGTAAAGACAGGCGGCTTCCACTGGATCTGGTTTGGGATGATGACACGCCGCTTCTTCTTCTTGATCGTCTCGCGCTGCTCGAGCAGTCTCGTCGGAATGACGACCTTGTGCTCGCCCTTGTGGTAGACCTGCATCTTGAGGGCCTGCAGGGTGTGCTCGACGTCCTGTGTGGTCATGGCGAGCGCCGTCGCAATGGCCTCGATGCTGCACCGGTCGTCGCGCTCGTTGAAGTCGTGCAACAGGTTGATAATGCTCTCGGTCCAGTACTGGCGGTAGCCCAACAGACCCAGATCGGACAGCGGCTTCTCGGGCGAGCCGAGCTTGCCTTCGATCTTGGACAGCTCGTACGAAAACTGAATCAACAGACGGCCGTAACCACGGCGCTGGAACTGCGGGAGGGTCATGATGCAGGCGACGTTGTAGTTGTCGGCGCTCTCCTTTTCCTTGGAGAAGTAGCCTGTCAAGTGCATGCCCTTTTCGTCGCGCTGGGTCATGACGTAAAACAAAAAGGGGTCGACGTCGTAGTAGAGCGTCTTGTGGTCCAGAAACATTTTGGACAGCAAGCACAGGTTGCGGCACCAGGTGCGCTGGCGGCGGCCATCAATCTCAAAGAACGACAGGTCGTCGTCGCGGTAGATCTCGTTGCCGGGCGGGTGTTGCAGTGTGCACTTGGCACGGTGGCGTGTATAGGACTTGAGATTGCCGTGGTAGCCCAGGCAGAACTCGCAAATGTAGATGACGTCCTCCATACTGAAAGCCTCCGGGTAGGGCGAGAAATACCACGGGTACAGGTCGTATTTGCCAAACTGCACCTTGGAGATGTTCCGGATACGCGAGATCTCGGCCGGGTTGTGTGTCATGGAGCCGCCCGTACGCAGCTTCTCGACCTCCTCTACCCGGCTGAAGTTCTTGTCACCGGCTTCGGCAGCAGCCAGGTTTGCTGCGGCCTCGGCACGGATAGCCGCATTGGGGTCGCCGTTGGCAGCATCTTCGGCGTTGGCAGCCGCCACGGCGGCAGCGTCCTCGCCCGGTGCACCCCCTGTCGCTGCCGGTGTCGAGGTGGCGCCCGTGTCTGTGCCGTCATAGCCTTGTCCTCGACTCAGCGCCGCCACTCTCGCCGGGCGTGCCCTTGTGCTGGGACTCGACAAAGTCGGTCCACGGATGCGGCGTTCCGGCTTCGGATGCCGCTGTGCTGCTCTGCTCCCGCTTGCCCAGCCGCTTCTGCGCCGTCTTCTTGGAGATGGCCGCCTTCTTTGACTGTGCCGCTGCCGTCGACTTCTTGCTCTTGGCGTCTTTGCTGGGCTTGTCCTTTTCGGGGACAGGCCACTCGACATCCTGCGTGAAATCGATGCGCGTCACCGGCACCCACTCGTCGAGACGCTTGTTGAAGTTGTCAAAGTTGCAGTAGTAGTGACGCCCGCTCTTTCTTGTCGCGGATACTGAGAATTTCGGCACGACGGGCGACGCCGTCCTTTAGGACCATGGCAATGCAGCCAATCTTGAGCGTTTCGGGCGTGGCTTTGCCGCGTTCGCGGGGTTCGCCGGAGCCGACGGCGGCGCCATGGGGACTCATCGTGGGCGGATCTAGACGGCTTTGATGATTCGTGATGTATCTTTGCAATGAGAGGCGATGAATTCGCGATGAAAGTGGATGGCGTGGGGCCAGGCGTTGATGAAATTGGATTGACAGGTCGTGAGATGGAATTTTGAGAACATGCGACGATGCAAGTTGGATTCTGTACGAGTCGATTTTTAGGCTCTAAAGACAAGGCTCTGGGCGAGCCATAGAGAGAATAACGCGCTAAAAAGGAAGGCGACAGAACCTCGCCCTTGCCACTGTCGCTGGACCAATTCTGGGGCTTTCTAGGCCCAGAAAGAACGAATGCGCAGGGGCGATCAGGCTGCAGGTGCTTAGCGCCGTGAAAAGGCCGCTAACGAGAAAGGCTGGAAATTCTGCCGGGCAAAAGAATTAAATCAATTGACAAAAAAATGGCAAATTGATATCACCAAAGAAATTTTGAAGATGGCGAGAAAACGAAGACTCGACCAAACTCAACAACAACACGAACAAAACAGCATACACAGCACAGATTCACATTACACGACCGTCATGCTTTTATAAAAGGCCTGGAATATCTGGACCTCCGACCTACGCCGCCCAACTACAAAGACAGACCGTCATGGCCGCGCAATTGTCGTCCAATTGGAAGAAGCTGCAGGCCCAAATCAAGGCAGAGCCCTCCAAGCCCAAGGCGGAGAAGCCGGCCGGCAAGCCAGCAAGCAAGCCAGCAAGCAAGTCGTCAGGCAAGCCGGTAGGCAAGCCGGTCGGCAAGCAGACAGCGGGGAAGAAGCGGACACACGACGGCGAGGGCAAGCCGCCTGCTAAAAAGGCTCGGCCAGCCGCAACAGCAGCAGCAGCAGCAGCAGCACACACAAACGGCAAGACAAGAGCAAACGGACACCCTAAAAACGATGGGCGTCGCACAGTCCTCCAAGCTGTCCAACGAGGCCGCCTACGACCACAACGGCAAGGGACAGAAACTGCCCAAGGGCATCACACCGTCGCTGGCTCTGTGGGCCGAAGACCACGACATCTCGGCCGAAGACATTGCGCAGGCGTACGGACTGGGGGATGTGGGGAAGCCAGCAACCGCCCCAGCATCGTCGGGGAGAGTGAAAGTCGGCGCGGCCGCCGTCGGCGACACGGCCGCTGCGCCCTCGTCGGCCGTGGCAGACCGCGGAAAACGCCGGCCGCACACCCAAACCTGGCTGTCGGCAAGTACATTGCACTGGACTGCGAGATGGTCGGCATCGGGGAGGGCGGGCACGATGATGCGCTGGCCCGTGTCAGTGTCGTGGACTTCTTTGGGCGGCAGGTGTACGACTCCTTTGTGAAACCGCAGGCGGGGCAGCGGGTGACGGACTGGCGGACGCATGTGAGCGGTGTGTCGTCACGGCATTTGCGCATGGCACGGCCGTTTGAAGAAGTGCGCAAGGTCGTCGAAGACTTGCTAAGGGGGGAAGACGATGTCGGCGGTGCGAAAAAGGAGACCCGGATTCTGGTCGGCCACGACGTGAAACACGATCTGACAGTGCTGGGGCTGAGCCATCCGCCACGACTGATTCGCGATACGGCCAAGTTTTCCGGGTTCAAAAAGTACGGCCACGGACCGAAGCCGGCTCTCCGGGTACTGGCACGAGAGATTTTGGGCATTGAGATCCAGACGGGGATGCACTCGAGTGTGGAAGATGCGCGGGTGACGATGCAGCTGTTCCGGCAGCACAAGCCGGCGTTTGATGTGGAGTGTGCCAACAAGTTTGGACCCGAGCCGGGCGCCGGTGCCCAAAAAAGCAAAGCAAGCAAGAAGAAGAGGAGGTGAAAGCAAACGTCACGGGCGTCAGGATACAAATAAAAGTGGAAATGATTGGAGGGGAATATGTTTATAATCAGCGCATGCTTTATGGCGTCTAGTCTTTTGTCTTTTGTCTTTTGTCTTTTGTCTTTTGTCTTTTGTCTATTCTCTTCGTTTGCATACCCAACCCGTAGCCATATTATTTTGTCTTTGCCAACCTTTACAGAGGAATGCCCTCCATCAGCTCAAGAGCGCCCTCACGGCCCACCGTGATAATCACGTCGCCGAGCGTCTTGGTCACGAAGCCGGCCTCAACAGTATGTGAAGTAGTACTAGACAGTCAGCGGATGTCGTAGCATATATATATATATGTGTGTATGTGTGTGTGTGTAGGTATATTGGTCGTCATGCTTGCTTACCTCCCACTTTCGCCGAAACACGTCCATCTCGTCGCTGGACATGCCCGCATGCTCCCGCCGCAGCGCCGGCCGGATCGTGTCGTCAAAGCGCGCCAAAAAGGCCTCCTTCCACAATCGCAGCGTGCGCGCATAGTGCCCGCCAATGTTCTCGACACGCTCGACAATCAGTGTTCCCGCCGATTCCGTCGTGATGTGGTTCAGCAGCTGGGTCGTCGAGGGCAGGTAGCCGCCCGGGAAGATGTAGTGGTTGATAAAGTCTTCACTTTTCGAGTATGCGGCGTGACGGCCCTCGGGCATCGTGATGCACTGGAAGACGGCAATGCCGCTGCCGTCCTTTTTCAGCAAGTTGTGGATGCACCGAAAGTACGGGGCTAGGTACTCTTGTCCGACAGCTTCGAGCATCTCAATCGAAATAATCTTGTCGTACGTCCTGCCCTCAGCCTCGGCTTCGGCTGCCAGTGTGCGGTAGTCCATCAGCAAGACGGTGATCTGGTCAGACAGTCCTGCAGCAGCAATCCGTGCCTCGGCCAGCGCCTTTTGCTCGCGCGACAACGTTAGACTCGTCACGCGGCATCCTGTGCGCCGGACGGCGCGCATCGCCAGCGAGCCCCAGCCGGTACCAATCTCAAGCACATGGTCGGTAGACTTGACCCGGGCACCGTCGATAAACCTGTCCAGCTTGCGCATCTGGGCCTCCTCGAGGGATTCATCGCAAATCACACCGTTTGTAGGAATTGGTGCCCAGATGGGGCACGAGTAGGTCATGTCGGGTGACAAGAAAGCAGCAAACATGTCGTTGCTAATGTCGTAGTGCGCCGAAATGTTGAGCAGCGCGTTGGACAATGTGTTGGTTGTGCGTGCCAGACTGGCCAGGCCGCGCGACAGAGACGCCAGACGGGTGTTGCCGTTGCCGAGCCGGTCGCGGTTCAGGATGAAAAGCTGGAAGAAGGATGTCAGGTCAGAGCACTTGATCTCGCCCAGCATGTACGCCTCGGCGAAGCCCATGTCGGAAAAGAGAAAGACGCGCATCCAAAAGGCCTCGCTGAGGACAACGAGCTCGACTCGTGGTATTGTGGTGGCGGAGCGTGTGTTGTAGTCGGGGCTGTAGTCGGGACTGTGGTCGGGACTGTGGTCGTGATCGTGGTCGTGGTCGACATCGGTGCTGCTGCTGCTGCTGCTATCGCTGTCGTGGCCGTGGCCGTGGCCGTGGCCGTTGAGATCGTTCGCTTTCCTGATGCCGTTGACGCCATGGACACCATTCACCTTGGCTTTGGTGCCATTCGTCTTCACCCCGTTGGTCTGGACGCCATTCGTCTTGACTCCATTCACCTTCACACCGTTCCCATTAGCCTTGATCACGCTGAGTGGCACATTCTCGCCCAACACCCGTCGTGTGCCCGACGTCTCGTCCACCAGAATCAGGGTGCCAAGCTCGATCTGCTCAAGAACAGCCATCACCGTCGGCTTCGCAATTGCAAGGCCCGGCCCCCAGGTAAGACTGCCGAGCGCGCCACGGGCAAGCTCGGTGCTCTTGGCCAGTGGCCGGGCCACCATGTCAGGTATGTATGAGGATATCATGGTGGTGTGGACGGGTATGTGATGGGTGGATGTATGAGGGAGGTATGTTTGGAAGGGAGGGGGGGAGAAAGGTGATGTCAGAGTAATAGCCAACAGAGGTCAACGACCGAAATAGTTGAAGGAATAGTAAAGTGCAAGCGGCAGCCAGGTAAAAAAAAAAAAAAGCCAGATCGACCGTAATAAGAACAAGGCGCAAGGGACAAAGAGAGAGCCTGGAGGGGGGGTTCTGCGGCAACAACAGGGACGGCAACAGCAGGCTTTGCAGGCATTGCAGACACTCCAGACCACAGGCCGTCTTTCGGCCACCTTATACTTATAAGTTGGTCCCCTTTCCTGCCGCAGCTTGCATCTGACCCTCCGCTTTGTCTCCTGTCTGTCCGTCCCCCGTTCCTCGTGGTCTTACGGTCTAAGTTTAGTTTTGGTGTTGTGCGCTGCACGGACAGGGCCGCCGGGGGCGGGTTGCAGTTAGCTCTGTCCGTGATTCCTCATGTTTCTCCCTTGTCCTTTCTTATCTTTTGCTTCGAGTTGCTCTCCCCAGAATAAAACTCCGACTCTGCCCGCCATTATTCAGAGCATGTTGGGCGGACATTGATGGAGCACTTGGGCAATGCTTCAGCCTTCTCGAGGCAGCGGTTTGGATCGGCCCACTGCAATAGAATCGCGTGAAAATGTGTAAGTGAGAGAGGTCGTCGTCATAGGCGGGCACTATGAAGCCGAAAGCCCACTAGAACGTGGTAGAGAAGACAGACCAAACTAAATGTCAGCACTTGGGGACAGGGAATGGCAAAAAGTCAAAACAACATAAAGAGGGTAGGCCCCAAACAGCTTGGAGAGCGGAGAGATTTCTTCCCGCGTCAGGGTATGGCTACAGGGCCTTGCCTGGAAGCATTTTGAAAGCCGAATGTCAGAAACACCAGAACAGGGATGGAATGGAAAGGATGGGGGCTCGGGAAGGTCAGGTGGGTGGACCCGTAGGCAAAGTGCTCGATGGCTGGCAGATGGTCCTGAGACACAAGATCGCCTCCCGAAGTCTCCGTTCTCTGTTCTCCGTCCCCGTTCTCCATCGTTTTGGGCGTGAGCGATAGCCGGCCACAGTAAGGCAAGCTTCACAAGCTGAGCAAGCTCGAGTTCGGGGTCATCGATGGCGTTGGTGGCCAGCTTGTTGCTTCGCTGGTTCGCTGGTTCGCTGGTTCGTTTGTTTGTCCGTTTGTTAGCTCGGAGCTAGCACCGGCGCGATCGAAGGGCAGGCAAAAGACGGCTGCCATCGACAAGCTATGTTTGGAAAACGGACTGCCGCGCACACGCCGCCTTGTTGATTCACGCTAAGGTGCTGGCGGCTGGGGGTTTTGCCTATTTTTGTTTCTGATGCAGGCAAGGAAGGTGAGAATGCAACACCCACAGACCACCATGCAGGTGCAGGCAGTAGCAGACGGTGAAGGAGATGGTATGAGAGGTGACAGAGGGGGAGGGGGGGACCAAAGGGAAGACGAAGAAAAAGAAAAAGGAAAGAAAGGGAAGAAAGGGAAGAAGCGGCAATGCGCTCGGCCAAGCCTGAAACAAAACAGAAGCCCGTTCGGCTCGTGCGTTATCAATCGTGTGCGAAGAGAGGAGACAACAATTGCACTGGAATTAAATGAAATTGGTGTTTGCGACGAAAATAACAGTGTTATCATCAATGGCGACAATATTCCTCGTATGGGACAATTGGATGTAGTCAAGGTGAACAGGATGAAGAGGATTCGGGATCACAATAGCCGTTGCTTGGCTGCTGGTGTGGTACGGAAGGAGCGCTGGACTTCACACCCGTTGAGCCCCTGCGCCCCTCTAACAGCATATGATCTGGGTGTGTAGCTACCGGGGCAATATGGAGCGCACCTTCCGTCGCGTTCCCCACGCGTCTCCAACATCGTCAGTCTACCATATTGTACGTCGTACGTCGTACTCCGTTCGTTTCTGCAACAACAGCGGCACAACAACAGCGGCAGAAACGGCCACCATGACGCAACCGATTCTCGAGATTACGGCCGAAGCCGCCGCCGCCAAACCGGCTCAGGCCACACCACACCTTCTGCCCTGCCGCGT
The DNA here is from genome assembly GCA_016097115.2 of Sporothrix protearum. Classification (NCBI taxonomy): domain Eukaryota; kingdom Fungi; phylum Ascomycota; class Sordariomycetes; order Ophiostomatales; family Ophiostomataceae; genus Sporothrix; species Sporothrix protearum. The sequence continues at coordinate 1,339,458 of JADMNH010000008.1, forward strand.
CCACCACAGCGGTCCCATCGGCCAGGCAGACGACTTTTGGCGGCCGCAAGAGACGAGTGCGTTGTCCCAGCTAATCAGGCTCTGCTAGTCAAGCTTTTCGTTGTCCAATCGCTAACGTGACAGACGGCCAAAATACGGCGTACTTCCGCGGCCGCAAGCTGCACGGCCAGACGGTCAAGCTGCCTGCCGACTACCGTGGTTTTGTTGGCGTGCGCCGCGACTCGCCACGCGAACAGGCCCGCGCCAACAACACGAGCGCGCCCGAAGAGGTGGTCGATGTGGACGCCACGGCGGCCGAGCAGGAGGCACAGCGGCAGCGTCTAGACACGGGTAGTTTTTCAGTGCTGGCCGAGTTTGACGAGGTTGTGGTTTGGGGACACCAAAGCACGGCGGACGCGACGACGGACCCGTATGTGCGCAGCATGGACGAGTGGGTGGCGCTGTCTGATAAGGTGAGTTCCCTTCATGCGTACTTGTGTGCTCTACGTACTTACTGACCAAATAGATACACTCGTACGAGTAATTCCGAATAAGTGAGCTTTTGTTTTTGGGATTTTTGGGCGTAACTTGGTCACGGGACCTGGCGTTGGGGCCACGATATCTTGCTCTTTTTTATTCTACATAGGATACGGCAAATGGATAGCGTCAATGATAATTAGAGACTTCGCTTCTAGGAACGACGTACTCCGTATTCAGTTCACAATCCCTTGCCAGTGCATCTCTGCCACCGTTGTGCGTCTTGTCGGTCGAGTTTAATGGGCGCCCACATTTGGGCTGCAACCACTTTAGCAATTTCGCGTCAAGCCAATCAGAGTTCTTCATTTGCCCCACTTGACGCGTCCGGGACGCGTGCAACAAGCGAAAGAGGGAGGGCCGAGTCGCGTCTTCCTGGAAAGCCCTGCCTCCTCAAGTTTAATTTTATCTCCACCGACGACACGACACCACCATTCCCTCCCTCGTCCTCCCTCGTCGGGGTCGCTCTTTGATCGCTCTCTTTCGTCATTCATCTTTTTGTCGTTCATTCTTTGTGTCAGTCGCCAACTTTTGCAGCTGCTTCCAGCATCGCATCTTCGCCTTTCTCTTTCTCTTCTAATCCCTTTTCTTCACCTCGTCTTCTTCAAACCTTCATCCTCTCTCCTTGATACCCCCCTCCTCCCACAACACAACCACCATGGCTACGCCGTCCAGCGACTTCGGCTTTGCCATGTCCGATGGCCCTCGCGCGCCACCTCGGCCGCACCCACGCCCCGCCGCTTCCACAACGGCCTGAGCTCGTCCTCCGCACGGCACGCGTCCGCCGTCCGAAAGCGTTGGCGGCGGTGCCATGAGCGACGACGAGGGCGAGGGCTTTGCCGACGACAAGGTGCCGCAGCGGATACGGCGGACCAACGGCGAACCCATCCCGCGCGTCGAGGACAAGATTGGTCTCGCCGTCCAGCAGTACTTTGAGTCGTTCATTGAAGAGTGCGTGCTCCCATGTGTATCCATCTGATCCATCTGAAGCTATGCCCCTCGTACTTTTGTCTTTCCCTGCTAACAACCCATGGTGCAGCTTCATCGAAGACCCCACCCCCTCTGGCGAGACGCCGAGCGCCGCCGTCACCGACAAGTTTTACGTCGCCCAGATCCACGCCATGCGCACCTACCAGCTGTCGACGTTCTATGTCGACTTCAAGCACCTGACCTCGTGGAACAACGGCGTGCTTTCCGAGGCCGCCCTGCGCATGTACTTCCGTCTGCTGCCCTACCTCAACGCCGGCCTGCACAACATGATTGCCAAGTATGAGCCGCACTACTTCCGCGAGCATCGCCAGCTCAACGTCGAGCACCACCTCGGCCACCAACCGCACCACTCGGCGGCCAGCAACGCGGGCTCGGCCTCGCAGCAGTCCGCCGACCTCGGCAGCAAGACCAGCAACCAGCAGACGGACAAGCTCTTCACCGTCGCCATCTACAACATGCCCCTTGTGTCACGCATCCGTGCGCTGCGTGCCGCCAACATTGGCCAGCTTCTGAGCATCTCGGGCACCGTCACCCGGACCTCCGAGGTGCGGCCCGAGCTGTCCCTCGCCACCTTCATCTGCCCGGCCTGCAAGGTCGTCGTCCCCAACGTCGAGCAGGCCTTCCGCTACACCGAGCCCACCCAGTGCCCCAACCCGTCTGCCAAAACCGCCAGGCCTGGCAGCTCGACATCCGCCAGAGCACCTTTGTCGACTGGCAAAAGGTCCGCATCCAGGAGAACAGCAGCGAGATCCCCACGGGCAGCATGCCGCGCACCATGGACGTCATTCTGCGCGGCGAGATGGTCGACCGTGCCAAGGCCGGTGAGAAGTGCATCTTCAACGGCATGCTCATGGTCGTGCCCGATGTCAGCCAGCTGGGCCTTCCCGGTGTGCGCCCCACGGCCATCCGCGACGACCGCAATGCCGCACGTGCTGGTAACGACGCCGGCGGCTCTGGCGTCTCGGGTCTCAAGGCCCTGGGTGTGCGCGATCTGACCTACCGCATGGCCTTCTTGGCCTGCATGGTCCTGCCCGACACCACCAGCCTCGGTGGCAGCAGCAGCATCCCAACGGCCCCGACGCCTCGGGCGCCGATATCGTGGCTGCGCTGACCCAGGCGTCCGTCCGCGACGGCACCGCAGGTGCAACGCGGCCAACGGCTTCATGACCGCCCAGGAGGCACAGGAGGCCGTGCTCGGCGCCTACACCAAGGCCGAGATTGATGACCTGCGCAAAATGGTCCACTCCGACTACATCTACTCGCGTCTCGTCAAGTCGCTCGCGCCCATGGTCTATGGTCACGAAATTGTCAAGAAGGGCCTGCTGCTGCAGCTCGTGTCGGGTGTGCACAAGTCGACGGCCGAGGGCATGCAGCTGCGTGGAGACCTCAACATTTGCATCGTCGGCGACCCGTCCACCTCCAAGTCCCAGTTCCTCAAGTACATTTGCAGCTTTGCGCCCCGCGCCGTCTATACCTCGGGCAAGGCCTCGTCCGCCGCCGGTCTGACCGCGGCGGTCGTCAAGGACGAGGAGACGGGCGAGTTCACCATTGAGGCCGGTGCGCTGATGCTCGCCGACAATGGCATCTGCTGCATCGACGAGTTTGACAAGATGGACATTGGCGACCAGGTTGCCATTCACGAAGCCATGGAACAGCAGACCATTTCCATTGCCAAGGCCGGTATCCAGGCCACTCTCAATGCGCGCACGTCCATTCTCGCCGCCGCCAACCCGGTCGCGGGCCGCTACAACCGCAAAGCCACGCTGCGCGCCAACATCAACATGTCCGCCCCCATCATGTCCCGTTTCGATCTCTTCTTTGTCATTCTGGACGAGTGCAACGAGAGCGTCGACCGCCGCCTCGCCGAACACATTGTCGGCATCCACCAGCTGCGCGACGAGGCCGTGACCCCGGAATTTACCACCGAACAGCTGCAGCGCTACATCCAGTTCGCCCGCACCTTCCAGCCCGAGTTTACCGACGAGGCCAAGCAGCTGCTGGTCGACCGCTACCGCGACCTGCGCGCCGACGACGCTCAGGGCGGTGTCGGCAAGAACTCGTACCGCATCAACCGTCCGTCAGCTCGAGTCCATGATTCGTCTGTCGGAAGCCATTGCCAAGGCCAACTGTGTCGATGAAATCACGCCCGACATGGTCACGGAAGCCTACAATCTGCTGCGCCAGTCCATCATCTCCGTCGAGCACGACGACGTCGAGGTCGAGGAGGACGAGGAGGATGCGGATCCGGCTGCGGCTGCGGCTGCGGCCGCCGACGGGGCGGCCGACGAGGCCGCCGAGGCCGCCGCTCTGGCGGAGGCTGCCAACGCACCCGACCCCAACCGCGATGTCGCCATGGACGGCGAGGAGCCTGCGGCTGGCAGCAGTGGCCGCCGCAAGGTCGCCATCACCTACGACAAGTACATGGCCATTGTCAATGCCATTGTCCAGCGCGTGCGCGACGACGAGGTGTCTGGCCCCGGCGAAGGTGTCGCGGCCGATGCTCTCACCACCTGGTACCTCGAGCAGCAGGAGGCCGAGCTTGACACCGAGGACGACTACCACCGTGAGAAAGCGCTTGTCCACATGGTCCTCAAAAAGATGGTGAAGGAAAACATTCTCATGGCCATTCGCGGCCAGGGCATGGCGGACGAGGACGGCGCCGAAGGCTCGGCATCCACGGCCAACCAGCAGATTAACTATGTGCTGCACCCAACTGTGCCTTTGAGGAGTTTTAATCCGATGCGGGAAAGGGGATCACTGAAAAATAATAGATTAACGGCATAAATGAGGGTGATGGTTGAAGGAGTTGAGGAGTTTCATTTCCATACGTCCGGGACTGTGTCTTGCACGATTTGATCCATTTTCCTGTTTGATCGTTTTGTTTGTTTGTCTGTATGTCTACCGGAGGATGGGTTTTTTTATCATGTTCAATGTATGCGCAATGCTTATTTACGGAATGAAAATAAAACAAGATCAGCCTCAAGCAGTCTTTCCTGTACTTGGTGATGTAATGCCATGCTATAAAACCTCTTGAGTAGCACCATATGGGCATCATTTTTGTTTTCAGCTTGGTTTATTTTATTTATATTTTTTGTTATCATTTTATCTCCAGAAAATAAACCTGACTCTTTCAAAAAGAATGCACAAGAATACAAGCCATAGATTCAATTAAGACTCACAAAATCAGATTCATCGGCAGACTCATGGCGACAATCAAATATGCATCGACATGCATCGGTGCGATTCACTACGCTATTACGCTTCTTGGACCATTCATGTCGCTGCACATCACTGCATTCAAAATGAGTTTTATGAAATACATCTCCTCATTTTCAATGCTGCTCGTTGGTATGCGCTCTCCATCCTTTCACTCCATTCCCATGTTGTCCCCAACTAAACCATCCTCCCGTTATTGCCACATGTTTGATATATGAATAAGACAGCAGGCTGGCCATAAGAGGGCAAGTTTCGAAGCATGGCTGCTTTTCTTTGGCTTCTTTGCAGTCTCCCAGAACCCACTCGCGGCCACCACTCGACCGAGGTGCGGTACAGTCCACCTGCATGTTTCCCTTTGAAAAGTCGTCGTTCCCAACGACCTTGCCTTGCAGTGACCCGTTCTTACCACCCATATATACAAAGCTCGCGAGCCATGGCCATATGTTTTCCGTTCCAAGCCGTGATCTTTTCGTGCCTGTCGTTTTCCCCCTGTCGTTCCAGGCCAGTCGTCGGAGACGCAACAGTGCCGGAAGCCAACCGTACAGAACTCGCTTAGCTCTCTTTCGATTAGAGCGGCTGGCAGTGATCGGTACACGTAAAAGACGTATTGATTGAAAAAAAAATGTCAAGAAAGACGATGACCAGGGACTAAAAAAAGAATTTCTGTGTCGAGAGCACCAACGGTGAGAGCCGAAACAGCTTCCACAGGAAAATCAGAAGCATGCCCGGCTGGAGACCGAGCATAGCACAACGTAAGAAGAACAAAAGAGGCATCAAGAATAAGAGGCACCAAGAATAAGAGGCAACAAGAATAAGAGGTTGCAAAGTCTCAAAAAGGAAAAAGTAACAGCGGCCCACGAGAGAAAATAAAATCGTGCTTGCTTTGGAGAAAGTAAAATAAAGTAATAACGATGAAGTAATTTGTAGTACAAAAGGTTTGAGAGCCAGGCAACAAAGTAAAAATAGATGCTGGCGTCATCAAAAATGATTTAAAATAGAATAGTGGTTAGAAGAACAAGTTGAGCAGCAGAAGACGACTTGGACTTGGGAGACAAACGGCGACGGTGTGACAACCCACCTCACCTATCCTAGCTCACGTAGTCACGAAGTCTGGCTCAATTCGTCATGACCCAAAGGCAATACGAATAGCTTGTGTGAGGAGAAAAAAGTAGAAGCACTTCAAAGGGCCAAAATCAAAACCTCTCTCAAAAATGTCGGACCGTGCAAAAAAAAAAAGTCGACCATTTTAGGTCTCAACCGGTGCAGGCGTGCCACGAGTCCAGTTCTCGGAACGGTGGCGCAGTCCACCACCGCCGCTGCCGTTGCCACCACGAGACCGGCCACCGGACGACCCTTGCCTGGTGCTGGGCGGTGTGGTCTTGTCATTGCTGTTGCTGTAGGAGCCGGAGTGGGTGCTAGAGGCATCGCGGTTCTTGTTCCCGCCGCCCCGATGAGACGACGAGCCACCACCGTGACGGCCACTGCCGCTGCGGCCGTAGTTGTTGGAGCGGCGCGAGTTGCTATTTGTGCGCGGCGTCGGCAGGTTGACAGACTTGCCCCTGCCGGCCATGCCCGGGAAGTGGATGCTGACGGTATGGGGCACACCAAAGTAGTCTTTTAGAAACCCCTCGTGATCGCCACTGGTAGCGGTTGCGACCAGGAGACGTCTGGCAAGCGGCTTGGGCACGGCAGCCGGAGTCCATGCGAGCTCGGGGACCTTGTTGGGCAAGTGAACCGGCGGCAGTGAGCCCATCTCCTGCCTCTCAAAGCAGTCCTCGGCCATGAGACGAGTCGTGAACGGCTCCTTGGGGGCCGGCTTCACATTCCTCGGAGAAGGAGGAGCCGCCTTCGACGATGCAGGGTGCACACTCTCGGTGTTGTTGCGGTTCTGGAGGTCGGACCGTCCAGCTGGCTTCGCCGGCGGTGCGACAGGCTTGCGATCGAACAAGTTGTTGAATTTGGCCTGCCATGAGGCACCGTCTGTAGGCGCAGGCTGGGTATCGTTGCGTGACTGGGCGTTCTTTGCATACGGCCCGGCAGAGGCAGCGGCAGCAGGGGCGTGGTCGGCAGTGGCTGCGCCGCCCTTGGGTGGCAGCCGGACAACTATCTGCGGCCGCGGGAGAGAGACGTGCGGGTGAGCTGCGTCGCCATCAAAAGCCGGGTGACCGTCCATATCAGGAGGCGGCGGTGATGGCGAGCCAGGGCGTTCGTGGCTGTTGCTTCCGATAGTCGAGGTGCCGCCGGGAGCTGATCCTTGGGCAGCTGCAACGGCTTCCTCCAAGCGGACGTCGCGAGTCGGAAAGAACCGTGACGGTCTGGAAGAGTGAATGGTAGAGCCAGGGCTGCTACTTCCGCCGACCGTAGTAGTGCCGGGGCGGTGCACAACCGACTGGTTGCTTCTGTCCTCGACACGGTTGCCGTCCTCGTTCATGCGAGTAGGCAGCCACGTATCCTTGATGGCCGGACGGATGTCCTTTAAACCCAGGCCACGAGCCTCGGCCTCGCGCTGCTGCTCGGCGCGGTGGGCTTTTTGCTGTGCGAAGTGGGTTTCGTCGCTGGCCTTGACCGCGTTGGCCCAGGCGCTCCGTACCGATTCGGCCGAGCTACCGCCTGCGCCGCCTGCAGCCTGTTGAGCCACCGCGGAACGGAGTGCCGGTCTCTGGACGGCAGCCGGAGGGGGTGGTGGTGGCGGGAGGACCACGGTGGACTTTGGCGGGCCGATGGGTGCAATGGAGGGGGCTGCGGCATTGTTCTTCTGCGCGGACGGTGGGCCGATAGGACCGAGGTCAGACGTGAAGGTGCCGTTCCCGAGGCTCCGATTGTTAGGCGAGCCCCAGACATTGCGGGCAGACTGGTTCGAGCTGCCCCAAGAGGCAATGCGCTCAGTCTGTGGCGGCGCCGGGCTCTGCCACGATTGTGGCTGTTGCTGCGCCTGGCCGTGGGCGGCGTCAGTGTTCGCAGAACCATCGTTGCGTGAGGTCGAAGGCTGTGGAGGGCGACTGTTCACTTGCCCTCCTCCATCAGTCGTGGCCTCACCGCCGGGAGAGCTCAGCTGGACACTGGCCTGCACAGGGGTCACCGGGACAGCAGCAGTAGCTGATGGTGTTGATGCCGCTTCATCCTTGGAAGGCTCCTTTTTGGCGCTCTTCCGCTCGGGAGCAGGACCCATGGCTTCCAGCTTGAGCCGGATGCGCTCTCTCCTGGCAGCCTCTTCACGCTCTTCCTCTTCCAGGCGTCTCTTCTTGGCCAGTTCGCGGCGCTCTCTCATAATCTTCTTTTGAATCTCCAGTTCGTCCTCGATGCTAGCAGGAGCAGCGCCCTGTGGCGTGCCCTGTGGTGCGCCCTGCGCAGGGGGTCCGGCATTGGGCGGTCCAGCATTGGGCGCAGAGCCCGGAGGGGCGTTGGCCTGAGAAAAGTTCGAGTGCATGGATGCAAATGTAGCGGCAGGCGAGCCGCGCTGTTGCCACGACCGCGTGCCGGATGGTGAGAAGTTTCTCGGCGAAGCGGGGCTATCGCTTCTGCCTGCGAGGGAGGGCTGTTGGGCATGGAGGAGTTCGGAAGGAACATGCTGGTCATGCGGCTTACCGAGACGTTGCATGAAGCTGCCACTGCCACCGCTGACATTGGACGAGTTCCTACGTCTGCCATACGAGCCTTCCTGGGCCGACCGATGATGCGTCTGGAATGCGGCAGATGGCTCGGGTTGCTGATCCGCACCACCGCGCTGCAACAGTGCAGACGGGTGTTGTCTGTGATGCATGTCGCTTCTGTGCATGCTGCCACGGCGGTCTGTGACGGGCTCCATACGGCCAGATTGTGAGTTGTAGAGCTCGCGATTGGCATAGGGGTGGCTATCCCTAAAGCCACCACGGCTGAAGTCGTCGGCAGCAATCTCCTTGAATGGAGCAGGAGGTGGCGTCGAGCCTCGTGGGGGGCCGCCGTACATGTCTCTCGGCGGGTACTGGTGGAACTGCGAGTGCTGGTAAGGGAGGCGCGAGCTACCAATGGCGGGAGGCAGGTCCATGGTGACTGGCGAGGCCTTGTCGACAGGCGGTAGGGAAGCCCATGGGGACTTGACTGGTGTCGGCGGGGCAGGGGGCTTTGCGACAAGGGTAGGCTTCTCGGGTGCTCCCTTTAGGATCAAGCCTCTGCCGGAGGGCAAACCACCAACTCTCACGCCTGTCGGAGCCGGCAACTTGGGCTTTTCGTTGGCATCAACCTCCTTTGATAGCGAGGAAGGATGGGCGACTGGCGAGGGCTGGGCAGCAGGTGCCAACGAATGCTGCTGAGCCTGGAGTGGCTGTGGATGGGGTGACTTGGAGGATGGTAAACCGGCTGCGAGTGGGACATATCCGGCTGGAGACTGTGTGGTTGCGGGGACGGCTGCATTTCGTCATGGTGCGGGATGGTGGACTTTGTGCCGTCGGTCCAGGTGATTTCTTCCGGCGCCCAGTCTTCATCATCGTCGTCGATGTCTGCCCAATTCGCCTGGCCCTTGGCATCGTCGTCCTGCTGAAGACGTGTCGAAATGTGGATTCCGTATTTCTTCAATTCTTCGTCCGTAAGCTTGCGCGGTTCCGGAGGGGCGATGGCTGCGGGAAGTGAAGTTAGCATACCAATTTATCTTCTGGAATTGGGAGGTTGACTTACGTCTGTTTTTGTTCCAGACAGCATTCGGGTCCGGAGCAGCAGCTGGCCGTCCGTTTGCGCCTGCACCCTTTACAAGCCCGGTCTTGGCCACGAGTCTGGGGCGAGCTGATGCTGACGAAGCCGAGGAGAGAGCAGCAACAGCCAGGGTCGGCGAGGCCTTGTCACCGGGTTTGGCGACGCTGGCCGTGCCGGCCGCCTTGGCCGCGAGGAAGGTCTTGTTGACCGAGACCGATTTAAATGTGGTGGGCTTTCTCGCCGTGGACGACGTGCGCACGTGTCCCTTGTCGTCTTCATCTTTGTTTTTCGCTGCGTCGACCCTCGAAGTCTCCGTATCCGATCCCCCACTAATGCTCGGCTCCGCAGAGTTTACGAGGTCGTCAACAATATCGGCGATGTGTTTGTTCGATAGTTCGTCTGGGAGCCGGAGGTGGCCTGGCCGTTTACAGAAGGCGGGTTTGAGCCGCCATTGTGCAAGTCGTTGATCTTGGAGACCTGCAGAGAGGGGCCGGAGAAGAATGGTTAGTGGGAATCCCGGGAAACGAAAGAAAGAAAGACAACGAGCACGGACGCCGAATTCGAATGCCCGCGACCACCGGAACAACTTACGGGCTCGGATTCGGAGATGGCGGGAGCTTCAACGGGTGTAGATTCATTGATCTCAGCAGCCATCATACGATGCGCTTGGCTCGCAATATGTGGTGAGAAGAGGTGGTGACCGTATGCGGGAAAGCTTTCCGAGTCACCAATCCACGGGGAGCAGAAGGTGATTTGGAGCCTTGAGAAACGGTTGTCGTCGCCGGAAATGCGTACTAAAGCGGTCAGATGCGAAGATTTTCCTGCTTGGTGTTGACGATTTTTCGGATAAAAAGCGGATATTTTCGTTGAGGCAGGCGGTGGATCAACTTTCGTAAGTTGGTCGAGCTGGAGCTGCAGCAAAAGAGAGAGTGTGAGTTGTGTGAGGCTCTTTAAAGACTCTCTGGAAAAGACAAACGAATGAAAGAAAAAGACAGCAGACGTCACGTTGGCCCGGCTGTCGAAGCGGACAGGCTAGGGCGGCGTTTCTTACTTGGGCTAGGTCTTTGGGTCTTTTGGGTCCTTTGTGGTGAGAAATCGCAGCGTCGGGGCTGGTTTGCGGGAGATGATGCAACAAGCTGGCTGGGGGCGCGGGTGCGTAATTAAGATTAGTCGGAGCTCGGCGTTCCTGTGACCGGGAAGGCTCGTCGCGTCTGATGCGAAAGTGAAGAATGTCGCTGGCGGAGAGAGACCGGATTAACAGCCCGTGATGATGTTCGGAGGAGGAAGAAGAAAGCGAGGATGTCGAAAATGCGGCTGGGTCTTGGTTGCCTTCGTTTTTTCCCTACTGGACAGAACAGAGCAAAGGGAAGGAAGGGGGACCTGCCTTGGTGCTGGGCTGTTGGGTTGCTTTGGCGCTGCTTTGGCGCCGTTAGCTACTCTGATTGGTCAGAAGGAGTTACTGTCCAATTTAGGCTTAGCTCCGTGTCGCGACCCAGTACGAGAGGGAAGGAGCGACAGGGTCGGAAGCAAGAAACGACATGAAAACGGAGGAAGGAACGACCCAAGCTCAGCTCCAGGCACGGCAGCGTGATTCACCCTCCGGTACGGAGTATGGTGCCTGGATATGATAGCCGCGATATCGCTACACGGTCGCTACGCCATTGCCTGCCATCAAAAGGCACGAGACAATACATGTCGTTTTCTATTCAAGATCTTTTTACTCATCGCTCTATCACCTGCTTGTCTTCACTGCACCTACTGAGCACACCAGTGGCCGTTTCAGGCATTACTGCGGCCGACCTCGCCACCAGATCTCAGCGAAGATCAGGAACAAGACGTCTTGGCTGCAACAACAAGCAAATTCACATACATACTTTGTACGTGGCTTGTGCTTTTTCTACCGTCACCTGTCTATGCTCCACGGCGTGGCTGATGCGTTGTTCAGTCTCATTATGACAGAAGAGAATGCGGTGTTCAACTCTACACCGCGGTATTGCTTGGCTGGTCCGATATGACTCGTCTGAAACTGCCGTTGCTGCAGGCGAGGCTGAACGTTTGACCTGTAGATGAAAAATTGCATCCTGCTTCCAAATGTTCATCATACTGCTGGACGACATGTCACGCTTTTATAACGACTTCAGCACCCCTTGGTACAAATAAAATAATAGGATTGCATGGCACGCAGCACGCAGATGCAGACGAATGCCACTCGCGGGTGTTCCCACAATCTTCAACTCTCTATTTGGCAACACAAGATATATGTACAACGGAACGGAGGCTCGGCTAATAACCACATTTTCTCCAGCCAAACCTGACTTCCAGCCTTCTTTTTTCGTTCAATTACGACGTCGCTTAGTGAGCGTTGTTCTTGTGGTGGCCTGTGAGGTATTAGTACAGGTCATGAGAAACGGCTGCATGTCGTGTTGACAAGAAGCAAAAAAAGGGTGTGAGCGTGGCTCGCCGGGATAAGGACGTACGCAGGTGGAAGTAGTACTGCTGGGCGTAGCCAATGAGGATCAGAACAGCAACGACCTGGATGATGGCTAGAGAAAAGTTAGTACAATATCTCGACAACAAATTTGACAGCAAGGAGCATATATGCTGATGTTAACTCCGCATCCACAGGTGGACGTACGCTTGGCGGTGCTGTTCTTGCCAAAGTGCTTGGCCTGGTAGCGACCGAGCAGGCCCTTAGCCTTGACCTCGGGGGCCGGGCCACGGGGCAGCTTCTCGTAGAAGTTCACGACGCGCTGCATGCGGACAGCATCGGGAGCAGCGCCAATGGCCTGTTTGAATCGTTAGAATAACATGTCTTCCGTCTCCTGTGGGTGGTCACGTCGTTCGTTCGGTCTCGGTGGTGGTTGTGGCCGTCTCTTTCTCGACGTGCGTGGATGTTGCTATTGTGTCGGGGCCGACTGGCCGTTGAGACCAACACACGCCGATTCTGCCGACAACATATGCCTCTAGGTGGTAGTCGTCGATCTGTCGTCGAGAGTCGTCGAGAATCGTCGAGAGTTTGATGCTTGAAACATTCGTGGTGGCCGTTCATTCGAGATAGACCAAAAGTCGCGCGTTTTCTCCACGTCTAAAAACCGAGTCGTCCATCGCATATTAAAACGTACCTTGGGCGAAGCAACCTGCGAGCAATCGTGTTAACAGCCTGTACTTTACTCAGACCGACACCTCCGACCGGATTAAACGAACCTTGGGGGGAATGAGCGTCGAAAGCGCCCGGCGAGTGATGTAGCTCATATTGAAAAAAATTTGCGGAACAACGGAACCGAAAAGGGGTCGAGAAGGTCGAGGAGAGGGTGTACGAGAAGGATGAAAGGTTCTCGTAGACTGGGAGAGCAATTGAGAGATCCGTGGCGATGCCGGGGGACAACAATTGAACTATGGTATATGCGGGTGGTGGTGGGAAAGAAAGGCTGGTAGTTTGGAAAGTGACGCTCTCTGAAAAGGTTTCGCGATCCTCTGGGCAGGAAAACGAAGATTCCGACAGCTCCTCCCTCGGATTAGCGGTTGTTCCCGGCAGCTAGTCACGTGAGAATCGTTGAGCAGCGCTCTGGGTGGAGCGGGGCGCGTTTAGGCGGTTTAGCGGGACTTTTGGCAGGGAACAGAACGGAAAAGAGGGAATTACGAGCGCCGTTCAAGAAGACTTTAGCGGACGGACCGCAAAAACAGCAGCGCCGGAACATCTTTTTTGCTGACCACGGGTGCCCAGTTTACCTCGCTTGCTATTCGCGAGACTGGCTGTAGCGCTGCGAACCAGAGAGAGGACCTCCCAGGAAAATCGAAGCCATTCGACTATCACGAAACGGCATCGGATCCGGCGACGCAGGCGAACCACGACGAACATCCACGACCGCAAACTCCATCCCACCGAGCCAATTGATCACACCTTTGCACCTCACACACCTCACACACCTCACACACCTCGCAATGGCCTCGGTCCGCTTGACGGCCTCGGCAGCTGCCGCCCAGCTGCTGAGAAGTGCCGCCGTTTCTCCCATCACCCGCCGGCCGATTCTGGCTGCTGCTGCCGCGACTCCGGCTCTGCGGCGGTTGGAGAGCTCGCTTACGCCGGCTCCCGCCAAGACCCCCGCCCCGGTTGCCCCCCGTGCCCTCAACAACGCCCCCGACTACACTGCCCACACGGACCGCGCGACATCGTGAGTTCACCACGATCCGATGTGTATTTCTCGTAGAGAAATGGTGGGATTGCGGATGCTGACCTTGTGTAGAAACTTCACTCCTGTCCCGAAGCGCGTGCTGGACGGCAGCGAGGACAACGATGCTCTCCCTGCGGCCGTTCTTTCCGGTGCCCCGATGGAGCTCGAGGCTCGCCAGGTCAGGTAAGTTGTGCTCACGATACCGTGCTCACGATACCAATCTCCCGAGCTCCTCATTTTACGGGCTGAAAAACTCAAAAACTAACACACACGCCCAGAATCTACAAGCCCACTAAGCCGGCCACGCAGTCGGGCACCTGGCACGGCAGCAAATGGCGGATGGACTGGGACGTGCTGGAGAAGGGCCACCGGTGGGAGAACCCGCTGATGGGCTGGCAGTCGTCTGGCGATTTCATGCAGGGCACGCACATCAACTTCAAGAGCAAGGAGGATGCCATTGCCTTTGCTGAGAAGCAGGGCTATGAGTACTTTGTGCAGGAGCCGCAGGAGCGCAAGATCAAGGTCAAGGCGTATGCCAACAACTTCTTGTACTCGGCCAGAAAGCTGAAGCACATCCGGACGAAGTAGATGGAAGCGGTGGACGGAGGAGGGAATGAGAACGAGTGTATGAGCTCATAAAGGAGATAGACATATTTTCCTGTTCATAAGAGCAGAGTGGTGCCTTACTGCGGATTGCTTCTGTACATATAATCAAAGGATTTTACCAACTCGAAGCAAAATTTTGCTGAACGACAGTACAGGTATGAATCGCATATAACACTTATTCATGCAAAATTACTTTACGAAATGAAGACCACAGGCAGGTATAGAAGTGTAAAGTCGGGCAGCCAGCTAATATAGCTTAGCTGGCTGAAGGTCTGGTATTGTTTGTCCTATTTCAAGGATAATCATGAAGCAACTCGACCCGACGAATAATAAAGAAGACACAAGACGCCTGTCTTTAATGCCAGTAATGCCAGACTCCCCGCTAGAATAAAGCATGTATGTATGAAGGCACCCTTGCTCAAACCCGTTCAGAAACGCCGTTAATCTCAACACCCAAAAAAACTCCAGCTATCGGCATCTCAACCGATATATATACGTAACCATAACAGCATCGCATAGATGCAGAGAGCGTACAACAAGAGCGGGCACCATGAGAGCTAGGTAGTGATCATAGCCTCATGGTCGTGATCATGAAACCGGCTGTCGCCCGTACCGTTCAGACCAAGGTCGATGACCTCAGGCACATCCAGCTTCTTTTCGCGAGCAACGTTTTCAGCCCAAGCCCGCATCTTGACGATGTGGCGGATAGCGGCATCGCGGCGTTCGTTGTGGTGAAATAGGATGGCCTTGTTGACCTTGTCAGCCACCTCCTCGCGCAGGTCTGGCGACAGCAATTTCTGCTGTGCCGGCGGCATCTTGTCTGGAGTGAAGAATAGCATGACCATGGTCTCCTCGAGGTCCTTGAGGAATTCCTTCTTCGTGGACGCACGGGGCGCCAGTTGGTCCTGGGCGAACTTCACGACCGGCGCGAAGTCATTGCCATGGCTATTGGCCTGACGGATGCGCTCAACCAGCTGCAGACGAAGCAGAGCAAAGTGCAGAGGTGGATCTTGATCCAGGATCTGAGCAACCAATGTTAGCCAAGAACGATACAGAGACAATGGTATCAAAATGGATTAACAAATAGCAGGTTGCATGTCGGTCGCTCATTATTTTCAGTGTGGTTGTTTATTACTCATCAAGGACGCATAGGTCTATGAGTGGTGCATGAAACGTTGTATAATCATAGCGAGACGGGGGGGGGGGGGGGTAGAAAATGGATATAACGATAGAGAGCGGACTGCAAAGCTTACCTCTGGGTTGAAGTGGTTGAGGAGGGTGATCGCCTCGTCGATCTTGCCGTTGTGAATGGCACTCCGTATCTGTTGCCGTGTGTGGACGAATGACTTGTCCTGCTGCGGCTGCAAGTTGGCTTCCTTGGAGAAGTTGGCAGCTGCCTGAGGGTAGCCCTCCATGGTAAGGTAGTCGAGGATCAAAGTATTGATGTCACTGCCAGATGTTAGCAACCAGTCCAGTCTTGTCGGCCGCGCGCGAGAGATGCGTCGGCATGATGGGTCGGCAGACAAAAGAAAAACAGTTGCATTGTTGGCAAAGATCAGACCGCTTGGATTACAAGTAATATTGACTCCGCATGTGAATTACTCAGAGAGATTCCCATTATATTTTGCATCATCATTTTGCCAGAGAGAAGGGGAAAGTTCGTGAAGAGGTGTTGGAAAGGAGCAAAGATATACACACCTCTTGGGAGTCTTCACCGCATTGACGCGGCCCTGGAAGCTCATCTTCGCCGGCGTAGCTGTCGATGATGTGGAAGCCATCTCGAGCCAACCGAAATTTCTTCAGTAGGGACAAGATTGGGTAGGGAGATGCGGTAGAAGACAGAGACGAGACGGAGGAAGAAGTGATAGAAAAGAGGTGAAAAAAAGCTCGACAGCGACAGTTAAGCGTGCGAGTCTTGGTGAATGTGGGATAGAGAGGGCAGATGCTGCAGTTGATGCGATCCCCGAGTCAAACCACTCCTTGAATCCTCGAGTCACCAAAGCAGGAGACCGGGAGGAGTGGCAAAACACTGCGTTTTGGGGGTTGACGAAGAAAGAGGATAGAAAGAAGGAGAAGTTTGTTTAAGGGAAGAAAATTGCAAGGTTAAATAGGGTCAAGAAGTGGACGACGCAGGAGGGAAAAAATAGCAAAGCGGGCAAGAGCAGCAGAAAAGAAAGAAAGGGCAGGAAGGAGAAGTAAAAAAGCGGGGCGTATCGTTTCCTTTCGGCGCTGAGTGGGCCAGCCCAAGAGCAACCAATCAGCGCTCGAGAAAGCTCTGAAAGCTCTGGCAGCAGGCAAGATTATCTAATGTTGGCTGTGATCGGTTGGGCGCCAGCAGGTTGCCCCTAAACGTGCTGATCTTTAGGGGCGCCTGGCGGCGGCTCAAGGCTTTGCAAGTAGTCTAGGGACTCTAGGCCTGGTCTAGGTGAGAGCTGTTGACGAGGCGTCGCCGTTGGCTCATTGACACTTCCGTCTTCTGTCACTTTGCCCCATCGTGAAAGGAAATTTCAGTCGTGGAGCCTTGCGAACATAGGACGAGGCACCGACGACTCATATTGGCCGGTCTTGGGAACACCATCGGTTCTCATGCATAAAACCAACTCTCGACGGCCATCGGTTGGAAGCTCGAAACTCACCCGCACGCAAACTTTCAGTATCTCACGTGCTTGAGTGGCCTGCTTTGCCCTGCTGTTCACGATACACTTCACGATAACGATACAGCCCACGATACAGTTCACGATACAGTCCACGATATAGCCCACGATACAGTCCACGATGACTTCGACACCGAAGCAGATTGTGAGCCAGGCTCGCTATGCGCCACCATGGGCTGACCTCAGCATTATTGGCATTGCCGGTAGTTCTGGCTCGGGCAAGTCCAGTATTGCGAGGAGCATCGTGAACCAGTTAAACCTGCCCTGGGTCGTGATTGTGTCGATGGTAAGATTTGGAGGGACACTCTGTGTATTGCTCTGAATGAGTGTGCGAAAGCTTGCTAACGGTGTTTGGCAGGACTCATTCTACAACAGCTTGGACCCAGAGTCGTCCCGCAAGGCGTTCTTGAACGAGTTTGATTTCGATGCTCCCGAGGTGGGTTACGAAGTCCGTATCCGTCAATGCCTGGTTTGGCGTCTAACTGGCGACTAGGCTATTGACTTTGATGCGTTGTTGCGTGTGCTTGAAGACTTGAAGGCAGGGTAAGATCCGTCTATCTCTGACATGGGCTGTGAATATTGTGAGATACGCAGGCATACTTATGAAGTCAATAGCCGGAGAGCCGAAATTCCGCAGTACTCATTCACGGAGCACAAACGTCTTGAAGGGACGACATCGATCTACTCCCCTCATGTCGTCATCCTGGAGGGTATTCTGGCGCTGCACGACCAGAGAATTCTGGACATGCTTGACATGAAGGTAAGCCCCCTCCTTTGAGGATACATGCATATAAATTATGCGAGAATATTGCGGCTGACGAATTGCCAGATCTTTTGCGACGAGGACGCCGATGTGTGTCTTTCAAGGCGAAGTATGAACGCCCTATTCCCAATATCGGCACGTTGTGTGTCCAACGTGCGTTGTGTAGCGCTCTTGCTGACTGAGCTTGGTAAACAGTCATTCGTGATGTGAATGAGCGCGGCCGTGACATTCAGGGTATTATCAAGCAGTGGCTCACCTTTGTGAAGCCCAACTTTGTGAAGGTGAGAAATCAGCGCAGTCGTGAAGAACAGCGGTCTCTTGTTACTAACAGAATCTAGTATGTCGACCCGCAACGAAAGGTTGCCGACATTATTGTGCCTCGTGGTGTCATGAACAAGGTTGCCATTTGTATGTGAACCTCACTTTCTTTGATATACTGTATAGGTTTGCCTCTAACGCAGCCCAGCTACCGTCGTTCAATACATTCAGCAGAAGCTGCGCGACAAGTCAAAAGAGCACCAAGCCACTTTGACGAGATTGCAGCGTGAGGCCAAGGAGATGCCGTTGCCGAATCACATTGTCTTCTTGCCCCAAACACCACAGCTGCGGGGTATGAACACCATCATTCACGATGTCGAGACAACCAGCGAAGATTTCATCTTTTACTTTGACCGCCTCTCCGCCCTTCTCATTGAGCTGTACGTACTCTCCCAAGGATCTGCACTAACAATTCACGTACTCACGCACACAGTGCCCTCAACAATGCCGTCTTTGCTCCGGCCGTCATTGAGACACCCCAGGGCAACACTTACCACGGCCTAAAATCGGACGGCATCGTCAGTGCCGTTGTCCTGGAGCGCGGCGGCTCCGCTCTCAAGACGGGTCTCCAGCGCGTCATCCCCGACTGCCGGCTCGGCCATATTCTGATTGAGACCAACGTCCGCACGGGCGAGCCTGAGCTGCGGTACCAGAAGCTGGCGCGGAACATTGACTCACACGCCACTGTGCTGCTGCTGGACGCACAAATGTCATCGGGCGGGTCAGCGCTGATGGCCGTGCAGGTGCTTATGGACCATGGCGTGGCACCGGAGCGGATCGTGCTGGCGACGTACTCGGCCGGGCGCATGGGCCTGCAGCGGCTGACGACTTGTTTCCCGGCCATTTCAGTGGTTGTATGCCACCTGGTGGAGGACATTGAGGAGCGGTGGATCGAGCGTCGGTACTTTGGCTGTTGACTTGGGAAGAGGGGTTCTTTGTTGTCGCCTGTCTTTTGTTTTTGTTGTGGGGTTGGTTCTATATATATTGCGTGCGCATCATTGGATCTAGCGCGAGTTCAAGGAGCATTTAGCACAATGACACACAAGCAAGGCATTTTAGACACGTGTGTGATGACCCGGAATCATATTATTCCTTGCAAGCGCGCTGGCATGCCATGGCTGATATCACTGACATCCTGAACGCCGTTATGGAATTGGGTTATGCAGTAAGGAAAAAGGGCTGTAAGAAGGTAGACGAAAAGGCAACGCTGGCTCTCCCTCTCTTTCTCTCACTCCATCCCGCCCTCTTTACATCTCATACGGCTTGGCCGGCGCCTTGAAAATGAGGTGCGGCTTTCGCTTGGCGAGGTCGAGGATGGTTTCGGCAAAGACACCGTTGGCCCATGCAAACCAACTCCGCGTATAGGAGTTGATGTAGTTGACGTCCACGCTCTCGTGTATCAGACCCAGCGGGGCCGACTGCAAAACAAAGTCGAGGCACCCCTTGATCTCTTCGTCGTCGTCGGACGTCTGTGCCTGAATCAGCAGACTCATCGGCCAGGCGTTCTGCAAGCCAATGTGCGGGCCACCAATGCCCTTGAAGTCGCGGCCCTTGAGAAAGTACGGGTTTGAATTTTTGCTCAGCAGCATGCGCCGTGTGTTTTGGTACGTCGGGTCCGACGCCGGCACAAAGCCCATGAGCGGCAGGGCCAGCAGCGACGGGTAGTTGGCGTCATCCATGAAAATGTGCGAGCCGTAACCGTCGACCTCGTAGGCAAAGACGTTGCCGAACTCCCGGTGCTTCACCACACCGTGCTCCCAGATACCGTCGGTGATATCCTGGCTCCAAGCCGCCACGGCCTTGGCGAGCGCCTCTTTGCCCTTGACCTTTGCTAGGACGGCAGCCGTGCGCTTCAGCTCAACGGCCATCATGGCATTGGCCGGAATGAAGAACCCGAGGATGGTGGCGTCGTCGCTGGGGCGGAAAGCCGAGCGGATCAGGCCGGTGCCGTTGTTGAGCGGGTTGCCGATGCCGGCCAAGTTCAGCGTCTCTGTGCCGAGGTTCGTCTGGCGCTGGAAGGTGTACTCGTTGCGGCGATAGTGGCTCGTGACCGGGTCAAACGTCGACAGAGACTGCTGTTCGAGCACACGCAGCACCGTGGCCAAGGCGCGATACCAACGTGTGTTCATGTGATCGGTCGAGCCCGTGTGGTCGTGAAATTTGTTGCCCAGCGCCAAGAAATGTGCGAGGCTGTCGAGCTCGTACTTGCACTCGAACACAAACGACGGCTCAAAGGCCGGGTGCACCTTGTCATCCTGGCCGTTCTGGCTCGGGCGCAGACCGGCAATGGGCGGCGGCTGGAAGGCATTGCAGTAGGGGCTCTCAATCACGTACTCGGACTGCGTGTTGATGGCGCCCAAAATCAGGTTGTACACTGCTGGGTCGGTCTTGGCCAGCGGCTGGTAGGGGGACAGCTGGTTGGTGGAATCGCGCAGCCATTCGGCAATGATGTCGCCGGTGATGACAAACGACTGGGGGCCCTCCCATTTTCCGTCATCGTGTGCGCCGCCCGATGCGGCCTTGACTTTGGCCCGCATGGCATCGGAGACCTTGCCGTCGGTGCCGTTGGTATGGAACTTGACTGTGGTGTCGGTGGTCGAGGGGAAGGCGTTCTCAAAGAGACGGGCCATGTCGACATCCTTCAATCGAGACGTCACATCGCCAATGACCGTCTCGATGGCGTCCGAGTGGAAGGTGCGGCATCGTTTGTGCGGTCGTTGGAAGGGGAGAGCGAGGGGACCCTTAGAGAGGGGACGGCTAGAGAGCACGTGGGTCAGCTTGGCGACGAGGACAATGGCAACCGAGAAGAAACAGAAACGCAGACATTCAATCACTTACTGGGGATAGGTCGAGTAAAGGACGTAGTCGGGACAGGCGCTGGCATCAAAGACCGATTGGTCGATCTGAGCGGCTGTCTGCTGGATGAGCAGCGCCACGGCGATCGAAGTCAGGAAACGAGGCGCCATCGCGAGGATCGACTTCGCAGATTGCAGATCGCCGTCGATTAAGGGATCGAATTGGTGAAAGAACAGAAACTCTATGGCGAAGGAAATATGTAGAGTCGTGAAGAAAAGCAGGACGGAGGAAGGAGACGGAATACAACAAAGAGAGGGAAGTAGCGACCGACGTTACTCCACAACCTTTAAATGGCAGCTGCTCGTGTCGCTCCCTTTGCCCAGGTTCCACTGAATACTACAAAGGACAAAGAAAGAGGGGACTTTCGCGATGTAGCGGCGCTGTGCACAGGTCTCCTTGTCTCGCTGTTGCTGCTGTGTGATAAGACCCCTGGAGAATTGCGACAGGCGCTAAAAGCTGGACTTACCCCTGCGCCGTCGCGGGAACTGGTTTTCTTTCAGTGGGCAAATGGGCACTGATTGGCTAACGTCACCTGCCAAAATCGAATGCCTGGCGGCAATAGGAGCCTAGCACGAAGAGAGAGCGCTTCTAAACGCCCCCAAAAGTAAGTCTTACCTACGCTTTACGTTCTAATCGCTCCTTTAAGGCCTATCGGCCGCTACCGAAACAACGGCCCGGGCGCCTGACAGGTTGCCCTTTCATCAAACATTAGTGAGTCTCTCACACATGGTAAGATACATGAAATATTTCAATGTTCATCTCATCAATACGCTTACATTTTTGTCACGTTTGGATGGACATTACGATACTCCCATCGGGGCACGCGCATTGAAGTCGTTGTTATGGCATGATACCTTTAAATATCCACAGGAAAGTACCGTGATCCAGCATGGCCATCCATTTTTCGGCCTATCCTCCACATCCTCTCCGCAATTCACCACGCATATCACTTCTTTCCAAAGAATGACATGATGCTTCCTTGGCCCATCTTTGGTGCTGGCTTCTTGGCCTTGGCGCCAGATGCCGCTGGAGCAGCAGGGGCCGCAGAGACCGGCGCAGTTTTGGCCGGTGCAGGTTTGGCCGGTGCCTCGTCCTCGGAGAAGGACTCCCAGCCAGGTTCCTGGATCGTGACTAGAGCTGTTAGTATATTAGACCGTATTGGCGTAAGACTGGCGGTGCTTGTACTCACCCAAATAGCCGTCCTTGTCTTCAATCATCTTCTTGCGCATCACGCGCCGCTTGCCGCGCCGACGGCCGTCACCCGAGCTGGCCGTGACGACCTCGCTAGGGCCCTCATCCTTGGCTGGTGCTGCAGGCTCGGCAGGCTTCTCGTCTCCCACGTCCTCCATGGGCGTATCCTCGCGCTCCTCCTCGTCCTTTTCGTCTTCGTCTTCGGCATCGTCGTCGTCGTCGTCGTCTTCCATCATCTTGCGCAGCTCTTCTTGCCGCTCCTGGCGCGACTTGCCGCCCACCACCTGCTGCGCCTTGGGAATGACGTTCTCGTCGTTGCCGTCATCACCGCCGTCGTCGGACATGCCCATCGCCGTGTCTTCCTCGGCAGGCTTTTTCGCCACTGCTGGCAGCGGCTCTCTCTTCTTCGGCTTGGGAGCATTGGCACCCTTGGCAAAGGCCTGCATGATGCCGCCACCGCCTGACGAGCCGGCTCTCTTTAGGGCGGGCGGAGCAGCGGCAGACAGCGAAGAGGCAGACGGCGAAGCGGCAGCAAAGGGCTTCTTGACGTCCTTGGGCTCGGGCGTGGCGCTCTCGGTGGCCGGTTTGGAGGATGCGGCACCTGGCTTGACATTGTCCTTGTCCTTGGCGGCATTGACCTTGTTCCAGATGGATTTGGGGCCGGGTGCATCGGCGGGTGCTGGTTTGGGCGTCGCCTTTGCAAAGACGGACGTGGGCGTGGCCGCAGGTGCAGGAGCCGCCGCCGCCGCCGCCGCCGCAATTGGTGCCTGGCCCTTGCGCTGGCGGCGGCGAACGTGCGAGTTGGGAATCGTGCCAAACGTCTTGGGCAAGTCTTCTGGTGCAGCAGACCCGCGAAGCTCACGCAGCTGGCGGGTTGTATCCGCGAGTTGTTGTAGGTCCTGAAGGCGCGTTAGTTGAATACGTTTCGCGATAGTCGCAGTTCAATTCAAGCACGGCGGTGTGAACGCATACAGTGATTGGCTGGGGTGATACGCTGTAAACATGGATCGCATCGAGAGTCTCATACTGCGCCAGTGCACCTAGAATAGACAGCTTGTTAGCAAGGCCACAGTCACTCGAGATACACTCATCGGACAGACATACTCTCCAAGTTCTCCTCGGCCACGAGGGTGATCACGGTCGTAGGGACTTTGTCAGATTGCAGGTATTCTGGCAATATGTCGTCCTCCATGTCGATATCCTCCTCGCCACCATTCTGGGCAAGACTTGCGCCATCCCCTGCCTTTGTGCCGTAGAGGAGGTAGGTTGCGTGCAAGGAGCCTGCCTTTTTGGCATTTTGTGCCGTGTGAAAGTCGAAGAGAGCCCTGAAGCGGCTGATTAGCTCCTGCTATGCTGATACAATTTTTGACTTGGCGATTCATTCACCTCTTTGCAACATTGACGTGGACCTTCAGGGCTCGGCTCAAGTAGCGATATGTGATCTGAGGTGCGTCAGTCTTTATCGTGTCAAATAATCGTGAGCTTCGATAAGTGTCTGTTCTTACCACTTTCTTCTCGACAAGCACCTCCTCGGCGAGAAATTCCTTTGGCGACGACATGGCTGCATGCGACGAGAAATATCCGCTATTGCTGGTTGCAGTGAGTGAAAAGGACGTTCGTAACGAGGGCAGATGGAAGAGTCGCGATGTCCACCCTCCACGAGTCTAAAAGTGATAAATGGGCCGTCGCGTGATCACGTGAATTTAAGTGGCAATTGTCTAGCAATCGGCGGCCGCTCACTGGAACAGCGCCCAAACGAGGCTGCCAGATCCCTGCAATTTTTTCCTTCAGGGAGGGAAGAGGAGAGGATCCGGACGCGTCGCGCCGCCACCCTATTCTTTCATTGTGTGAACAAATTCGACCTCACCTCTGGACGACGGCGACGACGAGGGTGTAACATTACCCACAACCGACGCTATCGACTTTCACGACTACTATGCGTACATGGGACCCAGTTTGCCGGAAACCATTTTCTAACTAGACGACAACCACCCGCCACTCTCCACGATGGACAATCGCGACAGTGGCGATGTCGCCGACTCGACCGACTGGCTCACGACGACGCTGGCCTGTCTGATGCCCGTCGAGCAGGCGCTGCGCTGTCACGTCTGCAAGGACTTTTACAACTCACCCATGATCACCTCCTGCAACCACACCTTCTGCTCGCTCTGCATCCGGCGGTGCCTGTCCGTTGACGGCAAGTGCCCGCTGTGTCGCATGGCCGACCAGGAATTCAAGCTGCGCGGGAACTGGGCGCTGCGGGAAGCCATCGATGCGTTTTGCAAAGCACGGCCGACCATTCTCGGGGTGGCACGGCAGCCGCCACCACGGGCCAAGTCGCCGACGCCGCCGCCGCCGGCATCAAAACGGAAGGCCGAGGAGGGCGCAGCGATCTCCGCGAAGAACAGCCAAGAACCACAGACCAAACGGACGCGGACGTCGGCACGGCTGAGCAAGACCAAGGCGGCCGCCGAGGCTGTGGCGACGCTTGTGCAGGACGAGGTGCAGGTGGAGGTGCCCGACAGCGACGACAACAGCCGCGATAGCGACGATATGGACTACGAGCCGGGTACGTACGCCCAGCCTGGGACTTCCCTCTTGTCGGCTTTTGCTCTTACTAACCATGTTCAGACGACGGCCTTGTTGCGTGCCCCATCTGCCAGCGGCGCATGAAGATGACCTTGATCAACAGCCACCTCGACAGCTCTTGCAGTAGTTCGCCCAAGAAACCAAACCCATCCACACTCTCCAAACCGACGCCCACATCCTCCGCTTCTTCTGCTTCATCACTCAACCCCTTCTCGGCAGCTTCGACACCAGCGCCACCACCAGAACGTCTCCCGTCCGTCAGCTACTCTCTGCTCAACGACGGCGCCCTGCGCAAAAAGATGGCCGCTCTCGGCCTGGCAACCTCCGGCACGCGCCAGCTGCTGGAGCGGCGGCACAAGGAGTGGACGACCATCTGGAACGCCAATTGCGACTCAGCACGACCCAAGCGCAAGGCCGACCTGCTGCACGACATGGACATTTGGGAGCGAACGGTCGGGGGTGGTGGAGCCGGCGGCGGCGGCGGTCTTACGGGCAGCATGCTGGGCAGCCGCGGTGCCGCCCTGACATCACGAACCGTCGCAGCCGCCACGCAACAAGCGGCCCAGATCAAGGACAAGGACTTTGATGGAGCGGCTTGGTCTGCCAAACACAGCACGTCTTTCCAGGACTTGATTGCCAATGCCCGGAAATCACGCGCAGCGAAGCCACAACCAAAGGCGGGGGAGGAGAAGGGGGAGGTAAACGAGGAGGAGAAGTCGACGGCGACAGACGACAAGGCGGAGTTGAAAGAGGCACCAACAGAAGCGACGCCCTCTGAGCCCAGGATAGCGGAAACACCGCCACGGGAGGAGCAACCAAAGTCGGACGTGCTGAGCGCTGCCGATACGAACGCTGGACGTGCTGTGGCATCAACAATACCGGTGGACGGGCAGCCTGCAAGACAAGATGGACCAGAAGCACCAAGCGTTGGTGCTCCGACTGGCGGCAGTGAGGTTTTCGAGCGTTAATAGATGTGGCATGCATATAGGCCTTTTGCCTGGGTTTTTGGATAGAAAAGGGTATTTACGACATTGACGAGATACAAATTACAATCTGCATCGTACGATTAGGACATTGCGCCTTGCATATGTGCAGTGCATGACGAAGGACGCGATCAAGGCATGCTTCCAAAGTACGAGGAAGGGACATTTCTCAAAATTTACTAATAGCATTTGCAATTCTATCTAGGACAATATGCCCATCTAACAAAGGTATTGAAAGTACGTCATACGGGCAAGAGAACAATTTCAGAGAGCCCGGCAGCAAAGCAAAAGGAAGACGCGCCGACGCTAAACGATCCAAGGCAGGACGAAAGACAAAAAGGTATTTCAACAGCAACAATCCATCATCACGTCTTTGACCGTTTTAAGCCGCCGCGGCAATAGGCGCCGGGCCCTCGGGCAGGTGGCTGCCGGCAATGTTGCACTGGCGGAAGAGGCGCACCTCCTCGGGGGCAAACGCACCGACGACGGAGTGGATCAGGCCGCGGTTGTGGAACAGCACAAAATCGCCCTCCTTCCATTCGTGCGGGTAGACGAGCTCGGGAGCAATACCAGGGCGCTGCAGGCTGTGGATCTTTTCGCGGACCTCGGCGAGGTTGTCAATAACGGTGCCGTCGGCGAGGTGCAGGCGGCGGACGGCGCTGGGGTGCACCTGGAGGGCAAGCTTGCCCGTCACGGGGTTGCGCCAGCACATGGGAAGGATCTGAATCTTCTCCTGCTCAATGGGCGGCAGCTCGGCCTCGGTGAGCTCCTTGCCCTCCGAGACCATGCCCAAGCCGTCGGAGCGCGACTTGGCGCCGCTCATCCAGATGTAGGGGTGGGCAGCATACTCGACGCGGGTGGTGCGGGGCAAACTCCTGGTCCTCGGGGCTCAGGAGCTCAAACATGGTCTCGCCCGAAGCGAAAGCCGTGGTACCGAGGGGAACATCGAGGACGTCACCAGTGCCGTCGTCGTAGCGGCAGGTCTGGCGGCGGCCGCCGGGGACCTTGACGGCCAGCAGGGTGGTGGCAATGGGCGGAGCCAGGCCATAGAGGGCGGCATCAATGTGCCAGCGGTAGAACCGGGTGTAGTCCAGGTCCTCCTCGTCGGGGATGACGGAGGCGTGGAAGGTGCGGTGGTGCGGGTGGCGCAGCTGGATGTTCTTGAGGCCCTCGTATTCGGCGACCTTACCGTTGCCAATGACCTGGACCTGGGGCTGGTGGGGGATGGTCTTGAGATCCGGGTGCAGCACCGACTTCTTGGCGTCGAGCGTCTTGCCGTGGCCGTACGAGTCGCCGGCCGGGTCGAAGCGCTGGGTGAGCTCAAACTGCTTCTTGGGCGTGACGTGGCTCTGGTTGGGAAAGACGAGAACCTGGTTCTTGAACAGGGCTTCGCGGATGACGTCGAAGTCGGCGTCTACAAGAGGAGAGGAAGAACACATGTTAGCCAGCCGTACCTGTCAAGGCAAGTGACAAGTAACAAGAGAATATATCTTACCGGGAGGTTACCGATTTCACGGGTATTCTCCCAAGGTGTTGCCCGACGATGGTTGCCCAGCAGACAAGACGCATGGTTTTTTTTGCTTTTTGAACAAAAGAGACATAGTGGGAGGAGACAAGGTTCCTCCTTTCTCTGTATGTATTTACTCACCCGTGAGGTTCTCGATATCGACGTTGGAGACGACAGCACCAAACTTCACTTTGGAGCCCTCGGCGGGCTTGAGGGGTGTGACTGTAATGGCAGACATTGTGATGTGTGTGTGTGAGGTGTATGCGAGGATGAGGGCAGTTGAGGTCAAGTATTGTGTTGATGCCTTGTGTAAGATACAAGTGAGGTCTTGCGTTTGAGGTTGAGGTTGAGGTTGAATGTCGAAACGAAGAATGGATAAAGTCTCGAGCAGGTGCAACAAGGAGACTACTTATATTCTCTTCCCACCACCTTCCCTCGCTTCTCTTCACTCCATCGGTCGCTCTTGCCTCCTTGCTTATCGGAAGCGGCCGAGTGCAAAACAGATCCAGGACGGGCAACCACGGTCGACCGCGACAAAGACAACAGATGGAAAGAACGGCCGCCGCCACGCCATGTCCACTATGCCACTAAAAAACTGTAAGAGCGGAAGAGTTGGGTCAGCTTATCCTGCCAATTGGACTTCAACGCTGGCCAGCCTAAAGGCAGCTTCTGACAGTGGTCCATGACGCACTGCTGATGCGCTGGCCAGGGCTGACACAGGGATAAGCAGGGTTGCGAAATTAGTACTTTAGTAGTAGTAAAGGCCTGTACTAATACTACTGGAGGTTCTTTAGTACTAATACTAATTAGTATTACCGTATACTAATACTACTACTAATACTAATTTATGAAGACTATACTACTACTAATACTAATCTCTTAAATTATTAGTATACTAATACTAATACTACTAATTACTATTATTAATACTAAAATACTACTACTAATACTAAAATATTATTATTAATTTAAAATATTATTATTATTATTAAGTTATTAAGTTTATATTATTATTATTATTATATTTAATATTATTAATATAAGTAATATTAATTTTTAATATATTTTTTATATTTTTAAGTTTATTTTATAAAATTTATTTAAAAATATTAATTATTATTAGTAATAATAAATAATAATACTAATACTATTATTAATTATAGTAGTAAAATACTAATTACTATTATTAGTAGTAAATACTACTACTAATACTACTGACAGTAGTAATTATCAATACTAATACTACTCTTTTTACTACTGTAGTACTGAAAATTCAGTACTACTACTAAAATACTACAGTAGTATAGTACTACTACTAAAATCTTTAGTACTAATTCGCAACCCTGGGGATAAGGATAAGCAAGACGAAGACAGAGCCGTGACAAGCGAGATTGACAACAGACAACTGCTTTCTGCGGGGAGTTATAGTGCCAAAGTGTCCACGGTTCTCCAATTCTCCCCGTCTGTTCTTCATTACAATTACCTCCTCTTCCCCCACTGGAGCGGTATCTTACAGTGGGCGCCCAGGCGGTCTGCTCCAATGCGCCGTCAGTTTTAGGCCGGAAGCCTCCGAGAACCGGGCTTGTTCGGGTGGCTGCCTGGCTGCATGGCCTTCTCCATGGCGGCTGCCAATTGCACTACAAGAAGCCTCTCGGGGAAGCATTGTTATCGCAGCCTTGAGAATGGTTCTTTTTTTGCGGCTTCGTCTTTGCGGCTTCACCCTGCCCATCTTCTGGCAATTTTCCGTGAGGCTGGGGGACAGATCAAAAGGCATTGTCTCGTCATAAAAGGAAAAGGCAGTCTCTCAGAGAGCCATGAGAACTAGATAACACGCAAAAAGGTCGCCTAATACCGCGCCAGAGCGGGTGTGCGGGCGTGCGGGCGAGCCTCCTCACTCGTCCGCACACCACAACTTGGCAGTTACTGTTCGAGTTTTCTTTACGATGTACAATGCTCGCGTACAAAACAATTCTCTCATTTGTGGTTTTATTTTGTTGCTTGAGATGAGTGACTACGTCGTAAAGACTGTGAAATAGCAATTTACCAATTTACGTAGAAGAACTTCGATTGGTGGTGTTGAATGTGGTAATTGTATTCTATTATTCTCACGGTATATCAGATATCTCGAGAATGCAAAAGAAAAAAGCGTAACAGGAAACGCCGTAGCCTATGCTCATTATGTGCAACATGTGCAGTATCTAAGGTGTATCATGTGTACGATGTTTTTGGCGTGTCCGATGGACAAGATCATCCCAGTCCTCTTGCTCTACATAGTAATTACACCTGCCCAAACCCAGACTCATCCTCGTGGCGGCCGCCATCGTCGTCTTCTTGCTCAGCCGCTGCCGACAGCCTTCTCCTCCGCAATGGTGCCGACTCCAGCCCGGCCTGGCCTGCACCACTGCCGCCCAACAGGCTGTCCCGTCTTGACCGTCGCCGTGCCACCTTGAGGCTTGTCTCGTCAGTTGCCAGCTGCACCTCCTCGACGTCCACCTCGGGCTCGGCCGCGTCGGGTTCGGCTGTGCTGGCCGTGGTTGTGATTGTCGATGCCGCCATGTCGGCGTCTGCCTCTCCCGCCGCGATTGTGGCCTCCGCGGCTTCACCGGCCACCACCAGACCCTGCTTGAGCTGTTGTTGTAAACCGGCCATGAAGTCGCGCGCCTGCACGAACCCGTGGATGCCGTCGTCGCTCTGCAGCATCGAGTACATACGGCGGGCCTCATTGAGGCAGCGCTGGGCCTGGATGTACTTGGCCTCGTGGACCCAGGCCTCGGCGGCCAGCACGCTCCAGAACGCCGACTTGCGGCGCCAGGTGCCCCACCCCAAGGAGCCGCGCCCCGCGCGTGTGGCACAGCAGACGGCCATTCTTTCTCTCAGCAGAGCGTCGCCGACGTTGCCGACCAGGCGGGCTTCCAGCAGACGCATACCCCACTTGACGGTCTCGTCGACGAAAGCGCCGCCGCGGAGCCGTTCCAGCTCCAAACCCAGGGCAACAACACGGGTGGCGCCGTAGGCACTGCCGCAGCGGGTATGGTACGAGTAAAAGGACTGTTCGAGCATGCTGCTGATGGAGTCCAATTTGGTGCGGGACGACAGGCTGGGCGGCATAATGAGCAGCGACAGCGCACACATTTCGTTGGCGGCGGCATGGTACTTCCAGGCCTTGTCGTTGGTGTAGTCGGTCCTCAGGATGTCGTAGGTCGACATGGCCAGTTTCCAGTCGCGCAGCATAAAGGCGTAGTCGGCCAGCTTGCGCAGGATCGCCTCGCTGGCTTCGGCACCGTAGTAGCCGCGGACGGCGTCGTAGTTGGACGAGCCATGGTCGCCGCGGCCCCCACCACTGCTGTTGTTGCTGTGGCTGCCGCTGCTGCTGCCGAACCCGGCCCAGCGTTTGGATAGGCTCATGAAGCGGCCACTCAGTCCTTTGCGCTTGGACGCGACCTGGTCGTTCCACAGCGAGACGCTGCGCTCCATGGTAGGGAGGATGGACTGGGTGACCATCTCGCGGACAAACGTACGGATGGCCGTAGCGTCCGACTCGAAGATGTAGCGTGTCGTGGGGTCGTCCATGTCGGCCTCGTTCTCGCTGCCACCCCCCTCCTCCTCCTCCTCCTCCGCCTCACTCGCCGCCCCTTCGTCCTCCCCGTCAAAGGCTTCGCTGCGCACGAGGTCGGCATACTCCTCGACGGCCGTCATCCAGTCGCTGCGCGGCAGCAACAGACTGTCGTCGTCCGTCTCGGCGCTCTGCGTGCTCCGCAGCCGCAGCAGGTGGCAGTGCAGACCCAGGCTGCGCTTCATCTTCTCAAAGAGCGCCATGGACTGCACAATGTCGCCGTTTTCCTCGTCGTGCACAAGGACATAGTACCGGAGAAAATCGCCGTCGACCCAGGGCGGCAGCCGCCGGTCGCCCTGGCTAATGTCGCGGTACAGCTCCTGGAACGTCTGGATGGGGGCCGGGTTGCGCGAGCTGATGGCGATCACACAAGCCACAGGGTGCGCAAAGGTCTCGTGGCAGGCCACGGGCAGGCCCGACAGCATCCGCCGTAGATACAAGGCGTAATAAGGGGATGTGCCGTCGGCGTCGTACTGTTGTTGTTGGGCTGTCCGTTGCCCTGGCGGGGGTCCTTGGCCCGGCGTCGGTGGTGGTGGCGGCAGGCCCGAAAAGGCACTCTCGGCGTACGTCAGGTGCTTGTCGACAATGGCCTCGACGAGCGGGATCCGTGCGGCTGTGGCGTTGCTCCGTGCATCCGCTGTACCAGCTCTGCTTCGCCCGCCCCCCTTCCCCGTACTGCTGCCGTGGCTCACATTGCTGCTCCCCCGCTGCCGCCGACGCACGGCCAACTGCGGCGGCGGACTCGTCGGCGGCTGGATGATGCCCTGTGCCGACTCGGGCGTCTCCACGTTGTCGCCAAACTTGGTGAAGCGCACACTGAAGTCGTCCCAGGGTCGTGGCGCGCCGTTGCTGTCGCGCACCTGCACGCGGCCCGCCACGCGCTCGCCAAACGGCCGCAGCAGCTCCCACAGGCCGTTGGGAAAGCCCTTTTCGCGGGCGAGCTCGTCGGTGTCGCGGGACGAGTAGACGGCAACATGGGGCACAAAGGCCTTGAGGACAAGGCTGAGAGGGTCGCCCGGGTTGTCGGCTGCGGGCAAATCGAGTAACGAACGAGCGTAGACGGCGCCCGGGACCGAAGCGGCGGCAGAGGAAGATGAGCTGGGGCGCTGCGAGGTGGCGGCGGTAATGGTCGTGGCTGACGATGTTGAGAAGGCCGTCGCAATGCTAGCATTGGACGTCATGGACAGTGTCCGGCCGCCTGGTGAGCCGGCACGGACGCCGCCCACAGGCGACATGGACCGCGATCCTGGCGGTGACAGAGTCGAGGCATAGAGGGAGGCGGCGGCCGAGTTGGGTGTGCCGCGGCGGACAGGCAGGCTGGCTTCGGATTGGAGAGTGGCAAGGGTCGCGCGCGGATGGGAAGGTCGCTGCCGCCGGCGTGGCCAAGAGGGCCATGGGATGCTTGACGCATCTTGGGGTTTCTCAAGGATGACGCCGCCGGCGGCAGCGACTGTATCGACTCGGATGGCGGTGGGGCATTGTCGGAAGGCGGCATGAGTGGAGGGAGGTGAGCGAGGTGAGGTGGCGCTGTGGTATCTTCGAGGTTCGGAGATCGGCGCAGGCTCGGTAGGCTGATGTCGTGATGTCGGGGGGTTGATGAAGAATGAGGTCGAAGTCGGTTGGGAACAGGCCGAGATGGGGATAGAATGTCGGTCTAAAATTACGATGACGTATATCAAATGGCGTGCACAAGAACAGATCGGCTGGCGAGTTTGCAGGGCTTGGGGATGTCGTGCAAGAAAGGTGTGGCCGTTTTCGTCGTCCAGGGTTGTGATGAATCTCGAGGCTCCAGAGGGTCGGTCCCCTACTCTTGTTGTTGCCCCGAGCCTTATCGATATCGTCACGTGCAGCTGTGGGGGATGGTCGAGCTGGGTTGCGACTTTAGTGAATAACGATCATTTTTACAGCGCCTTTAGCGGGTGGCGACATTGTTTAGTGCGCTGGAGCTTCACTTGGGATTTCGAGCTACTTTTTAGCTTCATCACAGGCCACTTCTTTGTTTATTTTCCTTGCTTTTGGTCATTTACATATATTATGTGTGCTAAGTGTTGTTTTCTATATGCTTTCTACTCACTGCTTTTTCAAATGTATTCAGATAGTATTGGTTCATTGATCATGGCGTCGTTTATTTACCATTACACAAGGCCGGCTTTCCTCTGCTCTTTCTCTCTCTCAATCGTTTTTCTCCTTCTTTTTGGCCATCCTTTGTTACCAAGACGCTCCTTGATTACCTCCTCGTCTTTGAGGTCTTCCGCCGCGCTGCCCGCTCCATAATTGGCTCCGCCACAATGCTGTTGATAGCATACTCCGCCGCTTGTCGCATCGCCGTGTGCCGGATCCCATTCATGCTGTTTGGGTGCCGGTGGCCCATGTACGTGTCAACCAGTGCTGCACCGAGAGCTGCCGTTGCCACGCGCGTGCCCTTGTTACCGAGCCAGCTGCCGGGTGCGCCGTGACTGCTGAGAGCGGCCATCGTGCCGGCGCGAAGTGCGTTGCGGGCGGCCGACTCCCACTTGGAGGACGATGAGGAAGGGTCCGAGCGGGACGAGGAGTTGGAGGACGCGATGGACGACGAGGAGGATGGGCCGCGCTTCAGTGATGGCCGGCGGCGGGAGCGACCATGGCTATTGCTTCGACTGGGGACGGAACGGGCACGCGAAGCTTTGAGAGAGCGCGAGTTGTTGTGGCGGAAGTCGTTGTCGTCTCCATGACGCCGGTCTCGGTCACGGCTTCGGTCACGGCTTCGGTCACGGCTGGAGTCTCGGCCACAATCACGGAGGCCGTGTCTGGTGACCATCCCGGCGGTCGAGCCACGACCTGAAAGCGGAGAACCTGTTGTCCGGAGAGGTGAAGAAGACGGAGAAGGCGTGCGTGTGTGATCTGAATCCCGGTCGTTGTGATGGTGATGGTGTCGTCGCTGGTGATGTTCACGATGGTGCGGTCGCCGTTGGACCTCGTACTTTTCTTCGATCACGCTCTCAGCAACCGGGCTGTCGTCAATAATCCCAAGGCGTTGCAGGATTGTAGACACTCCCTGAAGACTGCCCGATCGGCCACGACCAGAATCGACACTGTGTCTCTCTCTGATGGGACGAGAGTCTCTCCGGCCTCGTTCTCTCCCGCGTTCGAAACTGGCGTTGCTATGGCGGCGGCGGCGGTGTCCATCGTCCATATTACCGTCTCTCGTATATGATACCGGCCGGTACCGACGGGATGGACTGACGTCTCTGCTATGATGGCGCGGACGTCTTTCGGGCGATAAATAGCGGACGTCAGAGCCGTACGCGCTGTCTTGGTCGTTGTGCAAGGTGTGATGGCGGTGGTATTTGTCGTGGTCCAGCTCAGTTGGGTCCAATTCCCTCTGGAAGACCAAGCTGAGGACATTCTTGAGTGTGTGTGGAGCGGAGGCGATCTTGGTAATGGCGGTGTTGATCGAATATATTTGCTCCCGGTGCTTTTGTAAAATGTGTCCAACAAAGTATGACAGCGGTTGTCTCAGAAAAAAGGTCATGGATATCCTGGTAATAAAACGAGACGATGGCTTGTGGGTGCGGCAAGCATGCACTTATATGTTCGTGGGTGTGGTGGCCGTGGGCGGCCGTCGTGG
Source organism: Sporothrix protearum (assembly GCA_016097115.2). Classification (NCBI taxonomy): domain Eukaryota; kingdom Fungi; phylum Ascomycota; class Sordariomycetes; order Ophiostomatales; family Ophiostomataceae; genus Sporothrix; species Sporothrix protearum. The sequence continues at coordinate 1,373,701 of JADMNH010000008.1, forward strand.
GCCTCTCCATCTCCTATGTCCCCCAGTTTCCTTCACCCCATTCCTGTTTCTTCCCCCCATCCTTTCTTGTCTCCCCGTGTCGGCCGTGCTCAGGCAGGCTCAACACAAAGGAGTGTGCTACAACCAACGAACGTGGGCGAGAGGGCAAGAGGGCGAAAGGCCACGGTCACACAAAGCTACGGGCATGCCGTGCACTGGTTTTTTCCCTCCATATCCTCATATCATGTCTTGAACGTTCCCACGGGTCTGTCCATAAGCACTCGCTTGGCTTCTATTTCTTTCTTTTTTTCGTTGATTTTACTGCCTCTTATTCGACCACTTCAAGCTGTGACACAGGCCCTGATCTAGCATTTGCTCCTCATGGATTGCCACTTTTGTAAACAGTGCTCGTCCCTCTCACGAGTATTGGGGGTCCGTCCAACAGCTAAGCTACGTTTCCTATACTTTGTGAGAAGTGACGATAAGCTTGTGTCTATAGTTTATAAAAAGCTTTATTTTGGTGTCTCTAAATGAATGTGTTGTTTCTTAGGTCTTGTTTTGTTTGTCGCCCCCTTTTATTCCGTAGTCATGTCCGCCCCGTTTAGAAGTTACAGTACTTATAAACCCACCCCAAAGCACAGGCGACTTGCAGGCTGCATGCATCAGGCAGACGTCATTTGAATGCACGGAGCCATTGCCTCTTTCTTTCTCCTACTCTTCTCTGTCTCCAAGCTCATGCCATCAAGTGATTAGTTTGGGACAGGATTTTGGAGATTATCAAGATACCAGGCTGCCTTTCTATCAAAACTACCCCCACCTATTACACTCATCTTTCGAGTCAAGTGGTCGTATAGTATTCAAAGCAATGTGTCATTTTGTAGTACACCATCGTCAGACCTGCCGATGAAGCACGAAGAGGAGCGGTTGTAAAGAGGTGTGGAAGGCCAACATGAGAGAGGGGAAAAGGAACGTTAGCTCCCTCTTTCCATTGCGCGTACAACTGCCACTCTGTCGTTTTTTTGTGCGGAGTATGGAGCACAGAGTGTATTCCATCATCCTGTTCCACAGAAGCGTGTATCCTTGCTGGACCAGCTCTAGAGCTGTAGAGGGCACACGCTGGAGAAGGGCATTTTTTTCGATAGCTTTCTGGCTCTGGCACCACGACATTCTTACAAAACTCGGCAAGCACTGTAACTGATTAAGGAGGGACAAGTCGTTCCGAGCAACCCTTTTCATCCTCCCATCGTCTTTCGCCTTGCTCTGTCTCCCTCACCTTCACCTTCACCTTGATAGCCGACATCGGCAACTTCTGCGATGCTGATAGTCGCCTGTCTTGTGCGTTGTGCTGACAATGCGTTGTGCCATACGGTGATGCGTTCTCTCGAGGAGTACAATACCTGCGTCACGCCTTTTCTGTACTTGGTCTTCGGTCAAAATGCAGGGTAGCATCCATCAAAGGGAAACATTGGGATAAAGCGCCAGGTCTAGACTCTGAATGAGACAAATTCATGTAGTCGAATGTGACTTTCCAATTCGGCCTCCTCCAGATTCCATTCCCATCTCATTTTGCCTGGAACTGCCCCCCTTGTGAATGAAAACGAGAGACTTGAAGACGCAAAACCAAGTGAAAGCTTGCGGGCAGAGAGAGATGGACTAAGCCCGGCCGACATTTCTGTCTTGGTCTCGAGTAACACAACGAATGGAGGACAGCGGACAATATGACCACAAGGCCAACAAACCAGATAACCAGCGACACCAAATGTTCGTACGACAAGCTCCACGAAAAGAACTAAGATCTACGTGGGATGATAAGAGGTTGGCGACAGAAGCGGACGAGACATTGCGTCACACCGGCCGGAGAGGAACCTCTGTACACCTTATCCTATGGCAGTTGCTGCTGTCTCTCTCTGTCCTTCTGTCTTTGTCTCTGTCCGTCACTCCTGTTCTTTGCCCCTCAGCGTCACCGCACACTTCTGCCTCGCCTCTTTCTCCACTCACTCTCCAGGTGTCGTACATCGTCCGTACTCGCCGTGTGCAGCAGCCAGAAGGCATGTGTTTTGTGCTCCGTTTCTCTGCACATCGGCGCAGTCACTTAATCTCTCTGTTTTTTTCGCAACCTTTCCCTGCATTCTCTCATGTTCCAGATCTTTCGAAAGAAAATAGGCGGCCGTACGTCAGAACCGGCGCCGGAGATTGTCAAGACGCCCGGTGAAGATCGACACGTCCTCACCTTTTTTTTTTCAGCACGGGCCAAGAGAGCAGCCAACGGCCAGTATGTCTCAAACACAGGCAAGGTCAGCCGACCATAGAAAAAGAACACAAGTCAACAGTGAATTTGTGTGGCGATAGATGCCCCAGGATTCTGTCTTGAAGAACGTGAACGTCTGACGTTACGCTGTCAACAAGTTTGACATGTAGAAAAATGAGCTCGCACTTGAAGCGTTGATTCCTTGCAACTATAGTCGACCCGACTCTGAACTGATGTATCTCCAACCCGTCACCGTATCTTGTGCATTTGTCGTCTTCGTGCGCACCTAGGCCGCCCGCCGCTCCTTGCCACTGATGAGGTACACATCCGCACGCAGGCCGATGAGCGGATCCTGTGTCGGCTCGATGCCCTGCACGCGCGGCACCGGGTCGAAAATCAGATGCTGTTGCTCGGCCGCCGCCGCGCTCGCGTCGTCGCCCTTGTACAGAGCGTTGAGCGTCACCGTACCCAGAGTGACGGTCGGGTTCGATTCCGGCCAGTGCGCCGTGTTGTCGTCCACATTGTCGCCGGGGCCAGCCAGCTGGAGCACGAGGTCGTACTTGATCTCGCCTCCCGACCCTGCTGCCAGCGTCTCCCTCACGCCGTCGTACAGAAACTCGGAAGGCTGCCCCTTGGCCGTCTCGTCGTCCAACGTCTCCAGCCCCTCCACGGGACGGATCTGGTACCGGCCGGCCGCCGCCTTGCCATCGGCATTGGTAAACTTGTAGGCATTCACGCCGTAGAACTGCTCGTGGGCAAACGACTTGGGGAAGGGTTTGGGCGCCGCCAGAAACGCTTGGGCGGCCGGGTGCGAGGCGATGTGCTTGTTGAGCGTCTCCGGGTCGGTGCCAGCGTTTCGGACGGCCTTGAAGAAGGCAAGGGCCTCGTCGGGCGTGGCGGCCGGGAAAAAGGGCGTGCTGTGGGCGATGACATCGGTGTGTTCGCGACGTGGCTCGGTCGCGAGCACGAAAACGAATGGCAATGCCCGAGGGTTGCCGTTGGGGTCCGAGTCAGGCAGTGCAGGATGGCCCGTCGACGACGAGAAGCGGACAATCACAGGGGTGCTTTCGTTGTTGAAGTGCGGCGCCACAGAAATGGTGCGGGCATCGTGTGAGGGTACAAATGTGCCACTGGCGAGCAATCCCTTGGCGTGGACCGGACGGAGGCCCGGCTTGGGCCCGCCGGCGAGGTCCTTGAGGACGCCGACGATCTCCTTGGCTGTCTCGGTGTGTTCAGAGAGAGGCATGGCTGTAGTGGGGCTGGTGTATGGTGTAAGTGGATAAGTGTGTAAGTGATGTTGGCTTTACAAAGTTATAAAAACAGTATCTGCAGCTTCATGGATATCGTCTTCTTTTATATACAGCTCTTGGGTGATGTATGCTTGCGATCCCTTTATATACGAGTTACCCTTCGCACCCTTCGCAAGAATTGAAACGTTGCACGTCACCGCGAAATGGTTGTGTCATAGAGGAGAAGAACACATGAGATACATGCAAAAGTGGTGGGAGGAGAAAGTCGTCCTCTCCAGAAACTCCAATACCACCTCGCCAAATTGCGCCGCATCTGCATGGACCGTATAGAGGCTGCATGGATATGTAGCCTCTGTGTTGCTTCTGGGTGGTTGTCGCAAATAAGTGAGCAACTATTGGGTGCTCGGGAGCTCAAGCTGCAGGACGAGCATGTCAAGCATGCCAAAAGAGCACACCATCGCGAAGGAAACCCGTCGAGCTTTCCTTGTGGTTGGCACCAACAGGGGGCGTATTGACCGAAGCTGCCTGTTGTCACGGCCCTTTTAAGGTAGTAGCAGAAGCTTGAACGCTATAATACGGGCTGACAGGATGTAGTGCTGACTGAGTGAGATATTGTTTAATGCCTAATAAGTTAAGTCGCAATTTCAAATCGTCAGGAGGGGTTGAGGGAGCTCATACGCTCTTGTTTTGACCAATGTCACAGCTCGAGTAAGCAGGGCAAAAGTTGTTCGAACAGATTGCCATTAATCGACAAAGTCTTAATCACCTGGGCGTCCCAGTCGAACTACAACTCTGAAGAGATTGCAGCAGCCAAAGAAGTGAAGGAGGAGCTTAATAAAGGAGGCAAGAGTAAAGAAGAATGAAGAAGGAAGAAAGGAGAGAGAAATCAAATAAGGAAGGGCGTACGAAGAAAGAAAGACGACGAGAAAAGAAGAAATGGGAGCCAAAGCTGGGTTTCCAGACCAAGACGGGTAAAGGCAGTATCCGGAAAAGGAAAGAAATAGGGAAGCAAGACAGATAGGATGAAGATACGACGTACAAGCTGAACAAAAATGCGTAATGGCTTTTCGCGATGGGCGATACACAGTCGTATCTCTTTCTCATCCATCTTAATTTCCCCCGCCTTTTTCATGCTCCCTCTTCTTCAATTTCTCTGTCCCTCCTTTCCTCCTTTGAATATTCGCCCTCGCAGGATGCGTCTTTTCTCTTTTCACTTTTCCGCGTGTGTGAGAGTGTGATGCCATTAAGTACGCTACGCCATGCTATGAGTACCAAAGGCTGAAGATGCAGAGCAACAAATCCACCCGTCGTTTTTAATTTGATCTCATTTAATTTTTGCGGATTCACTTGTGACTTTGACTTTATAGACGATCGTCTATGGTAGTGGCGGTGCCCGCGGGTCCATCATGCACTGGTCCACACGCATCAGCTGCTTGCCCGTCGCCTTGGCCAGCTGGATAAACTGCCGCAGGTACTTGACCGTGTTGGGGTACAGGTAATGCATCACCACCAGGTTGCCGCCCTTGGCCAGGTCCCGCTTGAAGGACTCGAGCTGCTTTTCGGGCGTCGACGACAGGCCCCAGAGCCAGTCCTCGACGTCGACGCTCCACATCACCACGTACGGGTCGGTGACGTTGAGGGCCAGAGCCAGCCGCTGACGCATGCGCGCACCCTCGGTGCCAAAGGGCGGGCGGAAGTAGGGTGTGTGCATGCCGCTGAACGTCTTGGAGACGGCGGCAATGTCGTTGTTGTACTCCCAGTCAATGGCCGCATCGTCGGCCAGCCCCTCCATCTTGGGGTGCGTAAACGAGTGCAGCGCAATCTGGTGGCCCCGGGCCTGCATGTCACGATAGACCGTGGACAGATTGGTGGACAGATCCTCGAGGGGCAGCCCCACCGTGAAGAACGTGACGTGGATGTTCTCCGACTTGACAATCTCGACGACCTCCTGGGCCAAGGCCGGGTCGCCGTCGTCAATCGCAAAAGCAAACGAGTTTGGCCGCTTGCACGCAAACACCAGGTTGCCCGAAGGCAGCTTATTGGGGATCGTGACGCCATCGGGAACCGAGGGGACAATTTCAATCTTGTGCAGCGTGGTCGACGCCAGGGTATAGAACCCCTTGAAGGCAAACGCAACGACACGGCTCAGGTCGACATGAAAGTGCGAGATGGGCACGTAAATGTCCGTGTCCGACGCATACCGGCTGGCCTCGAGCGAGTCCCACGTCTCCGGGTAGGGCGCGATGTCGGGGTTGCAGTTCTCGTTGGCTTGGTGCAGCGAGATGGTAAACTTGTTGCTGCCGCTGTAGGGGATATGCAGGTACGCGTCCTTGAAGGCCGTGATGTCGGCACACTTGTCGGCCAGCGACGAGTACCACGCCAGGTCCGAGTCGTTGGTCGAGAGCTTGACCGTGTTGCCCTGTATCACGGCCGTCACGCAGTCCTCGTCGCAGCCGTGCCACTGGCCCAGCTCGTTGCTGTCTGGGTCGGTGAACTGGTCAATCAGCAGCGTCGCGCTGGCGGAGCCCGTCTCGGCCGGCGCGGGCACCGAGTATTGTGTCTGCGGGTTGACGGGGTGGGCCGGCGCCGGGAACTCGGACGCACGGAGGCCGCAGTAAAAGGCCATGGGGCCAAACGTCACAGGCGCCGTGAGCGAGGCAAAGTAGATCATGGACACCTTGGCCCGCGTCGATTTTGCCAAACTGGCTGAACGGGAACGAGTACGCTCGGAGGGAGCCGTCAAACGTCCAGCCGAGCTCCGCGGTCGACAGCGTCTGCTGCTTCGTGTAGTTGCCGCTGTTGCAGAGATCAACAGACGACAGCTGCACGGAGAACTTGGTGCCGCGCGACGCCTTGATTTGAAGCGAGATACCGCCGTAGGCGTCCACCGTGTCGACACATGGCATCTGGCTGTAAAAGTACGAGTCTTTGTTGACGGGCTCAATCGAAACAGTATTGTCGTTGTTGACCACAATGCTCTTCATCGTGCCGTCGTCGCTCGAGGGCTGGTACATGGAGTTGTAGTACAAGAACGTCAGCCGCGACTGCGACTCCCAATCGTCAATCAGCAGGTCCTTGCAGGACTCGGCTGATGTGTGCTTGGCCGGTACGTCGTGGTGCTGACAATGGGCTTGCGTGTGGTCGTGGGTACCCCGATGATGGTCTTGGGGATGTTGGAGTGGGCTGGGCTGCGGTGCACGTTGTCGTCGGCCCGGATATGCACTTTGGCAGCACGTTTGGCGGCGGCGGCTGCTGCTGCTGCTGAAGAAGCCGCCAGGGGATAGACAATGGGGGCGAAAGATTCAAAATATGGGATAGAAAAGGCAGAAGAGGATTCTGCAGAAGAAGAAACAGCAGAAGAAGAAGCTAGCTGCGACAAGGACAAAGGAGAAGGAGAAAGGATGGACGGCCCGTCAGCCGGCGACGCCTTGCGGTTGTTCCTCTCGAAGAGGCCGGGCACGTCCTTTACGGAAGACGTCGCCGGTTCTTGTGCAGAATTAGGCTTCAAAGCGGCGGCTCTAGCATAGTTAGAACAACGTACGGGGTGTGTTGGCATCTCAGTGTATACACCTTTCGAGCTCACCTTGGACTGTCCCGCGTCTCAAGATTGCGGCACACAAACCTGACATCACTCAGCGTGTACGCCCCAGCCTTGCTGAAGCTGGCGAAAACCAGCCCCGAGATCGCGTCCAGGTTCGACGCCTCGTATACGCCCAGGTCCAGCGTCACCACCTGCTGCGTCCCCGTCAGCCCAGAGATGGCAAACCACTCGCTCGTGTAGTTGGCCGCATTGCATCCGCCCGACGCCGCCGTCTTGGTCTGCAGCTCCAGCGTAAAATCGCTGCCGGCCGGGTACGTAAGCGTGAACTGGAGGCCGCCGTAGCCCTGCGACTTGGCCTGCGTGCAGGGAACGTCTCGTAAAAGTACGAATTGGGGTCCTTGGGCGTGAACTGCAGGATCCCACCAGACGCCGCAATGGACGTCATACTCTGGTCATCTGGGATGTGTTAGGCGGGTCTTTATCAGGGTTATATTAGACGATGGGGCAGCCTACCACTCGCCGCGTTGTTCAGGCTGTTGGTCAGGCTGACAAAGTTGGCAAAGTTGTCAATCTGCAAGTCCGCAGAGCACTTGGTGGCCGCGGTTTGGGCGCGCACGCCAGCCACAAGAAGGGCGGCGAGCATCTGCTCGGCATTCATGGCGTAGTGTCGATGAAGCAGGTTTAAAAGGGAGTGCTGAAGAGAACGAGACAAAGAAAAGAAAGAACGAAAGAAACAGAAAGAAAACATAGAAAAAAAGCAAGGAAGGTAAAGGGCAAGGGAAAGGAAAAGGGAGAGCAGAGAAGGAAGAGGAGTAGAGGAATTTGCTGTGGCAGCACCTGGGAGCACGACTGCAAGCATATATACAGTTCAATGGCATCATGAATGACAATGGATCCCTTGACAGAGCCGCGGAGCCGAGAAAACGTCCATCAGAAACATAGACGGCAATTTTTCTTAAGCATGCGTTAGGCCTTTTCTCATCACTCTCGTGGCATAGCATATGAGATAAAGCGCTTTGTATGGGGCTGATATGTGTAGTCTTGGGTGCTGCTGTAAGATGTCTTGAATTATATTGTCTTAAAAAAAAGTGCTTTCATTGATTCATTTATCCCCATTCATTTGATTCTTCTTCCGAGTCTCTCGGCCTTCGACCAGACCCTTGCAGCCTCTTTGGATAATTTTTACAGAAACATCCTCATGGCACCCACATCCGATCGTGTTTGCGGAGCATGTGGTGAAAGACTTTATATGGACACAAAAAAAGGGAGAAACGGCTGAATGAGGTAATATAAACAACCGTCCAACTACGTAAGCCTGTGGGAGACACGAAACGGGGTCAGCAAAACTCCTCGCCTACTCACCCAAGGCCAGGCCCAGATCGTATTCCCTAAAGTGCATAGAAAGAAACAAGCCTTGCCAAGACCGCCAAAGACGTTGTCTGTGTCTTTCCCCTGCCATCGGGCGAGTTTGTGGTTTGTGCACCTCTTAATTCATATTGTATCGTCTGGTCACAGTCCGTTATGGGCCCTGTCTATGGCCAAATGCCGAGACGAATGGAGCAACCTTGGCGTAGAAGGGGCGATGACTGGATTTTCTGAGCGTCAATTTGACGTTGTCTTTTAAGGCGCAGTGAGTTCTATCGTAAACTATGTAGTATCACTGGATTGGCACCTCATTTTTCTTCGGCAATTGTTACTTTTATTCCTCCACTTCTTCATTGGGAATATATTTTATTCTGTCATAATGTCGAGACGAGATAAAATGACTGCTATTTGAAAGACCATCAAAAGTGAAAAAGGAAACATATTCTGGGAGAGATATATATTTTAATAAAAGAAGCTATCACAGAAAAGGACGGCAATACAGGCACCTTTGCCTGAAAAATGGGCACAACTCCATTGGTTGGCAGCTATTACAAGCAACGGACTGGAGATGGATGCAGATTATCCAGGCACGGGGTAATGATCTTAGTGGTACGTGGTATACGTGATATACGTGATTTGATGATAGACGACGGAACACGGCGAGCCGCGCCGGGCGACTTTTACCTGCAAGCTCCCGCGATATTCTTCCAGAAAAGGCACTAAAGAGCCCTCAAACTTGGAAAAAAAGAAAAAAATTCAAAGACTAAAGAGATATGGAACGTAGCAGCGGCCCACCAAAACATGGACGCGCGTAGACGGGAGGAGTCGTGCAGGTGAAGGATTGAGAATAAATTATGCAAGTAAAAAACTGGTGAAGACGTAAAACGTCTTGAAGAATCAAGAGAGGAAAAGCATACAACCAGCATACAGCATTTATGTTGAAACCAGTCAAGCTTAAGCTTGTTCCTGGCTGGTTCCTAACTGAACCTGAGTACCGCGCACTGATACCTCCCTACAGTAGTATTCAAGACATCAGTATACCTTTGACGTCTGTATGGCTTTCATGATTCCATTACATGTCCTCTCGGTCCTTTCTACCGTGGCTGGCCCTGCAATGGCAACTTCCTGCACAAAATTCTCGCCTGCGTCTGCAGATCTGTGCTGTGCCTGTTTCTGCAACGTATCGATATATCTCGGATCAGGCTGCCGTGCATGGGGCTCGTGAAAACTTGCTCTATTCTTTATCTGGCTTTTTCGTAACGTAAGAAAGCTGCACCGTCCCTGTTTTGATACCAGATCCTGATCTACAACACACACACATATATATTGACCCTCCCCCCCCTGGCCATGTCATCGAGTGACGCAAAAAATGGCAATTTTTGGCCGGGTATACATACACCCAGGAGAAGGGGACAAAAGAAGACGAATGAAAACACCCAACCGATAGCCCCTCACGCCCAATATCCTTGGCCAGCTGCTGTATCAGCCCTGCAATCCGCTCCGATACTTCGGTCGTCCTGGGAATGTCGTGCCCGCCGCCGTGGTCGTACATGGAGCGCACCCGGCTGGTATGTGCCAGCTGCAGTGCAGACGGGTACCGTGGATCCCGGCCGCCAAAGACGTGCACCGTGGGTATCGTCAGGAATAGGTCCTCGGGAAAATCACCGCCTTTGGTAAAGTCCATGCCAAAGACATCGTCGTCTGTTGGCAGCGGTGCTCCGAGCTCGTGCACCAGGTCGGATGTGTCGTCCCACAGTCCGACACCGCGCTGGATCTGCTCTGGCTGGGATGCCAGCGCCCGGAATAGGCGAGTCTTGGCATGCAAAGCCTCGACGGTGCGTTTTTCGATAGCCAGAGCTTTGGACGGGACGGCTACATCGAGCGCTGCCAAGGATGTAAATGACAGGCCGCCGCAGATGAAGATAGCGCCGCGGAAGGGCAATGGTGGGTTGTCTGCAGACAAAGAGGACGATCCAAGGTCGCGGGAACGGTGCATCAGGTAGCTTGAAATCAGGAGGCAGCCTTGTGAAAAACCCATCAAAGCATCGTAAGGACCGTGGGCGGCGAGGTGGTCGTCGAGCCAGGCATGAGCCGAGCGAATGGCCTGTGCTGAATCGTTGGGCCACCAGGAGTATGCGCCAGTGCCGGAGTCAAAGAGCTTGTCGACACCGGGTGCTGATATCGATGCAAATGGGCCGTCGATAAAATCAAAAACATAGGAGGAGTCAAGTTTGGCACGGAGGGCGGCTGTTTATGTGTCAGTTAGTGTCCAAGGCCGATTTCCATGGCCTCCTTGGAAGAAGTACACACCCGTCTGAGACCGAAAAATATCGGCACTCGTACCCTTGCCGTGCAGGCAGAGGACTCTCATGTTGTCTTTGTCGTCTGGTGTGAGTTGTTTCTCGTGGGGTCGTAGGGTAGTATCGTGACGGCCCGAAGCAGTAGTAGGGGAGCCTAGTAAGATACGTAGAAGAACGCTAAATTGGTCACTTTTGACACTCGATGTTTGTCCGTAAGTAGGGGTTGGTGATGTTTGTTGATTCGGATGTCGCCAAATTGAAGCCGTTCAATTTTCTGATGATACTTCTTCGCCTCCTTTTTGTCCCCTTTTCGCTCCTTCCCTCAGCAATTTTCTCCTCTTAGACAGCCAGATACGGGCATTCTCAGCATTTTCGGGAGTCCGGCATGGAGAGAGTCCGAGTTTCCCAGTTCAGAAGGACCAGCCCGCTGAAAGATACTGGGCGGATGGTTGAACTGCGGGCAAGGTTACGCTAGTCTCAATCGGGAGAATAGACTCCGTATTACACGCGTGGTCCTGTCTTACCCCTCGGGGAATTATGAAGAGCAGGAAAGTGCCGAATATTCCGATGATCGCGCCTTCCTCCTTTTCATCTCTCCGCATTAACCGACCGAGAAACCCGCGTCGAACAGGGGTCGACCCCATACAGACAAAAACATAACCAACGACATCGAATATACCCATCCTGCTGATCAACGAACGACATGCCACGCGCGCGGAAATCGTTGCAGACGTCGCTGCCTGCTGGCGCGCCTGCACCACTTTCACCCCAGACTTCGACCGTGGCCACGCCCACCGCAGGAACAGCGACCGCTGTGCCGTACTCGTGCGTGGCCTGCAAACAGCGCAAAGTCAGATGCAGTCGTCAGTTTCCCTGTGCAGAATGTGTGCGCATGGACGTCGAGTGCGTTCCGTCTTCGAGGAAGCCTTACTCGTCGCGTAAACGGAGGAGGGCCCACGACGACAGCGACAACGGCACCGAAAGCCCCGAGCGTCCTCATCTGGCACAGGCCGGTCGGGCATCACCTGCCGTGAATTCTCCGCTCTCCCGACGCGAGAAGCAATGGCCTGAGAAGGAGAAGCAAAGTACTGGCGCAATTACTGAGAGGTCTTTGGCTCCAGTCTTTGGACAGTAAGTGTCCTATGCGAGCAACACGTATGCTCTTTGTCCTCCTTCTGGACAACAATGCTAACATTATTGAGACACCTGTGGACGGGCTTACAAGAAGATGTAAGTAAGGAGACAGAGCATTGATAGCAAATGATGCACCCCGGAACACGGCTGCTAACTAATACGTAGTTCCACGAGCCCCAAGCCACTGAGACGCCAGCATCCGAGGACCAACCCGTGTCTGTGCCGCTTGCTGGTTCTGGAAACACACCGCTGCCAGATCCATCTACTGGCTTCATATTCGGTCTTGGCTCCAACGGTTCATCGAGTACCGGCCTCAGAGATGCTCATCCACAGCCGGTACACACATTCGTCCTCTGGCAGACGTACCTGCAAAGTGTCAACCCCCTGTCCAAAATTATTTACGCACCCCAGGTGCAAGATCTCGTGATACAGGCGGCGGGGGCGTCTGATGGCCTATCGACTGCCAATGTTGCACTCTTGTTCGCCATTTATGCCGCCGCCGTCTCAGCAATGCCTGAAGCTGACTGCCAGGCCAAGCTTGGTGAGGGCAAGCAACACTTGCTACAAAAATACCTGGCCTGTGCGCTGCAAGCATTGGGTGCAGCTGGCTTTCTGCGGTCCACAAACCTAGGCCTCCTTCAGGCCTTCACGATCTTCTTGCTCGCTGCTCGGCAGAGCTACGATGCGAACGCCATGTGGATCTTGACAGGCATGGCCGTCCGGATGGGACAACGGCTCTTGGCAACGGCGCCGGCACAGTCGTCGAACACTCCGACCAACATCAATGGAAACAGCAAGAGCGTCGGCCCCAGAGACAAAGGCAAGGGGAAGAAGACAGTGACACCCAGTTTTTTTGACACGCAAATGCGTCTACGCGTGTGGTGGCAGATCTTGCTGCTCGACGGACGTGTGGCCCAATTCTCGGGCCAAGCACGCGTTCTGCCCAACGAGCTGCCCGACCACCCGCTGCCAGCCAACCTCAACGACAGCGACATCAACCCCAACATGACGGGTGCGCCGCCGCCCATAACCGACCGTCCTACCGAGATGATCTTTTGTCTCTTGCGCTACGAAATGGGCAAGCTTCTCTTCTCCAAGGGCAGCGTGCTTCACGACCCCAAGTCGACCATTGCCGAGCGTGATGCCATCATCGACGATCTTACGACCTACTTCAAGGAGAGATATCTTGGACTTCTCGACCCGGCTATCCCACTGCACCAGATTGCTGAGGCTGGAGCCAATGCCGCCGTTGACAAGATGCGCCTGATGGCCCACCACCCTGGCCAGTACCCGACAAGGGCAAATCGATGCCGCAAGCCGAGCATGACATGCTGTTCAAGACGAGCGTCAGCATGGTCGACGTGCTCGTACGAGGGTTCACTGCAAAGCACCTGGAGCACTTCAAGTGGCACATTGACGTGTATTTTCAGCTGGACGCAGTCGTGTTCATGTTGATCGAGTCACAGAGTCAGCCGCCCGATGGCGAGCTTGTCGACAAGGCATGGAGGCTTGTCGCTGACGTGCTGCAGTACAAACGGCATCTTGCTCAGGACCAGGACGAGTTGGGTCGTGCTGTGCGGCAGCTTGTCTTGCGGGCCTGGGAGTCTCGCGAACGTCGCACACAAAAGCTGAACCCGGGTGCACCACTGCCTACACCGCCTGCCACTGTTGCAGAGTTGTTGGCAGAAATGCGCAAACGGAGACAAGGCCAGAAGGAGGAGGGGCGGCTGCAGCAGACAACTGCCGGAACAATCCATACCAATGACGGGTTTCCCGAAGACGACGGAGAAGCTGATGGCGAGGCCGACGGTGAGGGAACGGCCGTGCTGGATACGAGCCGTGGTAGCAGTGCTGTTGATTCCACGGCTGCCTTTTCGACAGTGGACGACACATTGTCGGGCCTGGCACCACCTTTGGACTTTCAATACCCTGCCACTGGATCGTCGAGCCTCGGTACACCGCTCTTCTCGCCATACAATGACATGGACGTGCTTGGCTGGGAGACGACTGACTGGGACTCGTGGGGCTACTGGAACCAGCTTCTGCAGGGCCAAACATAAAACAGTACATGAGACTGAATGGCAGCAATAAGAAGTTCACAATAATACAAGCAATCCTGCGCAAAATTTCCGAATTGAGGAGAGAGGAGACAAAGAGGGTGCGTTCCGGAATTTTCAGAGCCAATCTTCCGCGACGATTATTCGGCCTGATTTTTTGGTGGGCTTACTCTGACAATTTCGGTGACGCGCACGGCAAAATTTAGTAGCCTAACCTGTAAGTCGGACCTTTCGGACAATTCACAACGCACGACCAAAAGTTGTGTGAACCAGCCTGGGCAATTCGGTGCATTGAGTTTCCTACTTATGATCGCGACCGCGCCTGGCTTCTACGACATGATTTCCTCTGCTTCTCGATCATCCAGAACTCAAACACTCATCCCGTTCTTTCTTTCAGTATATTTTTTGTTTATCCTCAAGTTTTACATCCACGAACTACCCTCTACTATACGGTTCTATCATCAAGATGGAGTCCAGACCAACAACAGCCGTGGTCGACGATCAAAAGAAGTCGTCAGAGGACCAACACAACAATGGCACAGACTCAGTCACAAAGACCGCTGATGATATTGAGGCCCTGCCGAGGCAGACGAGCAGATATTCCCACCTCTTCGCACCGTCATTGCTGTGATGATGGCTCTCTACCTCGCCATGTTCCTCGTCTCTTTGGTAAGTCATCTACCTCTTCGAGATTTTCATTAACTTTCTCCTTTGCTAAGACATTATTAGGACCGTATCATCATCTCTACAGCCATCCCTCGGATCACCGACGAGTTCCACTCCATCGACGACATTGGCTGGTACGGCAGCGCGTATGTTTTGGCCAGCTGTGCCACGCAGCTGCTCTTCGGCCGCTTCTACGCATTTTACAAAAACAAAATTGTCTTTTTGGCGGCCATTGTCCTTTTCGAGGCTGGCTCGGCCCTCTGTGGCGCCGCTCCCAACTCGACTGCTTTTATTCTCGGCCGTGCCCTGGCCGGCGCTGGTTCTGCCGGTGTCATGGCCGGCGCCATTGTCATTACGATCCCGCTGGTGCCTTTGAACAAGCGGCCCATGTACCAGAGCATGCTCGGCGCCATCTTTGGGGTGTCGTCGGCCATTGGCCCGCTCATCGGTGGTGCCTTTACGACGAACAAGCACTTGACCTGGCGCTGGTGCTTTTACATCAACCTGCCCATTGGCGGCGTTTCCATTGTACTCATCATGCTGTTTTTGCACCTGCCGCAGCCGCCGCGGGAGCACGCCCTGCCGGCCCTTGACAAGGCCAAGCGCATGGACCCCATTGGCACCTTGCTATTTACCCCGGCCGTTGTGTGTTTCTTGCTGGCCCTGCAGTGGGGCGGCAACACATACCCGTGGAGCAGCGGGCGGTGATTGCTCTGTTTGTCGTTGCTGGCGTCCTGTTTCTTGCCTGGATGGCCAGCCAGGCCTGGCTCGGCAGCGACTATGCTACGGTGCCCGGCCGCATCGTCAAGCAGCGGTCCATCATGGCCGGTGTGGCCTTTTCCATGTGCATCGGCGGTGTTCTGCTGTCGTTTAGCTACTACGTGGCCGTCTGGTTCCAGGCCATCCAGGGTGTCGACGCACTGCAGTCGGGCATTCGCTCGCTGCCATTTGTCCTGGCGCTCGTGGTGGCGTCCATTCTCGGCGGTGGGATGACCACCCGGTTCGGGTACTACACACCCTTTGCCATCCTGTGCTCGTGCCTGCTGTCCGTCGGCATGGGCCTTGTGACAACCTTGCGGGTCGACAGTGGCACAGCATGTGGATCGGGTACCAGGTGGTGGGCGGCCTCGGGATGGGTTTTGGTATGCAAATGTCGAGTCTGGCGGCGCAGACCGTGTTGCCTGGACCGGACGTGCCCGTCGGCGCAGCACTCATGTTTTTCGGGCAGGGTTTGGGCGGCGCAGTGTTCTTGTGCGTGACACAGAGCCTCTTTTTGCAGCAGCTGTTCAAGGATTTGTCTTCAGTCATGCCAGCCGAGGCGGCGCGGCAGCTGGTCAACACGGGCGCGACGGCGATCCGGCAGGCAGTGTCGCCGGACCTGTTGCCGGCAGCGCTGGTGGAGTACAACAAGGCGCTGACGACGGCATTCTATGTGCCTCTGGCTATCGCCAGCTTCAGCATTATCCCGGCTCTTAGCTTTGAGTGGAAGAGTGTCAAGAAGGCGCGGGAAGCCGCGGCAGCAGGACAGAAGCCGGCTGGAGCTGGAGTTGGAGCTGGAGCTGGAGCTGGAGCTGTCAAGGACGGTGGTGCTGACAGCCGCAATGCAGTTTAAGAGGCAGGGCGCAGTGGCTTTTGGGCGAAGAAATGCAATTAAGTAGAACCTTTACCTAGACTAGACTAGAAATTAATCCACTCTGACAGAATTCAAGTCCGCAAACAATGAAAGTGGTCTGCAAAGAAGTAAACAAAAGACCCTAAACGCCCAAACTATGCAAAGGATATATCGCCGGGAACAAAACACATATCGCTGACACCGTCGTCTTTACTTGCAAAACATCGGCAATAATAACTCTGCTCTCAGCTCGCCGGCAGCGGCTCTTCCGTCTTGAGGGACAGATTGCGCAGGCTCTCGGTCGTCTCGTCTTCCAGCGCGTCTTGAGCCTCCTTGGCTTCTTGTGCAACCCTGTCACTGTCGGGAATGGTGCCTGCTGCCTCCAGCCGTTTCCGTGTCTCTTCGGCCTCGGCTTTCTGGGCGTCCTCCTTCTTGCGGTCCTCGGTCTCCTTGACCTTGGCGGCTGCTGCTTCGGCCGCCCGCGCCTCCTCCTTCTCGAGCGCCGCCAGCTCGTCGTCGATCTCGCCCTCGTCAATGGCCACATTGCTTGCCGACGTGGTTGGGTCGACCAGGATACGGCTGATCTCGTCGGCCGCATCCATCTGGTCGCGCAGACGGTCGACAACGTCCTCGACACCCTCGGCACCGCCGACCTGGGCATTCAGCGCCTTGAGGGCATCGGCACTGGCGGCCATGGCCTGGACAACCTGGACTTGGCCCGAAGCCTGCTCGATCTGCGCAGCCGTGGCCTCGAGCTGGGCGAGGGTGGCAAAGCGGGTGGTCAAGGCGGCCTCGGCCTGCTTCTTCTGCTTGAGGGCGGCCAGCGCGGCCACGCGGTTCTTGCGCAGGACGGCCTCCTTGGCCGAGACGGCGAGATCGTCGATGCGTTTGCTGAGGACACCCGTCTGGTGCGTGAGCGAGTCCATCACCTCGCGCAGCTGAGCGACGGCCCGGTCCTCTTCCGTAATGATGCCATCACGACGCGACGAGTCGGCCGACTGGCCCCGCAGCTTGACAACCTGGCCGTCAAACACGACCAGGTTCTTGTCGCGCGACATGAAGGCCAGCAGGACATTGAGGTCCATGTCCGACAGGCGTGGCTGCTGGACGGCGGCGCCCACGGGCAGACCGCTGTCTTCGCTCAGGACGGCGCCGGGTGCCGAGAAGAGGCGCTTGAAGTGTGCGACCGACCACACGCGCTCAAACGGCGAGCGTGCGTCGGCCGTCTTATCAGCAAACACAGCCGCCGCCGTCTCGACATTGGCCAGCACGACCAGCTGGTCCGGTGCAATCCGGCCGCTGCCCTGCAGGGCGGCAAAGGCTGCTGCAGTTCCTGCGACCACGGTCTGTTGCGGCGGCCCGCCGCCCTCAATCACGCCCAGCCGGTGCAGCCCCCACGACAGCGCGTGCCACGGCAAACCCACCGCCCACGCCGACCACGACCGCCGGTTGTAGATGCTTTCCTTGGCCCGCAAAAATGCTTCAAGGGGGACGAGATCGCGCTCGTTGACGGCTTCCTGTATCACGGCATCCAGGGCAAGCGGCCGGCCATAGCGGTCGCTCTGCAAGGCATCGAGGAGGGGCTGGCCGGCGGTGAGGACAAAAAAGTTGCGGGCGGCTGTAGACGCGGCTGTGGAAGACGGCTTCTTCTTTGACGGCGCGAGCAGAGAGGCTGACGCGGGAAGCATGCCACCGCGAACCAGCGACCCGAGAGCACGACGCCATGCTGCCACGTTGGCGGCATAGCCTTCGGGGTTGGTTGTGCGCAGGCCGCGAAAATCAGAGTAGAGGGCGGGCAGGCGCGAGCGAGTGAAGCCGTCCTCTTGCGAGACGAGGAATTGGATGCGCTGCGCATTGGTGGCCATTGTGGAGAGATACGTAAAGAGAAGAGCAGCGCACCCTTTTACGATATGAGGCGAAAGTCTAAAGTCGAGAGTCGAGAAGCCGAAAAAGTCGAGATGAAAGGACAAGAGGACGAATTACAAGAAGGGCCACGTTTGAACGCGTCTTGATTGTCGATGGAGTGCCTCGTAGGCGGCAGGGTTGTAGTAGGTCGAGCGAGGGTGCCTGTGAAAAGAGGCAAGGAAGTGTCGAGTGCCTGAGGCGGAAGGCGGAAGGCTGAAGGCTGAAGGTGAAGGCTGAAGCTGTCCCGCGATGACGCAGGGATCTTGTTTTTGTTTTGTCCAGATTCGTTGGTTGACAGGACGGTGGGTCTGGGAGCCTGTAAAATAGTGTGCCTTCTCGTTATCAGCGCCAATTGGCCTATATTTACCCGGTATTGCAGGCAGTCGTTAGCGTACATGCCGCCACTTCTGGGGGCTGCACGTGCTATCGCGACCGTCTTTGTGGGGCGTATCGGCGAGCTTGACGTCGTCCCGACTCGTAGCTTCGCCGGTGTTCAACTTGCTCGACTGCCTCGACTTCCAACCTTTGCATCTTTTTCACGACATGTGCTCGCAACCACAACTGCCCCCGTCATGGCTGTCCCAAACTCTACCGTCGACAGCCCGACGGACGCCACAAGCCTAGCCAGCAGCCAGAGCACGACGACGCTGCTAGCTACTGGTGACGCGACAGGCACGACAGCTTCGACAAACACAACCAGCCACCACAGCTCCAGCAACATTCCCTCGAACCAGCCCTTCCCCCAGCTGCGCAACAATGCCAGCTCCGACGCGGACAGCGATGCCGACCCCGATTCGTTGGCTGAGGCGGCGGCGTCCATTGCCAAGACGCTCAAGATGACCAAGGTGGCGGACGCGGTGGCGGGCGCGGGCGACGACGACAACGACGACGACGAAGACCCGGCTGTGGCCCGGCCGTTTTTGAGGACAGCAAGTCCAGAAAATGGGAAAGGACGGACCGGAGGTGGCGATGACGAAGACGAGGACGAGGACGAGGACGACTTTGAAGAAGAAGGGGACGATGAGGAGAACGGTGAAGGAGACGAAGCCTACACCGATGAGGAGGATGGCAATGACGACAACGACGAAACGCTGGCCACAGAAACGACGGCAGCCCAAAGCAAGGCAAGCCTGAACGGGGCTGACCCTGGCACAGAGGGAGATGCGTCTCGCAAAGCGGGCGCGTCGAGTCGCGCTGGAGGCGGAGGCGGAGGCGGAAGCGGAGGCGACCGTGCCAGGCGACGAGCCACGGCCCAGGCTGCACGCGCCGCCAAAGCCGCTCGAACCGCCCGCCAGGCTGCTGCGCACGAGCGCATGGGCCACAAAATGCACAAGTTCACACTCTACGAGACGGCCAGCCGGTACTACATTGTCGGCGAGGACGTCACAGGGCGACGGTTCCGTGTCCTCAAGATTGACCGGACGACAACCACGGCCGACGACGCCGAGCTGGGCGTGACGGACGACAAGATCGTCTATAGCCAAAAGGAAATGGTGCAGCTGCTGGACACCATCGACGACGGCAACCGCGGCACGGGCGGCATCAAGCTGCGCTGCACGACCTGGGGTCTGCTGGGCTTCATCAAGTTCACGGGGCCCTATTACATGATGTTGATCACGAAAAAGTCGACTGTGGCTGTCATTGGCGGCCATGTGGTCTACCAGGTGGCCGGCACAGAGCTGATTCCTCTGACACCCGGACGCGGTGCCAGTGCCGGTATGAGTGTCGGCAGCGGCGGAGGAAGCGGAGGCGGCAGTGGAAGCGCTGCTGGAGGCGGCGGCGGCGGCGGTGGTGGTGGTGGTGGTGGCAACGATGGCAGCCACAGCACGAGCGGACACCACACGGCCACACATGCCGACGAGGTGCGCTTTCTCAGCATTTTGAACCACATCAACCTGGCCCAGTCCTTTTACTTTAGCTACTCTTACGACATCACCCACACGCTGCAGCACAACATCACCCAAGAGCGCGCAGCTCTCGCAGCGGGCCGGCGTTGGTCCTGCGACGAGGCACACAACACCATGTTCGTCTGGAACAGCCACTTGCTTCAGCCGGCCATGGATGCGCTGGCCTCGCCCTTTGACTGGTGTCGGCCCATCACGCACGGCTACATCGACCAGGCATCCATTTCTATCTACGGCCGCACCGCCTACGTGGCCATCATTGCGCGACGGTCGCGCTATTTTGCTGGCGCCCGTTTCCTCAAGCGTGGTGCCAACGACCTGGGCTATGTGGCCAACGACGTCGAGACGGAGCAAATCGTGTCCGAAGCCAGCACCACGTCCTTCCACTCGCCCGGCCGGCGTCTGTTTGCCAACCCACAATACACCTCCTATGTGCAGCACCGCGGCAGTATCCCGCTCTACTGGACACAGGAGAATACAGGCGTCACACCCAAGCCGCCCATCGAGCTGAACCTGGTCGATCCGTTCTATAGCGCGGCCGCCTTGCACTTTGACAACCTGTTTGCACGCTATGGCGGCCCCATCTACGTCCTGGATCTGGTCAAGTCGCGCGAGAGCACGCCCCGTGAGAGCAAGCTGCTTGTCGAGTTCACGCGTGCCATCCACTACCTCAACCAGTTCTTGCCCGCCGACAAGCGCATCATCCACCACGCCTGGGACATGTCGCGCGCCAACAAGAGCCACGACGTCAATGTCATCCGTGTGCTCGAGGAGATTGCCGAGACCGTCGTGGCCACAACGGGCTTCTTCCGCAACGGTGAGGGCGAAGGCACCGGTGCCGTCACACCACCTGCAGGCACGACGGAGCCCACAGAGGAGGCCGCCTTCAACTTCTCCCAACAGGCCCGTGTCCAGAACGGTGTTGCGCGCACCAACTGCATCGACTGCCTCGACCGCACCAATGCCGCCCAGTTTGTCATTGGCAAGTGTGCTCTGGGCCACCAGCTGCACGCTCTCGGTATTCTGGACGAACCAAAGGTCGACTGGGAGACGGATGCCGTCAACCTGTTTACGCACATGTACCACGACCACGGCGACACCATTGCCGTCCAATACGGTGGCTCGCAGCTCGTCAACACCATGGAGACGTACCGCAAGATCAAACCAGTGGACCAGCCACTCGCGCGACATGCTCGAGACGTTCAAGCGCTACTACAACAACTCGTTCTTGGACGGCCAGCGCCAGGAGGCGTACAATCTGTTTTTGGGCAACTACATATACAGTCCCGGACAGCCCATGCTCTGGGACCTGCCGACCGACTACCACCTGCACCACGCGGACCCGCGTCGCCGCCAAGCCGGTGCGGGTCGCGGTGGACGCGACTACATCCACTGGTTCCACCCGGAGAACCTCGCGCAGCGCACCTTGCCGCCTCTCCCGGCACTCCGCGCGCCCGTCAACGCACACGCCTATCACATGGCCATGCTGGCCGCGGCCCGCAAACACCGCACCCAGTTCAAAAAGCGCAAACGCAACGGCCAGCCCAAGTTCCGGCGCAATATGAGCAGTCGCAGCGCCAACAGTTCGCTGCTCACAACGTCCTCGGGATCGCCCTTGTCGACCGACGACTACTGGCTCGAGTTCTACCGTCCCTATTTTTTGTCCTCGTTTGCCAAGATGTTCAGCTTCAAAATCAAGTCGACCATGAAGTACATTCCCATCCGCTCGACCCGCGACGGGCAGTACGACCTCAGTCCGTTCAAGGTGCGCAGCGAGATTGGCAGCCACCACAGCAGTAGTGGCGGTGGAGGTAGTGGTGGTGGTACCGAGCAAGGTGGTGATGCCGATTCGGTGACGAGCAGTCAAACGGCTGCTCACGGCCGCCGACGCGGCAACGGCCACCGCAAAGAAGTCTCCTTTGTCACGCCGCACGATGTGGCCAGCGCTCGATTATCGGGCGGTGGAGCCGACGACGCAGCCAGCATGGTTAGTGTTGCGAGCGGCGGCACGGGGGGCGGGCTGCGAAACTGGCTGAATCCGACGCCGGGCAACGACCGAGGGTCGGCGGATGCGGCATCCATTTCTGGAGGTCTGCCTGTTTCCAGTATACAGAACCAGCAGCAGCAACAACAGCAGCAAGGTGTCCATACTCTCATGAAGGACGGTGCCATGGCCGGCAGTTCGGCAGCGGGTGGTCCCATGGCACTCGCTACCACGGCGACGACGGCGGCGCACATCGTATCCTCACCCTCACGAGGCAGTGCTGCGTCTCTGGCCGGCGGTGGAAAGGGAAACAACGACAGCAAAGGCCAGGGCTCCGCACAATACAACGGCTTTGGACGAGGCCATGTGCGCAACAACAGCAGCATCGCCACGACGCTCGACACGACCATGGTCGCTAGTGGTGGACTCCTGTTTGCTGCCGACCCGCGCCAGAACCCCAAGCAGTCGGCCGTCGACAAAGCCCGCCAGGCCCAGCTGACATTTGCCAAAATGGTCCAGGACTCGTTGAACCCGTCTGTCCAAGAGACGGAAGATTACGAACGGTACATTAGCCACCCACAGAACCTACAGATTGTGGTGTCGACCGACGAGGCCGCCAATGTCAGTGATGCCATTAGTTTGTCCGGCGGCCGTTCCCCCGCCACAGGCATCAGCGCCGCCAGCAACGAAGAGTACCAAGAGTACGTCAATGGCAGCTGGAAGACGGACGGCCTGGGCATGAGTTTTCCGGAGCCGACGTCCACGGCCGCAACTTCAACAAACTTCCCCTCGGCGGCCCTGGCATCCTCCCTTCCCTCGCTGCCTGGTCTCGACCACCCGGACGACGAGCTGGCCGTCTATGGCGAGTTGTTGCGCGTACCCGAGAACCCGTTGACCGTCACCGAGGGCGATGCCCAAAAGAAGCGCTACAAGGCCTATCGCAAGTGGCTGCGCGGCAAATCACTGTTCAAGCAGCAAATGGTGGATGCATAGGCACACGGAGTGTACTTTTGGTTCTATTCGAACTTATTCGACTCGGCTTCCTAGTCCCACCCGGAAGAGAGGTTGCAGGCGTCTCTCGCTTGCGACCAACGGCCCCACGGTCTCCCCTAGATCAACACCCGCCGCCTTCATGATGGCCAGCAGCGTGTCCGCCGCACGCACCAGCTGCGCCTTCAGATCGGCCGTCTCTTTTCTGTCCTTGATCTTTGGCCCCTCATCTTCCTCGACGTGCAGCCAGCACAGCATTAGCATTTTAAGCGTCTCCTCTTGCCAGGGTGTCTTGGCCAGACGCGGCCAGCAGTTGATCAACGTGGTCTGGAGTGCGCCAATGGCCGCCGCCACGGCAGGCTTGTACCGCATCGCAAACGGGTCGGTCAGGATGGCCGCATACATGGGCATGAGGTCCTACAAAATTGGAAGGGCCGTTTTGGTTAGCGTTGGCGTTTCTTTGTATATAACCTTTGAATCTGATGATTATGACTTTGGCTTCCTTGACGCACTTTTAGATGCTTTACCGCGTAGACGCCCATGGCCGCGACGATGCGTCCGGCTTGTCGTACCAGTTCCTCGGTGATGTGGATGTGTTCGCTGGCGTGGAAATAGCCCGAGTAGATGCCGTCCCGGAGCATGCGGTCCAGCAGCGCAGCGGCTGCCTTGGGCGGCAGGCCCTTGTTGTTCGTTGTTGATCCAGTCTTTTCGCCAGCACCTGCCGCTTTTGCAAGACTGAGGAGGGCCGAGTATGCCGGCCCGAGCAGCTGCAGCGACTCCTTCTCGGGTGTCAGCCGGGCAGGAACAGCAGTGTCGGGAACACAGCATCGGCCAGCACACTGTCCAGCCCTGTCGTGTGCAGTAGGCCGCCACCGTCCGGGACGGAAGCCACGAACTCGGTCAACAGATGCAAACCCCGTGCCCGCACCGGCGTATCCGGATCTTCCACCAGGGCCAGCAGCACCGGGATGAAGAGCGGCCAGTTGGTGCGCACCAAGGCACCGTCGGACTCGTGCACAGCCCAGGCAAACACAGATATGGCCCGCAAATCAACATACTTCCACGGTTTGGCTTGGGGTGACTCCGGGTTGGTCGTTTCACGTTTGGGGCCTGTATTCTCACCGCCTGGGTTGCTGGGGAAGGCGGCCTTGCGTCCAGACTCGGTCACGGTGGGCGGCCGTGAGCGGGCAAACAAGGGCCGCAGATACTGCTTCAAAATGCCGTCGAGGATCCATTCAGACTTGTCGGCCTTCTGAAAGTGGTCTGTCAGCAACCGGGCGGCAGTCGTGGCTGCCGCCTCGGTCGTCCACGGCTGGCCGGCACCGGCATTGCATCGGCGAGTGCTGTGACTGTGTACAGCACTTGTGCGTCGTCTTGGCAGCGTCTGCAGTATCCTCGCCCTCGGCGCTTTCATCGCCGTGAGGCAGCCCAACACGCTCCAATACGGCCAGCCCATCCTCGGCGACTGACCGGCACCGGCGTGCAATCTGTTCCCGCTGCTCGCTGGTGTGCTCACCATGTGTGAGTTCGTTGTCGTCCTTGGCAGCGTCGTCGATGGGTGTCAAAATGCGTGCGACGAACTGGCGGATTTGCCGACGGGCTGCCGTGTCTCGTCTGCCGTCCACACTCGTTGCTTCCTGTAGCCGGCTTGGCTCGGCATCTAAGCATGCCCTTAACGCAACGACATGCTGTGGTTTGTCCTTTGATGATGTCAGCCTTGGGCTCAACTCAAATTAAGGTAGAAGCACACCCTACCTTATCCTCTGGTCGTGCCAGCTCGCTAGCCAGTTCACCCCATGTAAATGATAGGGGTATATCTGTTCCTTGCGTCAGAGTCCTGTTTAATTGTGTGGATACTGTGGCAGGGCGAGACTTGACATACGTGAAGAGAGAGAGCTTGCAGCTTTCGAGGATGAATGATTGCCGCCTTGAAGCTTGTCGGCAGCCTGTCGCAGGTCAGCGAACGACGAGGTGCCGGAAGACATTGTATACACCCCAACGAGAAGCTACGTGGGTCTTCTCTTGTTAGTTTGGTATGTTAGTATGTTGTTGCAAGTTGTGTGAGTTGTTCAGCTGGGTTTTGATGATGCCAAGATGAGAGCTTGGACAATAGCGGGCGCTGAGTGTGAAATCGTCGCAAGGCTGTGGGCGACCTGGCTAGCAGCTTACAGAGGACATAAGCGTTGTTGGCCCAAATCGCCACTACAATACGCCATAATTGACGTGAGGATATCGAAACACATTTGTGCTTTATACACATTTGACAAATGACGCGTTCAAAAAATTTTGGTATTAACCCATTCTATTATACGAGTTCCCAATATGCCAAACGCAAAGACCCTGGACGCCGCAAATCCCGAATGCCATCAAACGTGTGTAAACTGTAAAGCAGACAAAACAATATATGACCCTCAGCTGCTGTCTTCCGCAGACTCCTTGAGAGCTGCCACAATAACCTGGTCCGCCTGTCGTGCAGCATGCAGCGCCTTGTCCAGCATCTTAAGGTGCAGTGTGCCGTCCTCGGACGCTGGCAGGTCGCCCTTGAGCCACAAGTTCGTCACCTCGTCACGGTTCGGCAGGTAGGCCACGCAGCATGCCGCTACAATCTTGCCGTGCTCCGCCGGCACCGGGTCAACAACAAGGACCGTCTCTTTCGGCGAGGCATCGGCTGCAGCTCCGGCCGTGCTATCTGTCGTCTCCACCACCGCCGCCACACCGCCAGACACCGTGTCCACGCAGTCAATGCCCGCATCCGCCAGCGCCGCCGATGCCACCGTAATGCACCCGCTTCAGCACATTCATCAGCCCCACAGCTCCTCGTCCGGGTCGACCGAAGGCGACGAGCGGTCCTGGTCTGCCTCGATGACAGACACCACAATGTCCACACCGCTCTTGGGCCAGCGGTCGCCCAGGATGGCGCCGCGCAGCGATGTTTCCAGGTGCACGGCCAGATCGCGCTCCGACGTGTCACGCAGGTAGCCTCGGCGCTCCTTGGTCGCAAACGGCGCATACTTGACATGTGTCGACAAGATCAAATGGGGCGAGAAGGGCGTAGACCGCGGCAGGGCGCGGGGACCGTGGACGGTGCAGCTGAGTTTGAGGCCCGAAGCACCGGGGACGGCGCCGGAGCTAAGCTCGAGGTAGGCCGAGCCCGAAGCAGACGGTGTGACGCCCGTCTGAAGGTCTGGATAAAGGTTAGCGCTTGATCAAATCCGCAACAGCGTACACGGATACTCACAAATCTTTCGTATTATGTCGTTGGGTCTTGATCTCTCGGCCGCCTTGGCCGCCTTGGACCGAACCACCTTGGCCCGATCCTCCTTTGCAAACACCGGCGCAAACGTGGCACCGACCGGCCCGTTTACTCGTCTCCGGTCCGCCATAGTAGACGTGTGAATGTGATCTGAGGTGCGTTGGTTTGGAACGAGGCCTCACGAGAAGGTCAAAGTGGTGAAGATGCGGTATCAGCAGCCGGTGAAAAGCTCGTTGTCGTTGTTCGTGGTGTCAAAATTAGGATGAAACCAAACGAAAGGAGTATAAATGAGCCGATGCTACAAGGCTGTGTGAATGTTTTATGAGATTTTGTGTCGATTTCGTCAGTTTGCGTTTTCATCGGTCGTCAAGAAAAGATTCAAACCTCGAAAAGGCCCTGCAATGAAGTTTTGGTAGGAGCGTTCGAAGAAGCGTCTAATTAGGACTAGCGTCGTTGATACTGACAGCTCAAGCCACAAGTCTCCAGCCACAGACTTGGCTCCACACTGCTACAATAAAATCTCCTCTCGAAAAAATATTGCCAACTTTTTTTCTGCTTCCCGTTCTCACTCACAAAAATTCTTTCTTGTTGGACCAACATCGACAATGCCACGACCGCGTGTCCGAGCTGCCACACTCTACTGCAGGACGCAAGACTGGTGTTGTTTTGTTTGACAGCTTTTGTTTCTTCTTTGATTCTTTTTCTTTTTACTTATGTCGAGCTGCCTTGCGATCGGCAGTAGAAAGTTCTACAGCCAATCTCGGCCAGGTCAAGCTCTCAGCTTGCTTCCTCGGAGGCACAACTAACAGGTAAGCAAGCTTGCATGCTTCATGGGACCAGCTCCCTCTCTTGGGCCTCTACTGCCTCGCCCCTCTCCCCTCCCCCAATAGCTAGTGATGATCTTTTCACCACAGTTCCCGCGACACTCTGTGAGCGATTGAACAACATGCACTACCATCTGAAGCTTTTCCGACATTTTTTTGCTTTCTTCTCTTCTCCAGACGGACCTTCAGCAGCCTTGCTAACATTACTGCAAAGACAGGTTCTCCTTGCCAGTGCAAGCGACTTTTTTCGATTCCGTTCTCAATCTCCAAAGTGTAAGTTCCAGAGCCAGCTTTCAGCAACACCGCCAGCATCACAGCATCGTCTCGTGTTTCTATGATGATAAAAATAATTAATCAGTTCTGCTTCTGAACTTCTTGATGACAAACCTATACCACTTACCAAATATATCTGATCTTACACGAGACGATGCTGCTTTCTTTCTCATGCTCTCTTGAGTCAATGTTGATGTCCACGAGACTAACCTCCATTGGCAGATCTACTCGGCTTTGGACATTACGGACCCGGCCAACTTCACGTTGGCCGTCAACGTATACCTCCCAAAGGGTTAGTACGAGGCAGCTCCCCACCGCAATTGGCACCACTACATACACGCATACAACACAACACATCGACATAGCACATGATGACACTCGCTTATCCATTCAATTATACCCGGAGCCGTGCTATCCTCCCACACTCGAGCAGAGACCTGCGGGCCCCGTTCACGTCCCTCGGGAGGTCTATGGGTGCTCGTGGTCACTGTGAGGACCGGTGGTGGAGTCTTGCTTGCCGTCACTGGAGCTTGTAATTTCGGCTACAGAGCTGGGCCCCCGTGTACACCGTCTTGGTGTGCATGATGGGTCCGGCCGGCTTTAGGTAGAGGACTAAAACGGCTCGTCTGAACCCAACTTTTGACATTTTCCGTGTCTTAATTTCTCTTCCTACTGACGCTACCCCAAACGCGCCTATGTTGTTTTCTGGGGACTGTTAGCTAACCGGTTGAAAGACTTGCCTCAGAACATGGCTCTGGTGCTGCACGTGTGCACAACATGAAATGTGTCTCCCCGTCTACGGTCAGTTGCAAAGGAGAAGGTCAAGCCAGAAACGGCCACGGCTGGAGGTGAGCTTTTGGCAGTAGAGGTCGGGACGTAGAGACGGCAAATCGTTCAAAAAATTAAGAAAATAAAGAAGAATTATGAAGCCCACTTCAGCCCACTTTAGACCTAGTTACATGCATGGTCTACTGAGTACGACGTACTCAGTATTGTAAATTTTCTCTATCTGTCTAATATCTTTCTTCGTAGAATAGACTCCACCCTGCACAAGGAAATTGTCATTTGCGGTTTTCAAGCTCTGTGACGAGATTACGGCGAACTTTGTACCAATTCCAGATTGAGCCTTTCGTTATTAGATCACGTGAGGATATTGGGGTGTTTGTGAGCCCCTGGAACGGTCGCCAGAAAGGGTCGATCGAGATCCGTTTTGGACCAGGAACCAGCAGTTGGGCCAGCTCTTGCCCGCTGAACTTTCCCCTGGAATCCCCCTGGGTTATCTGGTAATCGGGATCCACCGCTCTCGAACGGCCATCTTCCGCCTATGATTGGGGGTTACAGCGCTGGTGACTAGCGCTAAGAATAGGGGCGCGGCAATTAAATAGGGGTGGAGGAGGTAAAAAGAAGCCCTATGCATTAGAAGCAGGGGAGAAGACGCGTTCCGACGGACTGCAGCTGCAGTTCTTAAGAGTGCTGAAGTAAGAGCTTAGCGCGTTGTGACGGAAAGAGCAAACGTGGGATGAGCGTGGGAGGGAAGGCGCAAAACGGTAAGATCACCGAAATACTCGTGTCCCAGGAGGGAAGGTGCGCAAGAAGGGGGGGAAGAAGCTGCAGAATTGCACCAACTTCGTGACCGCAAGCAGGCAAGCGGGCATTCCAGCTGGGCCAACCAGCAGCTCAGCGTATCCCAATTTCACGAGGCTGATGCAGGCCACCTTGCCGCTTGTCTTCTTTTTTCTTTTGTATTTTTTCCACTTTTTTTCTTGAATTCCCTAGGGATAAGAGTAACTTCTAATGATCACAGTCTAACCCTCTAAGCACTCCGTTTTGGCACTCCTGTGCTTGATCGTGCTTGCTGCCATTCTGGCCTTTCACCGTCCAGCACAACCTCCACTTATCCTTTTCGTGTCCCACAGAATACGACAAACTAAACCAATACGGCCACTACCACCACCACCACCACCACCGCGACTACTCCGTACCACGACCTCCACAACCTGGCCTGGCCGCCAATTCGGTCCCGTCCACAATTCAAGCATCCCCCAATTTACCCTCACGAACCCCCTCCGCCAACTACTTCTTTTTTTCTTACTCTCCTTTTGGTCACTGTGCCTCAATCTGTCACTGCTGACTGGCCTGAGCCTGCCTTCTCTCTTCGCTTCTCTTTTCTTGTTTGTCTGCTTCTTTTTGCCATTTCAGACCTCACGTTTTTCGATTCTATCCCTTCCTTTTTGGCACGTCCTCAGGCCCTCCACACCACACGTCCCCTTTTCTCCCACTGGCCGTTTTTGCCTTTTGAACTTTTGACACAGTACTTTTAAAACCTTCACCTTCATCCCCCCCCCCCCCCCCTTTCGACGACACATCGACGGCTGAACTTCGAATCGAGGCAACGACAATCGACTTTTTTGTCCTACGACGTCCCTCCCGTCTCGAAAGCCGATTGATGACTTTCCTCCAAGGCGTCACAAGTATCGAATCGCGACGCGCGCCCGCTTCATTGATAGATCGAGGGAGACCGAGGTGTGAACGATAGAGAGACGGAGAGAGCACGAGAGACGAAGCTTCGCCGACAGCAAGAGCTAGCTCTCTGTCTCATTACACGACCTTCGTGCGTGGACGTTTTGTTTGCACGCGCAGAGCCGATCTTCCTCACATCACCAACTGCTACCCGTGACCGCCGCATGCCATGTTGCCCTCCTACGCTGCTTCGGGGTCCAAGGTGACCCCAAGACACAATGCCGCTGCTGCCAGCTTTCTCCAACGGCTACCCGCGACAGCCCAGCACATTAGAGTTTTCGCCGCATAGGTATGCTGGACCTTTGAAGGCGTCGTTTTGTCTCGTCTTCTTCTTCTTCTTCTTCTGCTAACGTCTCCTCTTCTTTCCCCTCAGATTCCAACCACGCAATTCTCCTCCTTCCCTCCGCCGGCGACGGAAGCTGCTTGGCCGGCTTGCCATTGTCGCCGCCATCGTCCTGTTTGGCGTTTTTGTCTGGCCCGCCGCGCCTGTCTTGTCCCTCTTCTCCCTGAATCTCTTCTCGTCTTGGCGACCACATCGACCTCGAACCGTCCGCTACTATGACCTGTCTAATGTCCAGGGCACCGCGCGCGGCTGGGAGCGTGAGGAAACGCATTCTGCTGTGCGTGCCTCTGCGCGACGCCGAACCCCATCTGCCCATGTTCTTCTCGCATCTCCGCAACTTTACCTACCCGCAACCACCTCATCGACCTTGCGTTCCTCGTGTCTGACTCCAAGGACCACACCCTCGAGATGCTCGTCAAGAACCTCGAGTCCATCCAGGCCGACACCGACGCCTCCGAAGCACTTTGGCGAGATTTTCGATCCTCGAAAAGGACTTTGGTCAAAAGGTCAACCAGGACGTCGAGAGTCGTCACGGTTTCGGCCGCCCAGGCCAGCCGCCGCAAAGCTCATGGCCCAGGCCCGCAACTGGCTTCTGAGCGCCTCGCTTCGCCCATAACCACTCGTGGGTCTACTGGCGCGACGTCGACGTGGAGACGGCTCCCTTCACGATTCTCGAGGACCTGATGCGCGCACAACAAGGACGTCATTGTGCCCAACGTCTGGCGTCCGCTGCCCGACTGGCTGGGTGGCGAGCAGCCGTACGATTTGAACTCGTGGCAGGAGTCCGGAGACCGCCCTGGCCCTGGCCGATACCCTGGAACGAGGACGCCGTCATTGTCGAGGGTTACGCCGAGTACGCCACGTGGCGGCCCCATCTTGCCTACCTGCGCGACCCCCTACGGCGACCCGGACATGGAGATGGAGATTGACGGTTGTCGGTGGTGTCAGTATCCTGGCCAAGGCGATGGTCTTCCGTCACGGTGTGCACTTCCCCGCCTTCAGCTTCGAGAAGCACGCCGAGACCGAAGGTTTCGGTAAGATGGCGAGACGCATGGGTTTTTCGGTCGTCGGCTGCCGCACTACACCATTTGGCATTTGTACGAGCCCAGTCTCGACGATATTCGCCACATGGAGGTACCGTACTCCTTTTTACAACACTGAAACACTGAACCTGTGCATATGGATACTAACAAGCCCTTCAACAGGAAATGGAGGCGGAGCGCATTGCCCTCGCGAGCAGGAAGAAAAGGAGAAGGCTGAGAAGGCCGAGAAGATGAAGACGACATTTGGCGATGCCGGCGGCCAATGGGAGAAGGACAAGGCCGCCCTGCAGGACATTGTTATCTGAAAAACCCCGCTGCTGCCGGCTGCTGATGGCGCCGCTGGTGCTGCTGGTGATGCTCCCGCCGCAGCTGGTGCTGGTGCTCCGCCGGTGTTCCTGCTGCTGCTCCTGCTGCTGCTCCTGCTGCTGCTCCTGCTGCTGCTCCTGCTGCTGCTCCTGCTGCTGCTCCTGCTGCTGCTCCTGCTGCTGCTCCTGCTGCTGCTCCTGCTGCTGCTCCTGCTGCTGCTCCTGCTGCCGGCGATGCTGCTCCTATCGTTGGCGGTGCTGCCGCTGGCGGCGCCGCTGCTGCTGGTGGTGACACCTTGTCGGTGCCGCTGCTCCCGCGGCGCTGCTGATCGGCGGCTCCTGCTGCTGGTGCGCCGCCCCCATTGTTGGCGGTTGCTCCCGCTGGCGGTGTTTCCGGCCGCGGTGTGCCTGCTGGTGGCGTTGCAGCTCCCGATGCCGCCGTTCCCAACAAGGCCGTCCCGGTTGTCGGCGACAAGGTTGTTGGCGCCGAGAAGGCCCAGGATGCCGGCAAGGTTATCCTGTGAACATCTTGACAACATACCTTCTATATATCCGGTGTTTCTTGTTCAGTTTTTCTCGTCATTCCTGGCTTCTTCCTTTCTTCTTGCCTTCTGGCAATTTTCTACTCGGCAGTGCGCCACCCTTTTTATTCACCACGGCGGCTCTACGGTGCGACCGACACGACCAACTGCTACGACGCACCATCAAGAAGCACATTGCTTGGCGACCTTTCCGCTTCCCCAATTCTCTTTCCAACAAATTCCACCATACATCACGACCTTTGGCCACGTGGTCATTGGCGCGCTTTTCCATGCCATGACGACGGGAAGGACGAGTATCTCTTATATACACAACAAACAACACAATAGCTGTTCCCATTATCAAAACGGGGAGGGGAAAGACTGCTAATTTACTGTACAACTAGAAGTGAGAGAGCCTAAAGGGTTGTAGAAAGGCCATGGACGGGGCGTTTGGTGTTTGCTTTTATCACCCTTTCATATATATTTTTACCTTTTACCTTCTACTTCTTCCTCTGACCATGTTCTCCTTTTTTGCTCTTTTTTTGTCATTCTTTTTTATGTAGTCCATGCTTCCTCATGTTTTTCTCTTTTTTGTGCTGTTGTTGGGCCCGCCACGGGCATTTGAACCCATCTATAAATACAAATATATGATCTAATACTAGTCTTGTGTGTCCTGTGCAATACCATTGACTTGGTCATAAACTGATATGAGTCTGGTCAATCTTTCTCATGCAACTGTTGGCAGCCTTATCCAACATCTTAGTCAGGGGTGGGTGGGGTCGCCGACGCCCCTAGAAATTGAGCTTCTTCAGGGTCTGTAGCAACTGTAACTCCAGCCTCACAGCTTGCTCGAAATTCCCCAGTACGCTTGTTATCTAATCGCCGAGCACGCTGATTGGCCGAGGTCGCACCTTCCATCCCCAAGGCCACAGACGCCAGAAGGCTCGTGACAACTGCAACGCTGGCAGCTTCTCCTGTGTTGCGCCTTCCTTGCATTGCTGCCTTCCCCTACCTCTTGCCTCGACAGCTGTCATCTCGAAACATTCGCTCTTTCCTCCCCACATCTGAGCAGCACAACATTCTGGGAAAGAGACAATCTGTCTCCTTTTTCTTTTCTTTTCATCGCTGCCTGCATCGCCGGGCCTGTTTCGACTTTTCGACTTCTGTCGCCCCTTCGACTTGCGAGCTGGCCAATTTCACTCCCAGGGCCATTGTCTGCATATAATACTGCAGTCCCGGGCCATTGGCCACTTTGGGTACATTTGCCGTCCGGGGGTTTTTATCTTTTTTATTGACCTTTTCCTTTTCTGCATTGTCATTTGTTTCTTTATTGTTTTCTTAACTTCACCTCTATTACGCCGTCGCACCTTTGGCCGCCAAGGGTTCCAGGACAAATCGACTACCTGGATTGCCCGTCGATCGGATCTTCCTGGGCCCTCGAACTCCGAACACCGACCCCCATCTCGAAACATCCTTTTCTCACTTAACCCGTGTTTAAGCAGTTTTTACTCTGCCAAGCTCAGGTCGACAGCAGCACACGAGTGCCTCACGGCATCCTTCCCTCCTTCTTCGTCCTCCTCTCGCG
Organism: Sporothrix protearum; assembly: GCA_016097115.2. NCBI lineage: Eukaryota > Fungi > Ascomycota > Sordariomycetes > Ophiostomatales > Ophiostomataceae > Sporothrix > Sporothrix protearum. Next base: position 1,407,303 of record JADMNH010000008.1, read on the forward strand.
CCCGATTAACGACCGCCCAGCATGAGTAGCGATGCGCGCGTGCCCTCGTCGGCCGCCGCTGCCTCCTCCTTGGATGCCTTCCACCGACGAGCTGCCATTGACTGCCGGTCTGTCCACGCCGTCCACCACTTCGGTCCCTGTACGGCCTGCCAGCCAGCATCACCATACCCACAACACCCTCTACCAGTACAGCGACGCCTTCCCCTCCTCGGCGGCACTGACATCGGCCGCTGCTTCGTTCGCGCATGCAGTACCGCAGCCGCCCCGTGTCGGTTGCGCTCGACCCGTCTCGCTCGTCATCTCAGAGTGCATCAACATCACGTCGGCCATCCAGAAGTATGCCCGCTCGCAGCACCTGTCCGTGTCCGCCATTCTTGGCGGCGGCGCACCCAACACGACCATGGCACAATCCTTCCGCCTGGGTGCAAACTCCGCAGAGACAGCCAGCCGTCGTGCTGGTGGGCGCCGCGGCGCATCGGGTGGCTCCCGTGGTGGAAAACAAACAACCGTCCGGGTTCTGTTGGTGGAGGCGCCGCCGACGCCGACTTTGGTCCGGCTAGCCGCTGGGGGTTGCGTGGCAAGAAGGGCAAGAGCATGGCCGACAACCCGCTGATTTCGGGTTTTCGGCCGTCTGCGTCAAGAGCTGTCGGGCATCCAGGACATCAACAGCTTGATTCGCTCACGCTGCTGTACCCTTTCCTACAGATCATTCAGGCCAAAAGGCACGGCTGCTCCCATTACAATCCTCACGCTGCGTTGCCGTGCGCAAGTTCTTGGCTTACGGCTTCATCAGCCCCGCCTCGCCCCGTTTCCCGCTGGCCATGCAGGCACTCTCCCAGGCTATTACCCACTGCCAGTTTGATATCAGTGACCATGCGCAGGAGGAGGTCGTCTTGCTCATGATCTTGAACCTCATGGAGGACATGCTGTCGGGTTCCCGGCGTGCGACATTTTGAGCGACGAGAGCGTCTGCGACATGATGGGGTCGTGGGCCTGACAATATGCTCCCGCCCGCGCTACTCGGAGGTGCTTGCGCCAGACTGCCGAGGCCACCATGGTGCGCATGTGCCAGATCATCTTTGAGGACCTCAAGCACCTCGAAGAGGAGGCTGGCGAGGAGGCCGATGCCCTGGACCGCCAGACTGACGCGGACATGAACAGCGTCAAGATGACTCCCGGTGCCGAGACGCATCCCTCCCCACTGCCGGGCGCCTCGTTCCACGCCCACTGTTGTTCTCGGAGGCGAGGGCGCGTCTGCACCGTCAAACAGCACAGCCCGCGGGCGAGAAGGCAGACCAGGATGCTCGTCCCGGGTCCAGGTAGCGACGGTGAAGGCACAGCGGCAACTGGCTCCTCTGGTGATGCCGAGGAGACACAGCCTTTACAGCCGGCCGCCGAGAGCGTTCCTGCGGCTGCCACAGATGGCGCTGTCCGTCCCGTCTGTCGATACGGCGACAGACGACGCGGAGGACAAGAGCATTATCTCTGCAACAGAGGACTCCGAATTGGTCGACTTGCGCCCTTACTCGCTTGCCGTCTGTGCGCGAGCTGTTCCGTGTCTTGGTCGAGTTTCTCAACCCGAACCAGCGCAAGCAACAGCCGGATACCATGATTGTCATGGCCCTTCGCATCATCCATGTCGCCCTCGAGGTGGCTGGTCCATCCATTGCCCGCCACCCGGCTCTGGCCTCTGTCGCTCAGGACCGTCTCTGTTGCTACCTCTTCCAGCTCGTGCGCTCCGATAACATGGCCATCCTGCAAGAGTCGCTCATTGTCGCCTCGACGCTGCTGTCTACCTGCCGCGGCGTCCTGAAGCTGCAGCAGGAGCTTTTCCTTTCCTATCTGATCAGCTGCCTCCACCCTGCAGTCGACATCCCCGGGAGGCGGACATCGACCCGTCACTGTACGAGGGCATTCCCCAGGCTCCCAAGCTGGTCAAGCCGCCGCCGTCGCAGGCGAGTAGCGGACGCTCGACACCCGTGCCCATCAAGGACCGCCAGAAGCTCGGCATGGAGGGCGGCATGCGGAAACCCGAGGCGCGCCAGGCCATGGTCGAGAACATTGGCGTGCTGGCGCGGATGCCCACCTTTCATGATTGAGCTGTTTGTCAACTACGACTGCGACACCGACCGCACCGACCTGTGCGAGGACATGATTGGCCTGCTGTCGCGCAACGCGCTGCCCGACTCGGCTACGTGGAGCACGACCAGCGTCCCGCCTCTGTGTCTCGATGCCCTACTGCGGTTCGTGCAGTTCATGGCCATGCGCCTCGACCTGCCGCCCGTCTACGAGGGCCTGCCCGACCCTGCCAAGCTGCGCGAGTCGCGTGCCCGCAAGAAGGTCATCATCCGCGGCACTAACAAGTTCAACGAGAGCCCCAAGGGCGGCCTGGCTCTGCTGCAGGACAAGGGCGTCATCGATGATGCCTCCAATCCGGTGTCTGTCGCCCGCTTCCTCAAGGGCACGTCGCGTGTCTCCAAGAAGGCCCTGGGCGAGTTTATCTCTAAGAAGGGCAACGACGCCATCCTGACTGCGTTTATGGACCAGTTCGACTTCAAGGGCAAGCGTGTCGACGAAGCGCTGCGCATGATGCTTGAGGCATTCCGTCTGCCTGGCGAGTCACCTCTCATTGAGCGCATTGTTACTGTCTTTACGGAAAAGTACTGCGCTGGCGAGATGCCCGAGGACGTCGCCGACAAGGATGCCGTCTACATTCTCACTTATGCCGTCATCATGCTCAACACCGACCAGCACAATCCCAACGTCTCCAAGACCCAGAAGCGCATGGCCGTCGCCGATTTTGCGCGCAACCTGCGCGGCCAGAACGGCGGCAAGGACTTTGCGCCCGAGTATCTGCAGGACATTTTCGACTCCATCCAGTCCAACGAGATCATTCTGCCCGAGGAGCACGACAACAAGCATGCCTTTGACTATGCATGGCGCGAGGTGCTGAGTAAGACGGACGCCGCCGGTCCCCTCATCATCCCCGACACCAACATTTACGATGCCGACATGTTTGCCAACGACATGGCGCCCTATCGTCGCCACTTTGTCGTACGTATTCATGTCCGCCACCGGACGACACCGTCTTCAGCCGTGTGATCCAGGGCTTTGACGAGTGCGCTCTGATTGCGGCCAAGTACGAGAACACCGAGGCTTTGGACCAGATAGTGTACTGCCTCAGCCATATGTCGACGCTGTCGCAGGTCGTACAGCACAACACGGCCCTCAACACCGAGGTCCAGGTCGACAAGACCAGCGTCATGGTCAGCGAGCTGGCTGTCAAGCTAGGGCGCAACTTCCGCGCCAGCTGGCTGCCCTTGTGCTCTTCCGCGTGGTGACGGACCACGAGCACATCTTGCGCACGAGCTGGAAGCACGTCATCCGCATCTGGCTCAACCTGTTTGAGAACTCGCTGGTTCCTGCCTTCTTTACGTCCCACGACAGTGCCATTGATCTGCCCAAGATCCCTCTACAAAGCCCTGGCCAGGTGATTGACCGCGGCACCAAGCAGAACGACAGCGGCTTCTTCTCGGCGTTCACGTCGTACATTTCGAGCTACGCGGCCGACGACCCGCCCGAGCCGTCGGACGAGGAGCTCGAGAGCACGCTCAGTGCTATTGACTGTGTCAAGTCGTGCCACCTCGGCGACGTCTTTTCCAATGTTGCGGACTTGTCTGGCGACAGTCTGGAGGCGCTTGTGGACGCGCTGCTCGACCAGATTCCGGAGGATAATGCCGCGGGTGTTGTGATCAAGGTCAAGTCCGACAACGTGCCACCGACGTCGCCCGCCAATGCCAACAACAAGCCGGCCAACAATCCACCCTACGAACCCGGCCCCGTCTACATTCTTGAGTTTTGCACCGTGCTCGCGCTCCGCAAGCAAGAGAGTGTCAAACTTGTGGGGAAGCGTGTCGTTGACGTGCTCCAGGGCATCCTGCGCGACGTCTCGCGCTTCCATCCCATTTTCATTGGCCGCGCCACGTACTACCTCTTCAGTCTGCTGAAGGCGAGCTACGAATACGACTACGTCCGCGTGCCAATGCTCCTGCACGCTGTCTCCAGCTTCCACAAGGACACGCTCAAGTCCACAGCCACGGTTATTCTCAAGGGCCTTCAGCTCTGCATTGCAACGCCGGGCCCCCTGCGGAGCGAGATCATGACGTCGCCCGATTTCTGGGCCGTGTTGGGCACTTTGTCGGGTTACGAAGAGTCGGCACCGACCGTTTTTGAGATTCTCGAGAGCGGTGTCAGTGGTTCGCCGCCGGCCATCATCGCCGACAACTACGAGTCCGCCATCATTCTGTGCAACGAGTTTGCCACGGCAGCCAGCATTGGTGCCATTGCCGAGCAGCAGCTCGACCGCAAGAACCGGCGCGTTAGCCGTGCGCCCAGGCAAGAGAAGGCTAGGTATGTTGCTCTCCGCGTTTCTCAATCAAAGTCTTGTTTGTCAACACCCTGCTAACTTAACCCCCCCCCCCTCAAGCGACAATGCGGCTGTCCAGCGCGGCATCAAAGCCATCAACATCATTTACAACATGACGTCGCGCATTCCCTACTTGATGAAGCAGTCCCACCTGGAAAGCAGCGAGGCCTGGTCCGCCTACTGGCTGCCCATCTTCCAGGCACTCACCAACCAGTGCACCAATCCGTGCCGTGAAGTGCGTCACCTCGCCTTCTCGTCGCTACAGCGGTCCCTGCTGTCGCCCGAGCTGACGTCGAGCGACCACCGCGAGTGGACCGCCATCTTCAGCGAGGTCCTGTTCCCCCTCATCCTCAAGCTCTTGCTGCCCGAAGTCTACTCGTCCGACCGCGACGGCATGAGCGAGACGCGCGTTCAGGCGGCGTCCCTGCTCTGCAAGGTGTTTTTGCAGTACATGGTCCTGCTGTCCGCCTGGGACGGCATGCTGAACTTGTGGCTCAAGATTATTGACATCCTTGATCGTCTCATGAACAGCGGCCAAGGCGATAGTCTCGAAGAGGCCGTGCCTGAGAATCTCAAGAACGTGCTACTCTTCATGGCCAGCAGCGGCTACCTCGTAGCCCCCAGCATCGACAGGTCCAAGGAGGAGCTGTGGGTCGAGACGTGGAAGCGCATCGACCGGTTCCTGCCGGACCTGAAAAGCGAGCTGGCGCTGGACGGCGCCAACGACAGCCGTGATGATTCGCCGTCGCCGCCGCCGGAGGAGGCTGTAAAGGGTGTCGTCGCCGGCGAAGGTGAAGAGGGGAAGGGGGTTGGGGGTGACGACGGAAAGGCCGCCGAGGCAGACGAGCAGACCGAGTCGGCATAAGCTAGCTCCTTGACTCCTTGACTCGGTTTGCAGCGTTCGCACAGCTTATTATCGCTTACAAAAATACCATAGGTAGAAGGAGCTTGGGGTCTGGCGGAGCTACAAAAAAAGGCGAAAAAAGTATTGTCCGTGCAATGGTATATAGAACGCGTATCAAATTAGATTTTATTCGATTTTATCTCAAGTTGTCTGGAACTTGACAATGTGATGCAAATGTCGTGTTTGACTCGACGTTGGGAGTTCTCAAGTGCTGTATTGTGACTGGCCAATCAGAGCTTTGCATTGGTTGTGGTAGTTCTGCAAGGCTACAGGCCAGGCACAAGCGACTTCCACTGCGAAATGCACGAAAGTTTGAACCTCCCCTCGTTCAACCTCCCACGTCTGTCCTCAACCACTTCGCCGAGGCCCACTGAACACTCCTCACACTCACAGAAACCCTTCAGCATGTCGAACGACGCGCCCGTAGCCACGTACGTTGTGTCATTGCACAGAAAAAACCGCATTCTCTCCTGTTTTGCTCTTTTTTCACCGACCGACGTCCTTCGTCTACGAGATCAAGAGGTAGCATGGCATGGAGCTGTCTCAAACTAACGTCTAACGTCTGCTTCCCAGGGTCTACGTGCGCAACCTCGAGGAGCGCGTTAAGCCGGAACCGCTGCGCGACGCCCTCGACGCCATCTTCTCCGAGTTTGGCACCGTTATCGACATTGTCGCCAAGACGAACCTGCGCGCCAAGGGCCAGGCGTTTGTTGTGTTTGAAAGCCCAGAGTCGGCCAAGCGCGCCGTCGACGAGGCCCAAGGGTTTGTGCTGTTCGACAAGCCCATGGTGCTGGCGATTGCACGGATGCGCAGCGACGCGAGTGTGCAGCAGACGGGCACGCCGGACGAGCTCGAAGCACACAAACGGCACCGCATTGCCGAGAGGGGTATGCCGATGCTGTCTCCCAATGCCGTACGCGCGAATACGAACACAGCCACTAAACCGTTGCAGACAAAAAGCTTGCCCTCGAGGCCGCCGAGGCACAGAAGCGCCAGCTCTTGCGCCCCCAGCAAGGCGCAGCGGGCGCTGCTGGTGTCGGCGGTGCTGCCGCGGCCGCTGCCCCGGCCCAGATCCCCGACGAGTACCTCCCGCCCAACAAGACGCTGTTCGTGCAGCACCTGCCGCGCGACATCGACGCCGACCGCCTCACGGAAATCTTCAGCCGCTTCGAGGGCTTCCGGGAGGTGCGTCTGGTGCCTGGCCGCGGCCTGGCGTTCGTGGAGTACGAGGCCGAACCGGGTGCCATTGCGGCCAAGGAGAGCACGGCCGGCATGCTGCTGGGCGAGGACAGCGACGAGGGCGGCAAGAAGTCGATCAAGGTGACGTACCAGCGGCAGTAGACAAACACGTCTCTGCCGACATGACGAGGTTTGCTATTCTCTGCGTTATACCAAGTTTTCTTTCTCACATTCAGCGTTCTTTGTATTGCATATGTTCTTCGGTCAATGGGGTGGGATTTATCAAAAAGGCTGCGGTTAGACAGGTAGCCATTACAAAGTTTCCATTGCACTCCGGAAACTGTGTATATATACTATAACGAAGAGAATTGAAAAAGAGTCAAACTCTGAGAAACAGAAAAGTGCAATATTGTAAGAAGTTACGGCCAATGATTGCTTGGCAGCTTATGATATACCAAAAGTAAAAAGAAGCAAATTAGAACAAAGAGTTCAAAGAGAACAAAATGAAGATGATGAAGATGAAACAACAATGTACACGTCCGCTAGCACCCTTGTTTCTCTGCACGTAATTATAGCAGCACGAGCTCCTGTTCTGCCAACCGTCCTCTCGTCTAGAAGATGACGTCGTCGTCACCATCAGCCAGAAGATCTGCGGGCTCACTCTCCTCCTCCTTGTCAGCCTTGGCCGGCTCGCGGGATGCCTCCAGAGCCTCTTTCCGGGCCTTGAGCTCCGCGTCCTCGGCGGCCGTGTCGCGCTGCTTCTTGCCAGCGACTTTCTTGAGTCGGTAGAACTCTTCTCTGTCCAGCTCGTCCAGCTCGGAGTTGATGTCTGCAAAGTTAGCATGTGCACGAGCGATCCACCTTGGACCAGGCATATATCCTTACATTTGATCGTGTTCTCGGTACGGGGAATGATAACGTGCTCGCTGTACGGGTTAGTAAACTGTTCATAACGAGAGAAGGAAACACGACGGTGATGCGGTAAACTAACATGGCGTTGACTATCAAGGAAGTTAGCAGCTGTTCAGCATCAAGCGTTTCAGCAAAACCAAGGGAAACTCACCTCTCCGGTTGACCACCTTGATGACCTCGTCCAGGATGACGAACGCAGTCTACGCAGATGTCAGCAATCGGGCACACAGCACGTTCAGTCGCACTCAGTATGCTCACCTGCAGACTGGCCAGCTCCACCAGAGCCTCGACGGCCCTTGCATACGTATCTCTCGACCGCTGCACCTGCTGGCCACCCTTGCCCAGGCCCGTCATGGCAAAGTCGTTGTTGCCCTCGGTCTGGTAGCTCTCAAACGTTGGCAGCAGCACACCCGATACGTTCTCCTGCTTGGCGCGGATGCGGAACCGTGCCGACCGCGCCGACTCCTGCACCTGGTAGCCGATGTCGCCGCCGACGGCGTACGTCACCTCGGCCAGCGAGAAGGCAGCAATCTGCATCACACGGCCCATCTTGCGCTTGGCCTCATCAATCCGGCGGGTGATCTCTGTGGGAGGGTAAGTCGTGGTCAGTATCGTTGGCGTAGAGTCGCTGTCGCCAAACTGTCGTCACATCATCGGTTGTCATCGTCGGGGAGCATGTAAATACCTCGGAAACGCCTGTAGACACATGGTTAGCTTTTGTCGACAGTAAAACAGACTACATCACCTCCCAGTTCCTCTGCGGCTGGAACCCACTTTGTCAGAGCCTCGCTCTTGCGCTTCAGCAAGCTGTGGCCCGTCTCAGCACCCTTGAGCTTGGCCTTCATGATACCGAGCGACTGGCGGGTGGGAAACACCGCCTCGCGATCCTATCCATCCAAATCACCAATCGGTCAGTTCCAAATTCCATATCAACTTTCTGGCTTTCGGTGGTCGTCGTCGTCGCAACGTACAGCGGCGCCAGACATGATGAGCGCTTTTTTTGGTTGCCTGCGGGAAGTCGCCGGTCGGCACGAGATGGGAAGATAGGACGGGATTGACGAGTCGAACAACAAAAAGCCTATCGTAGGCTCTGGATAGATTTCGGTCAAACAATCAATGTCGCAACGCAAACGTAAAAGAAAGGACGGCGTGGGGCGGCGGCAATGGCGTAGCTGGAAGACCGATTGTCGTCGGAAGTTGGCTGGTGATGGAGCTCTGATGCGTCTCTCTCCAAGCGGCTGAGAGTGAGATAGGCCTGTAGCTTGCAGCCTGTCGAGCTGCCTCCTGCCGAAGGCCCCCTCGTTAGCTTGGAGCGCAGTCTTCAAGTCTTAGTCAGCATCCGTTCCTGCATTCCATTGGCCAGGGGAGCCTGCATCTGCCTCGCGCTTTCCCCCTTTGGGACGCATGAACAAAGTGTGCCAGGCATTTTGGGCAACAACGACGCGGGAAAAAAATAGTAGGAGCAGGCTCCATCGTAAAATCAGAGAACCGGCAGGAGCGAAGCGAAACGCAAAACGACGACAACGGCAACAGCGACCGACGGCCAGAGACATAAGAAAGGGGTTCCGACAAGACAAATACAGAGTCCGACTTCACGAACCTTCGTTTAGACAAGGCGACGCCTCCATCAGACGATTTGCGCCGGCGCGCGCACTCCCTCTCTGTTGTCCGCCCGCGTCTCGAAACTGTGTGGTGTTTTTCTCTCGCGGCTTCGGTTTCATCCAAAGCAATGGCTGCGACCGTGATGGTGTGAGGACGCGCTCAAATCGACTCTTCTTCGAAACCTTTCCGCCTTTTTCTCTGTTTGGGCGCCATTCGACCTCATCTCAATCTCCCTCGCCCTCTCTCGTCTCTCGACTCTCGACTCTTCCTTCCGCCTCTGCGAGCGTTCGCGTTCGGTTTTTATTTTCTCGACTCTGCCGCCCCTCCGGAGTCTTCCGTCATTCGCTCCACGACCTCCCAAGAGAAAGTAACGCTTGGCCCATCATGGCACCTTCAGCTTACTTCCTCTGTGGCCGTCGCGCCTGGCCCAAGGCCAGACGTTCACCTTCTGGTCAGTCCTGCGTCCTCAGTTCACCATCTCCCAGCCTTGCACCCACTGACTGTTGTCCAGACCGATGCCGATGCACCCTACGAACAAGACATCTACCGCAATCCAGGCACAACACGGCCATGGCTGTCCTACATTCGCTTCAAGACCCAGCATGGCTCCGTGCAGGAGCAGGCCTACGTCCTAGAACGGGCGTGCACGCAACTGCCGCGCTCTTACAAGCTGTGGAAGATGTACCTGGTCTTTCGCACAAAACACGTCGCCAAGCTCAACGCCGCCACCTGTGCCGCCGAGTACCGCAAAGTCAACGCGCTCTTTGAGCGTGCCATTATCCTCCTCAACAAGATGCCCCGAATATGGGAGCTCTACCTCAAATTCCTCATGCAGCAGCCCCTCGTCACATTCACACGCCGCACGTTCGACCGTGCCCTCCGCGCCCTGCCCATCACCCAGCACAACCGGATATGGGCTCTTTACCGGCCATTTGCCAACTCGGCCGGCGGCGAGACGGCCGTCCGCATCTGGCGGCGGTACATGCAGGTCCACCCGGAAGACGCCGAAGACTTTATCGAGCTCCTCACACAATCCCGGCTCTTCACCGAGGCCGTGCGCACCTACATCAAGATTTTGAACAACGCACGGTTTCGCAGCAAAAAGGCCAAGGGCCACTACGAGCTGTGGAGCGAGATGATTGATCTGCTCGTCGAGCACGCTAACGAGATCCAGACGGGCATCGACGTTGAGCGGATCATCCGCAGCGGCATCGACCGCTACTCGGACCAGCGGGGCAAGCTGTGGTCCGGTCTGGCTGCGTACTGGACGCGGCGCGGCAGCTTTGAGCGGGCGCGCGACATTTTCGAAAGAGGCCATCACAACGGTCATGACGGTGCGTGACTTTTCGCTCGTGTTCGACTCGTATGTGGAGTTTGAGGAGTCCATCATCGGTGCCCTCATGGAACTGGCGTCGACACGGGCCGAGAAGGGCGTGGCCGACGAGGCAGCCGACTTTGACCTCGATATCCGCATGCTGCGCTTCGAGCACCTGATGGACCGGCGGCCTTTCCTGCTGAACGATGTTCACCTGCGGCAGAACCCCAACAACGTGGCCGAGTGGGAGAAGCGTGTCGGCCTCTGGGGCGAGAACAAGCAGGAGGTGGTCAACACGTACACGAAGGCGATTGCAACAATCGAGCCAAGAAGGCCGTGGGCATCTTCCACCAGCTGTGGGCCAACTACGCCAAGTTCTATGACCAGGGCGGCGACATCCGGAATGCGCGCGTCATCATGGAAAAGGCCGTCAAGGTCCCGTTTCGGTCGGTGGCCGAGCTGGCAGACATGTGGATCGAGTGGGCCGAGATGGAGCTACGCAACGAGAACTTTGACGACGCCGTGCGCGTCATGGCCAAGGCCGTGCAGGCGCCAAGCGGTCGACGGTCGACTACTTTGACGAGACGCTGTCGCCGCAGCAGCGCGTGCACAAGAGCTGGAAGCTGTGGAGCTTCTATGTTGACCTCGTCGAGAGTGTCAGTTCGCTCGAAGAGACCAAGAAGGTCTACGAGCGCATCTTTGAGCTGAGGATCGCCACGCCGCAGACTGTGGTCAACTACGCCAACCTGTTGGAGGAGCACGAGTACTTTGAGGACTGCTTCAAGATCTTTGAGCGTGGCCTCGACCTGTTTAGCTACCCGTGGCCTTTGAGCTCTGGAACTTGTATCTCACCAAAGCTGTGGACCGCAAGATTGGCATTGAGCGGCTGCGCGACCTGTTTGAGCAGGCCATCGAGGGCTGCCCGCCGCGGTTTGCCAAGGTCATCTATCTCATGTACGGCAACCTCGAAGAAGAACGCGGCCTGGCGCGGCACGCCATGCGCATCTACGAGCGCGCGACACGCGCCGTCTCGGACGAGGACCGCGCCGACATGTTCAACTTCTACATTACCAAATCGGCGTCCAATTTCGGCATGGCGTCGACGCGCCCCATTTACGAGCGCGCCATCTCGACACTGCCCGACGCCGAGGCCCGCGACATGTGCCTCAAGTTTGCCGACATGGAGAAGCGGCTCGGCGAGATCGACCGGGCGCGCGCCATCTATGGCCACGCTTCCCAGTTTTGCGACCCGCGCACGAACCCCGACTTTTGGGCCAAGTGGCACGGCTTCGAGGTGCAGCACGGCAACGAGGACACGTTCAAGGAGATGCTGCGGATCAAGCGCAGCGTGCAGGCGCAGTACAACACGGACGTCAACTTTGTGGCATCGCAAGCCTTGGCCAAGAGCCAGCAGCAACGGTCGGCGGTAGCAGCCGCTGCCGCTGCCAACGGCGAGAGTGTCGACGGCAGCGAGAACGGCGACGATGCCGGCGGCGAGCGGGCCGATGCCATGGCCGCGCTGGAGCGGCAAGCACGTGCTCCCGTGGGCTTTGTGGCGGCCAGCGATGCACCGATTGTGTCGTCGGCCGAGCCGGCGGCACCGCAGCCGGTGGTCAACCCGGATGCCATCAACATTGACATGGACGACGACGACGACGACGAATAGAGGCTGGGCGGTTATGGTGGTGTACAACGGAGTGTTTTGTTCTACCAACTGATTTACCGTTCCGAAGCTTACCCGTCTACTTCTGTTGCAGCACTATTGCTATCTTTTATATTTCCTTTGTCTTTTCTGCCCCTTTGATTTCATTTCCTTATTTCCTCGTCTCTTCCTTCCGGTCAACGAAAACAACGGCATCTAGTTCTTTTACTTATTTGGAAAGGGGTTTTCGCATGTTTGATCTCATTTTCACGAGTCGGGTGTGGTTGGGCGTCTCATCTAGGAGTTTGCTCAAGATTTATCTGCCTCTTGTCATTTTCTTTTGTTCAAATTGGGTTTTTGCCATTTCTTACCATTTTTGTATGTAGCGAGATATAGGAGAGAAAGGTGTAGCTAGCAAGAAATACAACCAAACAGGCAAACAAACAAAGTCTTTAATGTGAAGACAAGCTGGATAGAAATAGAGGCCATTGCCAATGGATCGCCAGGGCAATCAAAACAACAAAACAAAACGCCAATCCGCCGACGAGACGGCATATAATAACAAACTAATCATAACTCGTTGTTTTCCCCCTCTTGTTTCTTTCAGTCTTATCCCTTCTTCCCTCACTCACTTCGCCTTGTTGTAGCCCTTCTCGGCGTGCTTGGCATGGAACTTGGCCGCGTAGTTGTTGTCGACATGGCCGTCGCGCGAGCCGGGCGTCGAGTAGATGGAGCCCTTGCGCTTCTGGAAACGGCTCGGCGGACCTTGCTGGCGTCCCACTCGTCGCTGTAGCGGCGGTCGCGGTTGATGCCGGTGCCGTCGGCACCCAGGCCACGGCCGCCCTCCATGTTCATGTTGTTCATGGTCTCGGTTGTGGTGCCGCCGTCGGCGGTTGTGTAGGTAAAGGTGGGCGGGGAGTAGGCGCCACCACCGGGGGGTGAGTAGGCATCACCGCCCGCGGAGCCGACAGAGCCGCTTGGCATTTGGATACCGCGGTTCATGTTGGTGCCGGCGGCGTCAGGGCCGATGTTGATGGCGTTGGATTGGGAGTTGGGGGAGGCCATGGTGGCGGGCTGTTGATTTTGAGAGTGGTCCTAGATAGATGTGTGAAAAAAAGTTGTGGTTGCGTTGGTTGCGATCGTCCAAGATTGCGTAGACAAGATGGCTGTAGAAGATATGGAAAGACGTAGTGTCTGAAAGCAGAGAATAAATGGGTAAGAATGGGAAAGGAAAGGAAAAAAGGGAGACGATGGAGGGAGGGGATGTGATCAGAGGGCCTCTTTATACTTGCGAGACCAAGAAGAGGGACGACTACGACTACGGCAACGGCTACGTAGAGGACAGAAAGACTGATATGACTATGATCATTACACGCGGCCGGGAAACGTAGCCATGGCCAAGACTGGCCGGACTGAGGCAGCAACGAGAAACGAACCAAAACAAGTGACAAAACGAACGGTCCAGAGCAGGCAGTGATCAGCCAATTCGTTGCTTGTTGCTACCTTCCGTCCCTTCTTAGGCCCCCTTCGTGGTTTGTCTGGTTCGACAAGGTCTCGTGCCAATTTGTCGGTTTCCTCTTGTCCCTTCCCTTTCGCCTCGATTTTTGACTTGCTGCACTGTCTCGCTTCAGATTCCAGCTCAGACTTACACCAGATAAGGGGGGCGTGTCTCCAAAAAAAAAAGGATGTTAGACACACTCAACACATAATTAAGGAATATATGCAAAACAGGCCGCCTTTCAACGACTCCAATTCCAACGGCAAACGACGTACGGCAGCATGCATTCGGGAGGGGGTGTAGGCACGGAGGCAAAAAAGGTCGAAAGAGTCAAGTCAAGGGAGCAAAAGAGCAGAGGACGAAAAAGAGGGGAAAACCTTGGTCAATTTGGTGAAGAACGTGAAGGTTAGCAAAAAGAGGGTGTTGAGAGAAGTGGTTCGCCTGAGACTCCTCAGCTCCTCATTTTGCTCACACCCCCCATATACGCCCCCTCCCTTTTCTTTTGTCTGTTGGCCATAGCTCCCATGGACCAGGTAGCTCCTTCACAACTGTCGTATCTTATGCTCATGCATGTCACAGCCCCAGGCCCACGTCTGGATTATACTAGGTCTCGCATTCTCCTCTTTCTCCTTTCTGGGTTCAGAAGGGAAAATCACCACAAAGGTATTGCATATTGGCGTGCTCAGGCGTATTGAGTCATGATACGCCGTAAAAATACTGTCCCAACAGTGTAGGTCGTTGCTTTTTCGTGATTCACGTTGTTTCGTCATGACCTGTCTGTCTACGGTGGCGGGATAACTCTGAGGGATATGCATCACACATGAATTTTTCTCGCCGTACCCGCATTGTGGTGTTTTGGTATTTTGGCATTCTGTCTCTTCCCTCCCTTTCCGATGTGTTTTGTCTCTCTGCTATCTCTCTCTGCCGTCTGTCTTTCTTTCTTCCTTTCCGTCTCACGACTTGTTTTATCAGCTTCCCGCAGCGGGCATTACGTCATAAGAGCTCGGACCCGCCCATCATCATCACTAACACGCAACAAACACGCCTCCTCTCGGTCTGTTTCTGCACTCTTTGCAGACTTTGCATCTTTCACAAAAAAAGGCGACAAATATGCAGTCATTAAGCGCGTACAATGGTCGAGGCTGTGCGTTGAGGGCTGTGCAATTTCATTGGGGAAGTGGAAAAGAAGAGCGAGAAAACAGAGGCTCTTTGAAAGAAAAAGGGGTGGGGGAGGACGCGGCAGCGTCTCTTGGCAATGCATGTGTACGAAGAAAGTGCTCTCTTGTGTACTATTCCGCCCGTGCTCTTTGGAGCAGTTGGGAGCAATCAGAGGCAGTTGAGGGAGATGATGTATGGGAGGACGATCGCCACTAACAAAGGCGCCAGCGCTAGCTATGGTCGAGACCAGGTCGGCTCTCTTTATTGTCCAGCTTCATCGTACAAGTCAGTGGAAATGTCACAAGACCCGACAATCTGCCTGTTTCTTTGTGTTTTTGACCTTCGCCCGGCGATTGCGGAATGGCGCAGCCGTTCACCAAATGTGTAAAAATGGAGGTCACAGACAAGGAAGTGCTTCGCCGCTGGATGTCGTCGGAGATCTCTCTCAGGGGAATGTTCCCATGCTCAAGGAGATCATGCAGAAGATGTTCAATCGTTGTGTTCAAGGAGATTGAGCAGAGTCCAGAGCTCGCATGTAATCAAATACTAAAACATACCAGGCGATCGACGGCTCTCTTTATTCTCTCTTCTTTCATAGTTGTATGCCTCGTTGCTCGCTAGAATTTACCATCCCTGGAATGACATAAGAACCCAACAGTAATGGCCACGTCCTTTCCATCTTCTATCTAACTCTTTCGTGCTCAAAAACGGTGGAGGCTGGACTCAGAAGTCGCCTGCAGAAGACGTACGTTCATACGCGGAGATCGAACAGTAGGGCTGGCCTCACTGGGCCATCGCGGGGTTCCCACCGCGGGGTTCCTGTGCGGTTCCCATCGCAGGGCTCAGGGCTGTTCGCTTCTGTGGATCTCTTGGTGACAAAAGACAAGAACGTCCGTTGCTGGGCATATAGCTTGGCCGCCAAGTGATTCGTCATGTTGCCTCTTGGAGACGAAAAGAAAACGAGTGCCACGCGCGTCCCACCGTTTGGCCAGACCATTCGACTTGGAAACAGCAAGTAGGTTAGATCCCAAGCGGCGATGAGAACCGTAATGGTGCCCGTGTGAGATTGTTTACGAACCGAGGAGATGCCGTGCATCCTTTTTGCGAGGAGCATGACACAGCAGATCAACGCTCAACTTGCACCAGAAAGACATGCAATGCAATGGAAAAGCACGAAAGAGATACATTTGCCGCAGAGGCCCAAAAGAGGAAGTTGAAAACGAAGGAAAAGGCCTCGATGTCTTTCCAGGGTCTTTTTATGCTTTTTATTTTTGATATGCCAAAGTGAATGGGGATGGACATGGTTCAAATCTACTGTATACATCCTGTCAAACTAGATTAGCATATGCAACGGCCAAATACCACGCAAACTTCTTGTTTCAAGAGGAAAGAAAGTGGGGGAAGAATGAGTAATAAAAAGGAGAACCAAGGTCGGCGAGCGGCTAGTCGATGGTTTCCAGTGATCTATCTCTGATCTCGTAGAAAAATGCGGAATGGGTTAAAAGTGCCCGGGGCTGTGCTGTGTAAGAAAGACGAAATAAAGTAGTAGACTGCAGCTGCAGGGTGACTTTGAGACTTGCAGATGTTGTTCGAGGGAAGACTGAATTGAGACACAACGCCCGACGAGCGGGCAACAGAAGCTTGGAGAAAAAAGAGGCCGCCAGCTCATTCTAGCACGTTTCCCACGATTTTCTATATGATGATCTTTTTTGAGAGGATTTTTTTCCTTTTTGTTTCGTTTTTATTTTGCTCATATCGTCATACTGGCAACGATCGTCGTGAGAGTTACACCGGAATAAAAATCAAGGTTTTAAGACGAAGATGTGGACGTAAAAAAAAATAAATGTAGACAATTAAGTAATAAAATGCTACAAGTATGTAAAGTGTAAACCAAAATATACTTGTAAAAAGGACGGACAGAAAACAAAGCCAGCGAACAACTCACCGAAATTCTCAGTTGAATTACCTTGCTTTCCATCTAAAGCTGTTACCTTTCGGATATATTTGCTTGGCTGCATCACAATCACGCCGTTGCTGCTTTGTGGGTTACACAGCCTCCCGCTATTCCAGCTATTCCTCAGCTCTTTATGAGCTTGCAAAGCAAAACAAAAGAGGGCAAATGTGACATTAATGAAGCTGTTTGTGGCGCCATGTCTCCTGAAAACCAATGGATAGAGCACCTGCTCCTCCAACAGCTTCCGCACCTCGTTCACATGCCACACCGGACTGCCACGCCCAACAGACAAGTGCCGACACATGTTGACAAACGTCTTGGGCATCACTTGGCCGACATGGTTTAGAATTGCCCACAACTTCACCCGCCAGCCCGATGATGGCCTTTCGGGTCGCTGCTCGGACACCGCAAGTGGTTGACTGGCGTCACTTTTGGGCTGGTTGACATGCATAATATGATACGAAAGCCAACGGACGCCCCGTGCTTTCGTTTCATTTGTCGCAAAGGACTCGCCGTATGGGCTGTTTGAGAAGGTGCGTTGACGTCTTGGCTGCATTTCTTCTTCGGAAGAGGAAATGTATTCAAACAAACAGAGAAGACAACGAGGGAAGTCGAGGCTGTTGCTGCCTAATCTCACTCAGCATATCGGGCGACCAGTCCAGAACGACGGGCATGACTCAATCAGCCAGAAGAATGTAGCCTTGGCAAAGGACCTCTTGGACGATGTATTCTTGAGTCTCCTTGGCGAGAATGTCCAGCGATTCCAGCCAAGTGGCTGAGGATCCAACCAATTAAATGAAACCAAAGGAATTTCCAGGGGCTGTGAATTTATTTCCAAAAAGTCAAAAGTGTCAGATAAATTTACTGAACGGGTTTGGCGTTGTGGCAGTGATGATGGTGTCAAGTCGAAAGACAAAGAGAGGGAGAAAGGCAAGCCTATCAATAGCAAGCCATTATCTTTTCAGCCACTACCATCGGCATCGGACCTGAGAGGGCCATTCATGAAGAGACGTAGGATATGATTGAAATGCAAAAAAGAAGAAAATTGAAAAAATATAACACACAAAAATCACAGAGAACAGTCAGTCTGTCAATAGAGATGTTGCTGAAGAAGATGCACAGCTTCTCATCAAAACCCCCCACAAGGCTGGACGAGGCTGAAACAGCCCACCTTGTTCTGCCAAAGACTATCCCCAGAATAGACCGCTAATCGTCACGTGCAGGCCCTGAACACCAGCCGTATAGCGGGGTTGGCGCCAAAAGGTTTGAAAGTTTGGGGGGCAGTCTAGTGGAGTCATTGCCAAAGAAAAAAAGTTGACAGCTTCAAACGGTTCCGACCAACGGACGGTAGACGACGTGAAAACACGCGGACAGACGACAAACGACACCCACGACAAGAAGTCCAGGCAGCACTTTCAATAAAATTGATCCAGGATTGACTCATGTTGTGGCCTGCTGCTGGCCGACCTCGTCCAAATCTGATTCTGCGTGGGGGAGCATTGTTGTTGCTGTTGATCATTGTCCATTCCGTCCTGTCCGCCTCACGTCTCGACCTCAACATCTCTGGTTCTCGGCCAGCTATATGAAGAGAAAGCTGGTTGACACCGACACAGGCGAAAGGACATTCTCTACCTCGACGTCTACCTCGACGCTACCCTCCTCTCCGATCCTGAGCGAAAGCACTCTCAAGAGGCGAAAGCAGCAGCAGCACGCCAGCAGCATGGCGACACCGGCGACCACGACGATCGAGCTGACCGACCAGGAGCTACGGCTCAAGAAGTTTCTGCTTGATGTGGCGGCCACCATTGACAAGGGCAACAATGGCACGGAAGGCGGTGCAGAGCCCCTCGTTCTGCGGTGGGCCGGCGGCTGGGTGCGCGACAAGCTGCTTGGCATCGAGAGCCACGACATTGACACGGCCATCAACTCCATGACGGGCTTCAATTTTGCCCAGCAAATCAAGGCCTTTTGCAATGACCCGGCCAACGTGGAGCGCCACGGCATGGAGGACAAGGACCTGGGCAACGTCCACAAGGTTGCGGCCAACCCGGACAAGTCCAAGCACCTGGAGACGGCCATGGTGCGCGTCTTTGGCATGGACATTGACTTTGTCAACCTGCGCAAGGAGACGTACACGGCCGACAGCCGGAACCCGCAAATGGAGTTTGGTACGGCCGAGGAGGATGCGCTGCGGCGCGACGCCACGGTCAATGCGCTGTTCTACAACCTGTCCACGGGACTCGTCGAAGACTTTACGGGCGGGTTAAGAGATATGGCCGAGAAGCGCATACAGACACCGCTGGAGCCGCTGCAAACGTTTACAGACGACCCGTTGCGTGTCTTGCGGCTGGTGCGGTTTGCCAGCCGGCTGCAGTTTGCCATTGATCCATCCGTCGAGGCGGTCATGGCCGACAAGCGGGTGCTCGACGCTTTGCGCCAAAAAATCAGCCGCGAGCGCGTCGGCGTCGAAATCGAAAAGATGCTCAAGGGCCAGCACCCGCGCGATGCCCTGGTACTAATTGACCGGCTGGGTCTCTACAATACCATTTTTACCGATGTTGTGGGTGAGCAGCCAGATGCGGATGCGGATGCGGACGCAGACCAGGATGCGCCTGCGACCTCGACTTCGACTTCGACTTTGACTTCGACTTTGACTTCGACTTCGACCCCGGCAGAACCACCC
The DNA here is from genome assembly GCA_016097115.2 of Sporothrix protearum. Lineage (NCBI taxonomy): Eukaryota > Fungi > Ascomycota > Sordariomycetes > Ophiostomatales > Ophiostomataceae > Sporothrix > Sporothrix protearum. Next base: position 1,426,576 of record JADMNH010000008.1, read on the forward strand.
AATCTTGCCGGGTGGTCCACCGTCTACGAGGCCATGCACACTCTGGCCGAGACAAAGACGCCCGGCTCGATTTATGACACGCTTGTCCACACCGACGAGGCAGAGTATATTGCCTGGGTTCTGGCGGCCATTGTGCCCTGGGGCCAGATTGCGCCGCCGCCTCCACCGCCGCCGCCTCCAGCGCCCGCCAAGGGCAAGAAGAAGGGCAATCCTGGCAACGTGCCCAGCAAGCCTCCACCGCCGCCCGTCGTTTCCGCTCTGCGCGAGGGCATCCGCGCCACCAACAAGATTTGCGATGTCGTCAACGGTGGCTACCGCCACCGCGACGAGATCTTGGCCCTGAAGCGGATTGTCCTGGACCGCAAGGAGCCCGAAATGCATGAGCGCGACCGCTTTGGCATGGCCATTCGCGACTGGGACAACCACGGCAGCAACTGGCGGCTGCAGGTGCTGTACGCCCTGCTGTGGGAGGTGCTGATGCTCGCACAGTCGACAGCACCGACACCCACCGCACAAGAACAAATCGACAGCCTCCTGCGTGGCTGGCAGACCTTCCTCGAACACATTGAGACGCTCGACCTGTACGATGCACCACACATTAAGCGCCTGCTCAACGGCAAGCAGGTGGCAGCCGCGCTGGGCATCCGGCCGGGGCCGTGGATGACGACGGCCATGGACATTTGCATGGCCTGGCAGCTGCGCAACCCCAACGAGACGGACCCAGCGGGCGCTCTGGAGGAGGTGCGGCAGCGCAAAGACGAGGTTGGCATCAGTGATATGCTGGAAGAGGCAGAGAAGAAGAAATAGACTGCTGTCTGAGGCTGTCTAATGTCCGAAAGGATTTGGCTGCCACTGTTGTATTATGATTCCCTTTCAAATAAAAAGGAAGGTGAGAAAAAAGTAAAGTAAAATATTCTTTCAAATATACCCCTACGTCGTACTTGATCTGATATCAGAAGGCTAAGATGTGAGGAAGAGGGGATGGCCAGCTTTGTTGTTGACGACGACAAGGGCTGGCAGGTGCTGGCAGGTGCTGGCAGGGGCTGTCAGTTGGTGGTTGGAGATAACAGTGCCTGGCCTCACTATTTACCAACCCCAGCCAAAGCGGGAAAGCACTCCCCGCCGCTGCCGGACACATTAATTCGTGCCATGTTCGCCCCTTCCCCGCCAAGGGGTAGCCACCGAAACCAGTAATCCCCAGCGAAAGAATGGCGGGCCAACGCTGTCAATCAAGAAAGGTACGACGTAAGACGAAGGCGGAAAACAGGAAAGAGTGTCTACGCCGCAATCCCATTTGCACGCGAGACAAATGCCCTTGGAGGGGAAGGCGTGACTGGCGGTCGACCAGAAAAACGAAAGAGCGTTGTTTCCTTTTTGTTATTCTGTTATTCTTCTCTTTCTTCTTAAAAGGAGAAAGATCTCACGACATCTCCGTCTTCATTCTCTTCACGTCAGCTCAAACGATCCACTGTCCACTGTCCACTGTCCACCACCCACCGTTCCCCAGTGGAACCCCACACCCACGCAACAACGGACAGTAGCTCCTTTTCTGCATCCTCCTGGACTGCTACGCGACAACCACGCTTTCGCTCGCAATCGCTAGCGTCGCTTTGTTGGGAAAGCACCCCAAACGGCCAAAAGGTTTCCGAAAACACGCCGAGCAACTACTCCGTGCTTCTCTTTCTCCATCCAGAATACACCCTGGAAAAGCATCACCCGTTTGGTGCTTTCGGGACGATTTGACGACTCGATATACCGTTGCGATCTCTGATACCCGAACACAATTACCGATTTATTGATGTCGTACGGAGCACATCGAACCTCGACACTTTCCCCTCCCAAAACGATGACGGCCTGTTGAGTGTTATCGCAGTGCGTCAGACGCTTTGATCGAGCATTCCTCGACTTGGATCGATCATCGAACATTCTGTCCATCTCAACACAAACCGATTACCCTCCCTGTCCCCCGCCATGGCGGAGGCCCTCGTGCCGACGGCCGGCGGCGTGCCGTTTGATAACGCCAGCGCCTGGCACAACTTTACCGTCTGGACCGCCCAGCACCTCGCCTTCCTTAACATGACCCGTATCACTCCGACGTTTGACGATCTGGTCTGGGCGGGCCCACGCATGGTTAAGAAGCTCGGCCGGCTCGGTGCCTACATCCCCTTTCCCGACGGTATCGACGGGTTTGCTGGCTTTGGCGGCCTCGGCGGAATCGGCCAGCGCGTGATTCCGGGTGCCACTGATGCTGCGGGCAATCTTCTCTATGGTGCCACTGCTGGTGCGCCTGATTCGAATGCCTTTGCTACGGCTGCGGCCGCGGCTGCTGGAGCTGCTGGGGCTGCCGGTGTCCCTGCGGCTGCCGAGCAGGATTTCGCAGCGACCTTGGCTGCTTCGGCTTCGCGGTTTTCGCTTGAGAGTGCCAGGGGCCTTGGAAGCCTGTTTAGCTATGCTACCAGTAAGTGGGCGCTTTGCTGCATTGCTACGGCGGTCATCCTGAATCGGACCTACATCTTTGCCGCCACCCGCCGGCGCATCCGTCTCCGCTGGCCCGTACGCCTACTGCTGCGCAGCACACCGATTATCCTGTTCCTCATCCAGGCCCGCCTGCTGCTCCAGTCCATCCAGTGCCAGACCTCGCCCGACTTTGCCGAACTGCGATGGAACAATGCCTCCAAGCAGTCCGACCTCATGTTTTCCGAGGCCAGTGTCTTCTTACACGGCCTGAGCCAGACGCTGCTTTTGAATCCTTCGGACGCCGACTCCTGCCGCGCCATCCGGATGGTCCCGGCGGACCGCTATGCGCCCACGTCGAACTTGAGAGGGTCTCTCTCGCTGCTGTGGCCGCTTTTCATCACGTTTTGCCTAAGCAGTTTTGTTGAAACATTGTCGTGCGCTCTCCAGGGACGCCCTGTGGCCGCCGAGACCGGCATGACTGTCTTTGAGCACTCGCTGGCCTTTGCCGAGGCCGATGCTGCTATTAGCAATCAACTCGGCTGGGGCACCTTTGCTGCGGCGACCGGTTCCTCCAAGTCGGCTTCCGCGTCGTCCAGCACGTCGGCCACTCTCGCTGCCGTACTTGCTGCAGCGACGAATGCTGCGTCCAGTGGCAGTACGTCGGTCGGTGGCACTGCGATTGCCATGACACGCTCCGCCATTCTCAGCCGAGTTAACACGCCACCCGAAGTTTTGTTGTTGGCCTTCTTGTCCGCCATGAGCCATGTGACAAGCCATGTTCTTGGTGTCCTTAACCTGCAGTCCAAGTTCCGCCTGGTGAGCACCGGATTTTGGGCCATGTGCTTCATGGCCAGCATAGTGTGGAGTGCCTTGAATTTTTCCCTCGACGACCCGGGTGCCCAGAGCCTGTTGCGGTTCCCGACTGTCTCTATCGTGGGCTTTATCCCGCACATGCTCGTGCTCGCCGGAATCATCATCTGCTGCGTCATCTACGGCATTGCTCTTCTTCTGTGTGCCGTCTCGCAGGAGCCCGACATTTTCTTTGGAAGCGGTGCCGAGCGTGTGACGTTCCGCGAACGCATTGCCCAGGCCCACGCCAACATGCAGGCCAACCTCCCTATGGGCAATGTCCGCATCAGCATGGAGATGGACTTTTACACAGCGCTCTTGAGAGCCGGATTTGATGCCATCACCATGGCGAGCGAGGCCGTCTACCTCAACGAGGACCGCCGGGTCAACTTGCGGTCCCACACGTGGCTAGAGGACGAACGGTACAATGAGCTCCAGGAGCTGCGGTCCCGTTGGCTCGGTTCGGACCTCCCTGGTTCCCGGTTTGATGCACTGGGCGCGACCGGTCTTGTACCCATCCCGGGCGGCAGCAAGGGCGGGCCATACTCGACTGGCTACTCGCGCGAGCGGGCTATTCAAAAGAACAGCGCCACAGGCAAGCAAGGTGAGCGCATCCGGCCCATGCGCACTGGCATTGGCGCATCAGAGCGGAGTGGCCGGTGGCTAATGGCCGTCGAGTACTTGGCCCACGTAGGCAAGCTCATGATGACGTTTACCGCCGTATACTTGCACCGTTTCATGGCCTGGGTTGGTATCCGCTGGCAGCCGCGCTGGGTCCGGCGCCTCGTGCAGCGTCGCAAGGCTGGACGCGCGGGTGGTGGTGGCCACGACGGCAGCCTGGGGGGTGGTGACGGCCAGGCTGCAGTCGAGGCGGATGAGCACTCGAGTGAATGGTTCGTGGGCGGGGCCGGCAACGTCCCCATCCAGTGTCGTGGCCAGATTGACGTCGAGCACGAGGTGCGGCGCCGGTGTGCTGCTGCGCCGCGGGACCTATCCAAGTCGGCCCGCCAGGAAGAGCGCGAGATCGACAACAAGCTGTACCTGTGGTGGCTCAAGGGCGGCTGGTGGGGGGAGGTTGACACCAGCGGCGACTACGAGCCCAGCATTGCGGCCGACGACGACGACGCGACGAGTGTCATCTCCGTCTTTGACATGGACGGTAGCGAGTCCGAATGGGAGGATGAGGACAGTGCGGCCGACTGGCACGGCTACGGTGGTCGTGACTACGGCAACGAGAGTGAGGCTGATGCCGACGCCGACGGCCAGCGCACACCCACACAGCAGTCCCTTCGCCCTGGATCACGCGCGAAAGCACACCGATGCACGACGTCTCCATGGAGGCGCCCGAGCTCGCCCGTCTTCTCGACCCGCAGAGCCCTGAAGAGCGCGCCGAGGCCCAAGCTCTGGCGGCCATCTCAACAGCGACGGCATCCTAACGCGGTCGGCATTCGCCCGATTCCGCCAGCGCCAGCGTGCCGAGCTGCTGGCTACGTCGCGTTACGGCTTCTCCGGGAGCAACGCCCGCCGGCTGGCTAACAGTTTCCGCCCCGGTGCGCGCATGACGCCCGACGAAGAAGCACAGATGCTCGAGCAGATTCTCTTGTCACGTCGTGCCGCCATGCGTCCCCTCGCTCCACTGAGTGAAGAGCAGGGAGGCGGGATGGACGTCGACGGCGGCTCCTCCTGGGCCGACGGCGCGGCCGGCATGGGCTCCGACGGCCCGCAGTGTGTCGTCTGTCAGAGCGCGCCCCGCACCATCATTGTGTGGCCGTGCCGGTGCCTGAGTCTGTGTGATGACTGCCGTGTCTCGCTGGCCATGAACAACTTTGACAAGTGTGTGTGCTGCCGGCGGGATGTCGTTAGCTTCAGCCGCATCTTTGTTCCGTGAGCGTTGAAGTTGGCTAGGCATGGTGTTCGCTCTTTCTTGTTGTTGGCTTTCTGTACTGCTCTTTACTTCCATAGCGTTGGTCTTCCTTTTGCGTCCTTTGCGTCTTTTACGTCTTTTACGTCTTTTACGTTTCGTCTTTGCACTCTGCATCTTCTCTTGACCCGCGAGCCTGCTACCAATTCACCAGTCTTTTCCTACTTACATTTTCTCATTGGTATCACCACGTAGAGGATCGCCGTGCGAAGAGAGCAAAAGTAACAAAAATATAACATGGGTATCATTCGTGGTCGTGTCTATATGCAATGTCTGGGCAGCCTTTTCTAGGCTACATTAGATGGCCGCCCACTCGAGTGTAAACGTCCGCACAACGGCATCACTGCTGTCGTCAGGGTCTTCCGCCGGCTTCGCACCGCCAATCAACAGTCCCTTCTTCACGCCCGTCGCCAGCCGGCCGGTGCCCACCACATCCAGCATCTTGATCGGCTCGTCCCAGCCATAGCTGTTGGCCACGAAATGCGCATGGTACCGGAACGGGTCGCCCGGGTAGACGCTGAGGGCGCCACCAAAGCGCAGACCGGGAGTGGTGTAGTAGCCGCTGTCGGCCAGGTGGGCACGCAGGGCGGCCGAGGAGAAGGCGGAGGCGGAGGCAGGATCTGTCGATCGTGGTGGGATCAAGGTGGCGGTGTTGCCACTCGGCTTCTCACCCTCAAACAGCCCTGCCGATGTGGTCGGCGTGATGCGCACGAGGTTGTTGGGTGCCTCTGTCTTTTCCTTCTGTGGCGCCCTCGCCTCCACCTTCTCAGGCGCTGGCGACGTCCCTCGCCGGGCTTGTTCTGCCTTTAGGCTCTCTCCTGTCGCGACGGGTTGGACAGCCATCGCCCCCTTGTCCTTGTCTGCCTCTACGGGCACGGTAGGCTTTGCCTCCTCTTTTCCTTTTGTTGGCTCTGGCTCTGCTGGCTGGCCACCCTTCTTACTGGCAGCTTTCTTGGCCGATTTGCCTGCCCGCTTGGCCGCCTGCGTTGCACGCACTTCCGCACCCCGCCGCTCACGCTCGGCCGCCACCTTGTCCGCCACAACTTGTGCCGCCTGCCGTTGACGCAGAACGCTGTCCAAGTATGCACGACGCGCCGCCGGCTGTGCCAGACTCGACAAGTGGCCTGCCAGTCGTCCGCCACGTACGCAGCCTGCCGCTCATACACGAGCCAGCGCACCTCGTCGGCCGTCAGCTCGAGCGGCAAGCTGCTAAACACAGTCTGGTTGGGCGCCTGCGGGGTGATGCCGACGAGGACGGCGCAGATGTTGTGCTGGCGACGCAGGCGGGCGACGTCGGCGACATCAAACACCAAAAAGCGGCCACCAATCTTGGCGATGCGAATCTTGTCGCCGTCGTCCTCCGTCTTGTCGCTCGTCTCCTCCAGTCTGAGGTGCCCCACAGGACGAGCCACCGAGGCCATCGCTGGCAAAGAAAAAAAAACCGACGCGTCTCTTCTGAATCGCAGCGAAGTTACACTCTGTTGTCGTTGGAGCCATGTTAGCCAGCTGCTTTCGGGAGGAAAGAAACAAGTGGTGATTGTAACAAAAACAGCAAAGACAAGCCCAATCATATATATTGGATTGAGAGTTAAGTAATCAGCATGGTTTAATCTCAGGGGATTGACAGATTATTAAACATTGTGTAATCATATGGGCTTGTCTTTGCTGAAGGTTGTAATAGTAATCGAGAATAAAAGAGGAGTGTGACTTACTCTGCGATGCGCGGATGGTTGAAAAGAAGAGAAGAAGGAAAGGGGAAAAGGGGAAAGAAAGAAAGCTGGAGGAAGGAAAAGGACAAGGGGGAATTTTGGAGAGCGGCAAAGGGAAAGCTTGGACGGTAAAATTTCTGAGCCCAGAATTTTGGTGGGGCTCCACCATGGCAGGTGCAGTGCGCGGTGAGGAAAGCGGCAGAATTGGGCGGTGAGAAGACCGGGCTCGAGACCGAGCTCGGTTGAGTGCGCTTCCACTTCAGTTCACTTCGCTCACTTCTCTCAAAACTCCATGCCGTCCTTCACCGTGCTCGCCGGTGACTTTTCTTTCCCATTGTCGTCCTCGATGGGTGGCAGACTGTAGGGATCGACGACCAGGCCCCTGGAGCCGCTGACGCTGAAGCACAGGTTCTCGCGCAGCGACTTGCCCTGCGGGCTGGACCCGATACAGCCAATCTCCGAGTAGAGCTGCAGCTTGTGCACCTTGAACCAGCCCTGCATCTTTGCGGCAGGCGACTTGTCGACGCTGGAAGACGGCGGCGGGTGTCTGGAGGCCGCGGAGGGTCTGTTGGGCGGCAAGGGGACCAGCTCGACAACATTGTCGCACAGGTTTTCGAGCTGACGGACGTACTCATTGTGTCGTTCATACAAAGTGGTGGACAGAGAGAGCATGACCGTCAAACGGCGGCCGTGTTCTCTCATCAGGCTGCGGAGACCGGTCAACAGACCCAAAACGTAAGAAAAGCTCCAGCCGTCCATGGCGTAGAGTGTCGGGGCCAAGAAGTTGGGCAGAACGACGCGATGCAGTGTCGAGGGGGATGTCGATGCAAGACTGGCACTGACGGAAGCCAAAAACTTGCGCAACGGCGAGTTTTCCATCTCGGGCTGCGGTGACGGCTGCAGAGGATTGGGCAGCGGCGAGGCGTGGAGCGTGCCCTTGATGTCCGTCGGGGCCAGACGTTTTGTAAGGTCGAACGTGTGGCAGAATGTGGCAATTGGCTGGCCAGGAGTCGCGCCTTGCGCCGCAGGACCTCTTTGGGGCGTTGCGGACGGCCGTGGTGCCAGTGCTTCGTAACGCCATGCAATCTTCATCTTGTCGTTGGGATCGCTCGGAGCGTGTTTGCCCCTGGAAGAGGAGGACGACGACGTTGTTGTCGACGCCAGACCAGGTAGCTCTGTGCGCCAGGCCGGACTCATGCCGAGCACGTGGACGTGGTGGCCCTGAACGAGACCTTCGGCGGCATAGGCACGCAGCAACACACTGGCAAAGTCCGTCGTGCCCTGCTCTTCGACAAGCAACGAGTGACCCAGCAGAAGCCCTCCATAGCCTGCCAGCAACTGGTCGATGGATGCCGTGCCAGTCGACGTGATGGGCCGGCCATCGTAGGGCGAGGGCCGCGCACCAGGGCCAAGTGGCGGTAGTCTGGATGCCGGCGTAGGATGAAGAATCCTTTCGTACTCCTTCGCAAGAGCTGCTCTCAGCCTCTTCTTCTCGGGCTCGATTCGGGCCTGTTCTTCGGGAGTGAGCTCCACTCGCTGGCCGGGCTGCCATGTCGGCTTCCGGAGAGGCCTTTGGGTAGCCGAGGCGGCACTTCCTGGGCCAGGCGACCCAACGCCCCGTACTGGCCGTAGCGGCAAGGAGGAGGACTGTGGTGAAGCTGTGCCAGCCGACCAACAGGCGAGCCAGGTGCGCCGCGATCAACTGCTGGAGAGGGCTGCGGCCGCCGTGGTGAGCCTTCGCCAGCAGCCGTGCCCGACAGGACGACATTGCGCTTTCGGAAGGACATGATGTATATAGTGTATCTTGCTGATGCAAAGAAAGGCGTGTATGAGTGGTGCCTGAGAAGTTGTTGACGTTTTTTGAGCTCGCGGTGGTTTTTTTAGCGGCGTTGGCCATTTCGGTGTTAGTATTGTGGGGCAGCTCCTGCTACAAGAGGCAACTTTCAGACTCTCTCAACAACAAAGGCAGTTGACATGACAGAATACAAGAGTTCCCACGCCTTTTTGTTCAAAGAGAGCGCACAGTACACGTACGAGATACTGTGATCGAATTGCGGCTTTACGACTTGAAAACCACCCGGCAATCGAGAGCGACATGTCGACTTTGATGAGCTTGTCGGAATGCACATACGATGTACGTTGGAATCCAGTACGGTTTTTGAGCAAGGGCATACTGGATACACACTTTTTTCGTCATGTTATTACCATAGAAGAGACTCACATCATCTTGTCTATATGGCGAGTAGCAGCAGGTTCTCACATGAAAATGCAAAGAAAGTGACAGCATACTCGCAGTTTGAGTTGTTGCAAGGTCGTTCTGATAGCAGGTCACGTGCTGATATTACAGGCGCAATGCGACAGGCGCGCCCCGCTAACAAAGAAAAATCGCCAGCCAAATCCTGGCCACCAAGCTAAAATAATTTTCGAAGCTCCAGCCTTGCTGGATCCGTCTCCAACCTTTGACAACAATCGTATCCCACGACATCCCACGACAGCCACAGCCCACGACGCCGGCCGACCGCACTTTTGACGCTGCATCTTCTCCACCCCAATTTCCTTCTACTCACCACACCGCCACCATGTCGGGCGCCGCCGGCGACAGCCAGCTGTTCGAGGACAGCTTCACCATCACCGAGGTGGACCAGAGCAAGTACGACCGCGTTGCGCGGCTGTACGCGACGTCGACGGACGCGCAGACCGTTCTCACACTCGACATCAACACGGAGCTGTACCCCTGCAGCGTGGGCGAGAACCTGACGGTGGTGCTGGCGACGACGCTGGCGCTGGACGGCTCGCGCGAGGAGGACGGCAAGGGCTGGCGCGATCTGTCGAAGCCCGGTGCGCCCGGCTCGGGCGAGTCGACGCTGGCGGACATGTACGACTATGTGTGCCACGGCAAGATTTACAAGTTTGAGGACGGCGCGGATGGGCAGACGATGTAAGTGGCCCCATTCGAACCGGCGGGAGGTGGCCGAAGCAGGGTCAGACTTGGAAAGTGCCAAAGGCGCGACGGGTACTACAGATGTACAGATTACTAACAGCATACAGCAAAGCATACATCTCCTACGGCGGCCTGTTGATGTCATTATCGGGCCCATTCAAGAAGCTGACGCCGCTGCGGGTGGACTACACGTACCTTCTGGTGAAGAAATAAGCGGGCGGAGGACATGGAGAGTACGGAATGGGGACGACAGAGACAAGACGGACAGCGGAGGACATGGCGTTTTTAGGCGTTCTGAATATCATCTGGCACAATTAAATCAAAATAAAAGGAGAGCATTCAAAAGAGATTACGTGAAGGAGCGATCACGTAAAGAGAGAGATCACTTGAAGGAGACCACAGTGTCGAGGAGAGGAGCGCTTCGTATGGTCATTGCACTCTACCAATGCATGACTCGCTCGTGGCCTCGTTCAATCAGCGTCTCGATCAAGGCCCCGTAACCGTGCAATCCATCACCGCACAACACAATCTTTCTCCTACTCCGTCTTTCCCTCCTCATGGTGCGGGCCCGGAAAGGGCAGCACACGGTGCAGCCGGGTCACGATGGCATCAAAGTCCGGCTCATTCTCCCGCGTCAACAGGCCGTGCCGCACAAAGAAATCCAGCAGCACCACCGCACAGTTGGGCTTGTACAAGCCCTGTGCCAGCTGGGCGCGCACCTCGTCCACGGTACACAGCATAAACGACTCGACCTCGCCGTCCTTGGGTTGCGGGTGACGTTCGCCGGCAGCGGCAGGTCGTACACCCATTCACACTCTGGGTAGATGTAGCCTGCCTCGCCGCCCGCGCGCTCGTCAGTGATGTAGACGTATGTTATAATGCCAATCGACTGCGCGTTGGCGCGCACGACGTCCTCGGGCAGCGACGCCTCCTCGTCGGCCTCGCGCACCATGCACTCAAAGGGTCCTCGCCCGTCATGAGCCCACCCGCCACGGTGTTGTCGAGCATGCTCGGGTAGGTGGACTTGTTGGCGGCGCGGCGGGGGACCCAAATCTTGATTTCCTTGGTGGACGGGTCCTGGACGTAGGCCGACATGTGGACGCCGTAGCGGACGACGCCCAACAAACCGGCCGCGGCGCGTTCGAGACTGAAAAGCAGCTCTTTGGTTTTGCTGCCGCTGCGGCCGTACACTGGCCATGGCTCGTTGCGCCAGCCGTGGAGCACCTTGAAGGCCTTGGCCTCACGCCAGTACTGGTTGAGCTTCTGGAGCGCAGCGGTCCGCTCGGGCTCGGTGGTCTGCAGACGCAGCAGACGGTGCAGCGGGACGGTGCCAAACGCCTGGGCCGCAGCCTGCAGATCCACCCCCGCGTCGAGACCAAACTCCTTGAGCTTCTCTGCCGGAATGGCCACAAGAGCATCAAAGACGGGCGCAGCATGTAGCCGATGGGGTAGGCGGCAGCGTCGGTGCTGTCGGACCACTCGACGAGCAGCACGTCCTTCATGTGGGCTGCATACTGCTGGGGTTGTGTCGTCTCGTAAGGGAAGCTGTCCTCTGTCAGTTTGACATCCGAAAACACATGCAAAAGAGCCAATGGCATACAGAGCTCAACTTACGCATCGCAGTGGTTGATGAGGTCGAGGTTGCTGTAGTTTTTCGCCATTGTGAGCTGCGGCGGGGTGATATAGTGAAGAGAGAGTGTGTGTAAGAGTGTAAAGATGAAGAAGAGTGCAAAGGGCGAAGAGACGTGCGATGTGAGATGTGAGATTAATCTACACTGAGATAGAGGTCCAGAAAGAAAGTAGATAAGGAAAACACGCTGCCAATAGCTGCCCAAGTCTGCAAAGTAAATAAAATAGAGTGATGGCCAGCTGAGAGGAGCTTGAAAATGAGCTCGGACAAGGTTGGGCGTATCGTGCCGGCTTATGGATGAGGCTTAACGTAGGCAAGACTGTGTATGATTGAATGTCGCGGCTTGGTGTTTTGTCTGTGAGAGATGTTCGCAATGCTACGCCGAGATGATAGCTTTACAAAAAGGGAAGGTTTGGTCCTGCAGAACCCGAACCGGCGCCGGCGACGGGTGCCGACACCAGGCCCCACTGCACCAAACACAGCTTCCTGTCAAAGCGCTGCCAAAACAGAATTCTAGCGAACAGCCTGGAAGGCGCTAGCGAGTAATCGCCATGCCTTAAGGAGGAAGGAGGGGCTCTCAACATAATATCATATGAAGCTTCATGAACCTCATTGACCTTTGATTTTTTTATCCGCTCTCACTTCTTTTGGATATTTCGCCATAACTTTTGAAACTCATTATACACAACTAGTCATACACGTCCTATTCCTCTTGGCTTGTCTCTCGCCTACAAATCCCGCATTGGACACGCAAACGATCACTTATTTGCGACAAGTTTGACCTTTCTTTCATCCTGAAAAACTTCAGCCAGAAACGCATAAAGAAGTTATAAAGACGACGACTCACCCAAGCTTTCGGGGCGCACATATATTCGCATACTATCTCTCATCTACACCCTCATTTCTGCGCACTCTTCCCTCACAATGGCCCAGCCCCTCTTTGGCATCGTGCCCACGGGTCTGCCCGTCCTCACACAGCCCACCGAAGCACCCTCCGCCACGTCTTTTCTCTACTCCATCCCCAGCTCGCCGGACCGCTCCTTTAGCCACGTCGTCGTCTTCCTGCTGCCCGGCATTGAACTGCCCCAGGGCACCGCCGCCGCCATCTACCTCGTGACACCGCCCAACGCGGCGGCCGGGCAGACGACACCTTCGTCGCGGTTCTTGGGCGGCATCGGCCCCGGGAAGGAGTCGGCCATTTTCAAGATTGGCGCATCGTCAACACCGGGCACGCCGACTGTGCTTGGTATCAGCGTGGAAGAGGCCGGCAGTGTGGCCACGCGGATCGAAGAGGTGCGGGGTTGTCGTCGTCGTCGCCGTCGTCGTCGTCAAGCAAAGCCCTTGTCCCTGCGGTGGGCGTGGCGGCGGCGGCGGCAGCGGCAGCGGGCCCTCGACGCTCGTCCTTGCCCAGCGCATCATCCAAAACGCCTTCAACTTCTTGGCAAGCTTTAGCAGCGGCGGCAGCGGTAGAGGCGCCGGTGGTGAAGTTGTTCCCTTGCGAGCATTCGAGGAGTGGTGGCGCAAGTTTGAGGGCCGTGTGCGGAGTGATCCGACGTTCTTGGAGCGGGCGCAAGAATAAATGGAGAAGAGGAGAAAGAAACGGCACGGGCATGGGGAGTATGTAAATAGTGTGTGTGGGGGGGGGGGGGGGTGAACGACACTTTGGATATCTTTGAGCGCATGTGTATGATTTCTGTTCTGTATTTACAACTTTGCTTCAGTACGTCAGGAAGACCCTTTATTAAAGGCGGTGATAACCACTATGGTATCGACACATCAAAATCCCATTGATTTGTTTTGCAAGGAGTGAAGTGAAAAGAAGACGATGACCTTCTATACTCCAGACTCGCGTTTCCGTCCCATCCTGTTTCGCCGTCTAAAGGTTATCCTGTTTGTTGACGAGCAAGATAAGAGTATGCAAGAAAGGTGAAGCCCTCTCGAAGATAGGCACAGAAGCAAAAACGCCGTTTCCCGTGTTCCCAGTTGCGCTTTTGCGCTTCCAGCTTTCCCATGTGCTCCGGTACAAGACAATATGTTGGTGAAAAGCAAGACGCAAAACAGAAACAAAAACAAAAACAAAAACAAAGCTACAACTCAATATACGCGCCCCCATACAGGCCGCTTCTAGTCTTCCTGCAAGGGTGCCATCATGGGGCTCTTGAGCCGTGTCGGACTGGTTGCGCGGCTTCGCCGGCCCGCGTTGAGCATCTGCAAGCTTGGCGGTGCGCCCAGTCCGCTGCCCAGACCTAACCGCTCACGGCTTTCTGTGCGCACCACGAGACCGCTGCGGTCCATGGCAGAGAGGCTGCCGAGGTTGCTCAGACTGCCGCCGGCGCCAGAGGTGCGGACATCTTCAAACTTGTCCACACTGAGCGTCGGGGTGCCCAGACCCGGACGACGTGCCGTGCTGCTGGTCGACGCCAGGCGCATACTGGACGAGGCACTGCCGGACCCTTCGCTGCCGTCCGAGCTGAGGTCGGTATCCTCGAGGTCGACATCGCCCAGCTCAAACTGGTGGTCCATCTGGCCCTCTTCCAAAACGCGCTCGTAGTCGCGCGAGTGGCGGCGAAAAAGCATCTTGGCGAGACCCGCCAGGGCGCCATTGTGTCCACCGTTGCTCGAGCTGGAACCGCTACCAATCGTGCTGGTAAACCGGCCTGGCTTGCGGCCAGCGGAGCTACCCGGCCAGCGCGAACGGCGGATGATGGAGCCAAACTTGTTGTACAAACGAACGCGGCGCTCCTTCTTACGCAGCAGAAACGCAAACAACAAGACCAGCAGCAAGAAGAAAAAGGCGCCCGGGATCGCAGACTGATCGCGCGCCTTATCAAAGATATCGTCCGCCGCGTCGCTCCAGTCGTCGTCGCCACTCTTGCTGCCACCGCTACCAATCTTCAACGGCTCCCAGGTTGAGCCGGCATAGGTAAAGTCGGATGGGATGCTGCCGTCCTTGGAGTTGCTACCAAACCCGACGGCCACACCCTTGCCGGCGCCAATGGTGCTGCCACCACCGCTACCGCGCACGCTGCGTGGTGGGATCTGTCCCGAAGCGTACAGCAGCATACGGCCCAGCGTCCAGCTGACCTCGACACTGTCAATCTTATCGACGGGGCGGAACGCGGTTGACGTATAAGGCGAGCTCTTGGTCTCCTCCACACTGCCATCACCCGTCACGTTGAGCCCAGGGATCTTATCGAGGCCGACACGCGGGATGCCGATACCCTCGTGCAAGACGTTAATGACCCACGACGCCTTGAAGCAGGCCTGCTGAGCGTCCGACAGGGTCCGGCCAATGTCCTTGTCCTTCTTCTTGCGCGTCTCCTTGTCGGAATCGCCTTCAATCTTGGCGTTGATCTTGGACCAGTCCTGGTTGCAAAAATCGAGCACCTTTTTCTGGTATGTGGCGAAATCGTAGGCCAAGTCGCCCTTCTCGCCAAAGAAGCCATGTGTCGAGTGGTAGTATTCGGACACGCCGACAAAGTGGTTGATGTTGTAGTCGATACTCGGCACGGAATCGTGGATCAGGCACGGCTCGGATCCTTCGCCACAGCCCGTGTTCTCCTTGGCCAGCAGCGGCTTCGTCTCGATCAAGCAGTTGGCAAAGTCGCCTGTGCCAATCAGGGTCGGGATGCTGGCACTGGGACTCTTGGCTGGCTCGCCGTCGAGGGTTGTGCGGAGGCCCTTGGGCATGCAGGGGTCCGGGACGGAGACGCCGTTCGAAATCAAGTCTTGGTGGGCGTTGGTCAGCGACAGGACGTACGACTCACGCGCCTTGTTGACACCGAAACCGAGCCACGTTGCGGTGAAGACGCGGTGTTCTGCCGGGTTGCCGTCGAGTGTGCGCAAGCGGATCAGCTTGAGGTTGTCGGCGTGCTCGGCGGCTTCGGTGGTGTTGGGGGCAAAGGCGATCTGGGCGGACGCGCCGCCCATGTCGAGAAAACCGTACGTGTGGTGATTCTGGCCGTGGGAGTGGTCTTCCGGGTGGTCAAAGCCACCAAGCAGGTAGTTGGCGGCCAGCCAGCCGTAGAGGCCCTCGGTCTCGCCGGCGATGACCTGGATGTTCTGGGCGCAGTCGGGAAGGGAGAACTTGGTGTGTTGGCGCAGGTAGGAGCACGTCTCGCGCAGCAGAGCGGTCTGTTGCAGCTGGGGGAGGAAGCGCATGCCGGCGGTGGCCATCAAGAAGATGGGCGTGTCGGCGACCATGCCTTCGGGGACGACTTCAAGTGCATAGTCAATAAGTTCCTGCAGATGTTCGTTGCCAACCTGGGCTGGACGGTCGCCAAAAGTCGAGATGCCGGCCGAATCTTCTTTGTCCATTTCGTCTTGATCTTGGGAGGCTGTGCAGGTTGTCCTTGTTGGCGTCCTTGATGGCTTTTGATGGATCCTTCCAGCGGTAGACGTGCAGTCGGCTGCCCGAGGAGCCGGCGTCGATGATGACGCCCCACCGGTCTGTAGAGAGCAAATGTTAGTAAGTGCAGTCGATGACAGTCGTCCCAAGTATCAGTTTGGCAAAGCGTACGCTTTTTGCTGCCCATCGTGGATCGGGCGATTGTGATGATGCGAGTCACGCCTTTCGAAGAATCGTGAAGAGAAGATGCCGTCGATTAGAGAAGTGATCGAATTGGATCGGGAGGATGCGACGAGTTTGTATTAATGCATGGGTATCCAGGGGATCGAAGCAGGTCGCGCAGCGGTCGGTTGAAGAAAAGCGAATGGCGTTGATGATTGGCGGCGAGATTGGCGATTTCAAGAAAATTGAAGCAATTCGGAATTTCGTCGAGACGCGCAATTCGATAAGTGAGGCAAAGAACGGACGGCAGCTGTGTTGTTTCGGGGGAGACAAACAACGGCAAAGAAGAAAAAGAGGAAACAATCAATAGTGTCGAAGCGAGTGACGGAGTAAGGGAGAAAAAAGGGTTGGGGACAGAAGAAAAACAAAAGGCAACAAGCAAAAAGAGGTGCCAAAGAACAAAAGAGGCAAAAGGGGCCAATCGGTGGTGAGAGTGCAAAGGGAAAAAGGCGTGAAAGAGGCAAAATGACACTCGCTCTTTCCTTATTTTGGGGGAACGCTGGTCCATGTCCTTTGGGAAAGAAGGGCTGAAAAGGGAAACGACGAATAGCGATAAGCAAAACAGCACCAACACAACTAAAAACAAGGCGCGCGCATCCCGCTGGAGCCACTGTAGCGGGAGAATGCTGGCACCCAAACTGTTAGTGGGCTAGCGGTCTGCAGTGTGACGGAGCTGGGTGGTCCAGATTACGACCTTTATTTAGCCCAAAGCGGAAAGCGCGATCATAAGATAAGTAAGATACAATTAGGGGAAGGCACGCACTCGAGACTCTTTCCAGCAAAAAGCACGCTAGGCGTTGGCTAATTACTAACTGCGCGTGTCGAGGGCGAAAAAGGTGTGAAGAGTGCTGGAAAAACCTCGTGTTGCAGGGACATTTGATCTGCTCCCAGGATCAATACGGGACACCAACAGTGAACAGCGAGTGGTGTCTGCGTGTGCTCTTTTCTTATTTTTAGTATCTTACATCTTGAACGGGATGGCTCCAGTGGGCGTGGGATGTCACCAGATTGCGTGATACAGTGCAATGATACAGCGCATTGTCCACTGGAGACACAATTGTTTTAGTGGTCGGTGTCTCTCGGCTCGTTCCGCCAGCTCGTCGTCTTCTTGTCGTCCTATTTACTTTTCCTTCCATCTCCCCCTCCATCCTCGCTTCACTTCTCGGACTGTTCCAAACGGTTGTCCATCCCATGGCCGACACGTATTGATTAGAAAGAAAAGAAAAAAAAGTTTTACAGACGACAATTTTGAGCCCACGACTGCTGATGTGTCGCCTGCTTTTGGACTGAGAGCCTGAGATAGTCTCTGTTTGCGAATAAAAGGGGCCGTCGGCAGTCCCTGGTTACGTCTCGAACAAGTATCTCCCGACTTGAACACAGTACAATTGTTCTCGAATGGCCTCGGCACGGCCGGCGTTCGTTTGTGCTTTCATCTTTTTGCTCGTTCTTTTGCACAGATGGACACACGAAGAGAAAGCGGCAAGAAAGCATACTCGAGATCGACTGCCCAGTCCAGAGTTCGAGTGAAGCCTGTGTCTAACGTTTTGCGGTGCAGTATTTGTCCAGGCATCTTAATCTTACCACTCTTTGTTCACGGTTTGTTCATATTACTCACGTTACGGGAGAACGTTTGATTTTGTTTTGCAATAGATATATATGTTGATATATGAGTGTTCCTTGATGCCAATTGGGTCAGCAAAGTCAAGAAACCGGAGGCAAAACGAAAGAAGTGCCCTCGAGACAAGGCGTCGTAAGTTGTTGCAACAACCAGAGCCACTTGGCCAGGTCGACACCGCCGGCACCTCACGTCTCTCTTCTATGCCTTCTCAAGAGCATCCGCGGCACTCGCCATGGTGGAAGCAGCTTGCCTCAAGACGGTCGCCTCGGCCTCCTTGAGAATGTCGGCGGGGACGGGCGGCGACGAGGTGTCGCCGCCCTTCAAATGGTTGGCAAACCAGGCCAGGAGGGATGCCTGGTCCTCCATCGCCTTCATGCGCTTCTGCATCCGGCGCAGAGCCTGTTGCATGCGCCGCTGGTGGGCAATGTACTGGGCCTGCATCTCCCAGCCCTGGACGCAGCGCGCCAGGAACATCTCGAGCTGCTGGGGCTCGCTCCAGTCGACCTCAGTTGGCGTCTCCTCTCTGGTCGCACCATCACTGGATGGCTCACCCGATGGCACCGACGGCGATGGCGTGCTGGGAATTTTGAGCGACAGCTTCTGCAGCAAACCCTTGACACGCGTCGTCGACTCGGCCGTCTCCGTCGCGGACAGCTTGGCAACCATGTCGACGTCGTCTCTGGCGTCAAAGTCGATGGAGCCCTCTGAGGGCGTGCCCAGAAGCGTCGTGGCGTCACTCAGGTTGTCACTTAGGTTGCTAAACTTGTAGTGAATGCCAACATCTTCATCCTCCTCCTCCTCCTCCTCCTCCTCCTCCTCAAGGTCAGAATCACACTCCAGCATCACCCGGACCCCCCGCGGCTTGGCACAGGGAATTCCACGAAAACTGCTGCGAAGATAGAGTTTGCGGGCAGTGGAACGGACAACGGCGAGCCACTGTGCGTCGGACATGCTCATGGAGCGGGGTGTTGGGATAGGTGGCATAGAGCCATCAGAGAGTGTATCCATCGGAAGGAAGCTCAGCCGGCGCATGATGCTGGGCGCCGGCGAACTAGACGACTCTGTGGGGCTCTCCGTGAGCGGGCAGTCAAAGGCGCTCATCTTATCGTCGAAAAGAGAGTTGTGTTATGCGAATACTTACCGTATTAGTTATCGTGTTGGGGACCGTGGTTGGTGAGTTGTTGGCGAATAAAGATGGTGGAAAGGTTGGCGATGACGAGAATGAAGACAAAATACGACGCTTATACAAAGGACGATATTGAGGCCGAATATATATTTTGTCGCTATAGAACAAGGCTGTGGCCTTGTGCACAGGTTGTGAACATATTTGGTATTGTGTGTGGTCGAAAAGGAAGAGAACAGTCGAGAAGGAAGAAAACAAAAGAGAGGGGATGAAGAAGGTCGAGAACGTGATCGCCATGTTGTTCAGTGGACAAGAGGATATCGGACGAAGAGTTCCCCGCACTTAGAATGGCTGGGACCATATGCCTGGCCCATCCGCAAGACTATCAACAAAAGACGTCCATGTTCGCATTTGCGACTGAACGAAGGCTGTGATAACAATGACGGACCCGCTGTCTTGCCGAGAAGAAAAACAGAAACAGTTAGTACGACGTAAGAGTCGATTATGGGCGGACTGGCCGCGAGATTACAGTGGCCGCTCATTGGCTGTGACGTCATCCTCCGCCCAGGCAGCTACCATTTGACTGCCCATTTGTGCCATGCACGTCGGATGAAAGAAACGAAACCAAAAAAGCCAAAAAAGCCAAAAAAGCCAAAAAAGTCACGGTTGACGTTTTGGAAGCATTCGAAAAAAAAGACTCACACCTTTCTTCGTTGAACTTTGCTCACAAATACGGTCTTTACCAGCCTAAGGTCTTACTGCTGCGGCCTAAGGCGGCCGCCGGATGCCTCCGCTGACTTTCTGTGATGGCGCCTTCCTCCGGCTGCGTTAGTAAAGAGGGAAAGAGCTGCTAGGCCGTGCCTTGCGTCAGCTGAAATTCAGGCCTAGGCCTGTCCAAGAACCAGCAGGAGGCAGGCGAAAAAGGCAGCGTCATGATTGCCGTTACGACTTGCCCAGTCTACTGCCTTCTTGCTACTTTTGTGACAACTTACTGAAAAAGGAAGGCAGGAGGCAGGCGTGTGACGGGCTGTGTGGTATGTAATGCTCCTTCCCTTTCCCGTGTCTCCATGCTTGGTAGCCTTGTAATCTGAAGTATAGTCTGTAATAGTCTGTAGTCTGTATTTCGAGTTCCCGTGCGATAGTGTCGGTTTGCATAAATACATCTTCAACCCGCTCTTATTGTCTTCCGCTCTTCTCCTCTTTCACAATCATCTCCATCGCCAACGTCAAACCCTACCACCAACACGCATCAACCGCTTCTACAACTGCCAAACCACCACACACACTGCACCCACCATGCCTTCCTACATTGTACGTCCGGACCACGCAACATCTGCGCTATCGTCGTTACTAACAGTTTGACTCCAGCTGCAATTCAACGCCGACACTCCCAAGGAGGAGCAGGAGAAGTGAGTCCGCAACGAGAAACAGAAGAGGCATGGTCCGAGCTTACAGCGAGCCTTTGCTAACCTCACCTCCTCAACAGGGTCAAGAAGAGCGTTACCGACAAGGGCGGCAAGATTGTTCACGAATACTCCCTCATGGGCGGTTTCTCGTAAGTCCCCAGAATCCAGGGAACCCAAGGGAAATCCAGAGAAATCTAGAAAATCCCGGAGAAGCAGCAAAGATGTCGTATCTTACAGGCACTAACACCTCCCTCCAGGTTTGAGCTCCCCGCCGACCACATCTCGACCCTCGATGCTTTCCCCTGCGTCCAGAACGTCGAGGCCGACTCGACCGTCTCGATCCAATAGATCTGCGCAGAACCCCTAGATCCTAGATCGTTAGATAGCGAGAGAGACCATACATTGTTTTGCCAAATGGAAACCCAGCACTGACAGAGCGGCTTTTGCCCTTCTATGACGTTATTTCAATCCGATGCGTGTGCGTGCCCGTGAACGAAGCTTATCGCAATCGTCCGTGACCCCAATGCATCTCCACCAGAAGAATAAGACTCCTCGATCCAGCAGTCTTGCACCTGCCTGGCAGACGGGGTCTGTCGTGATCGTGCAGTAGGCAAGAGAAAGGGGCAGATCGCTTGTCCAGAAAGGTGCGAGCCAGGTGCAACCAAAAGTGCGACCTGACGCGCTTTGCCGTGGCTACCCCTCGATCGCTATCAGCGGCCGCGCCACGCCATCGTCGATACTCCGCTCGTAGTGCCCTTTGCACTGGCCCTTCCGCCTATGTTTGCCGCTTGTGGGCAGGCGATCTTCGCCCCACTACTACACGATCGTTGGTAGCTTATCTGTGAGTATGAAAGATTACATGTAGTACGCAGTATGTACTGGCCCTGTGCAGCGACGCAGACTTGTGGCACTGTTGTGCGATAAGACGGTTAACCTGTACCGTCCACATGTTTGTAGGCTCTGTATTTCTGGTCTCGTGCATTCCCAAAAGAAATAAATTCAATGAAAATACGGCCTGCCTGCTGATTGTGCCACCATTTAGCGGACGAAAGGTCACTTTCGACGTGCTGTGCAGGGAAGGAGCGTGAGGGGAGGGAAAGCTGGGGGAAACCAGGCCAGGTCCGCCCCACACCTACAGCCCCAGGGCGAATTAGGCAGTATTACACTACGATGTACGCAGTATGACTGACGTCGGCTTACAACGGCCCATTTCTCTCCCCGTGTTCTCACTTTCGACAATCCTTCCTTTCCAGTTTGCACAGTGAACCCCGATATGCCACGATCATGAAGAGCCTTACAAGGCCATTGACTGCCGTTTCGGCCACGGCCTCGGCCACGGCCTCGGCCAACGCGTCTTTGGTGTTTGTGCTCCGTTCCTCCTCTTCGCTCTCCTCTCTCTCCTCACTCGCCTCACGCGCCTCCTCCGTCTCTTCGGCGTCCTCCCCGGCCCGTCTACGCCGCTCTCTCGCTACTCCCCTCGTCGTCAGCCGGCCTCTTTCCACATCGCAGTACAGCCGCTCCTCACCACCATCTTCTTCTTCCTCCACCCCAATACCAATACCACCTCCACCAGCCATGACGACCTCCCCCCGCTCCGTGACGAAGACATTGTTCGCCTCGCCAAAGAACCACAGCACCAGCTCCGTCTCGCCGACCTCGTCCGCCACGGCTGGCCTCCCTTGGGCGAAAAGGCCCTGCTGCAGAGCGCCAACTTTTCGCTCGAGCTCATTCCTGTGCGGCTTGCCCGTCGTCTCCAGGCTCTGAGAAATCTTCCCTACATTGTCGTCTCCAACAGCCACGTCCGCCAAATCTATCGCAACTACCGGCACAGTCTGCGGTCCCTGCTGCCGTGGTGGAAGCGGAGGCACGACAAGGGCCCCAACGGCGGCCCCGCCATTACGACCCTGGACGAAGAAATTGCCTTTACGGATGTGCTGGCCGAGCTGGTCACGACGCACCAAAACACCATCCCCATCCTGGCCCAGGGGTTCCTGGAGTCGCGCAAGTACATTGCCCCCGCGGACGTGACGGCGTTCCTGGACGAGCATCTCCGGGCACGCATCGGCACGCGCCTCATTGCGGAACAGCACATTGCCCTGCACCTGAGCAGCCAGCCGTTTCGTGGCAGCGGCGCGGAAGCCTCCGCGCAAGCTTCCGCGCCCGACACGTCGACGGGGACGGGGACGAGCGGGTCGCCGCAGGCCGACACCAATGCGGCCGCGGCCGCCGCGGCGGTGAGCAGCGAGACCGCCCCGCCCGCCGGCGAGGCCGCCTCGTACATTGGCATCATTGACACGCAGCTGCGGCCCGCGCGCACGATTGACAGCTGTGCCGACTTTGTGGCCGACATTTGCGAACTGAAGTACGGCGTCCGGCCCCAGTGGCGCATCGACGGCGAACCCGACACGACGTTTGCGTATGTGCCCATGCACCTCGAGTACATTGTAACGGAGCTGCTCAAGAATGCGTTCCGTGCGGTGGTCGAGAACAAGATGCACCGCGAGCCAGTCGTCATCACGATTGCGCCTGAACCGTCAGGCGGCCATGGCGGCGCTGGTGGCAGCAGCAGTAGCAGTAGCAGCAGCAGCAGCAGCAGCAGCAGCATACTGCCCCTCGACGACAACGCGTCTGGCGTCACAATTCGCATCCGCGACCGCGGCGGCGGCATCTACCCCGACGTGCTGCCCAACATTTGGTCGTACTCGTTTACAACCTTTTCGGATTATGACGACTTGCCTGCAGGTTCGTCGCCCGGCGGCGGGGGCGACGTCAGCGACGGCCTCAATATCATTGCCTCGTCCAACAACGGCGGCAGCTCGATTGCGGGTCTGGGCTATGGCCTGCCCTTGAGTCGGGCGTATGCCGAGTACTTTGGCGGCGGCATTGCCGTGCAGAGCCTGTATGGATGGGGCACAGACGTCTACCTGCGCCTCAAGGGGGTTGGCAACATTGAGTGACTGTGCACACATACCTCCTCAAGTCTTCTTTCTGGGTTGCCCAATACATCACAGGTCCAAGCACCGGTGAGGGCTGCTCTTGGAGAAGGTCAGATAGGACGATACCACCGGGGCCGTCTTCATTCGACGGGAGACTGAATGAGACGTGGAGCAGATCGTGCTCAGGCAAATTCAAAACGATATCCGATCTTGTATTGAGAAGAGCGAAATTCATGACACAGTAATATATAATGTTCATAAGCACAAGCAAAAGCAAAAACAAAAACACAAGCAAGCAAGTTAACAAGTAAACAAAGAACAGATGTATCTTTCCTAGAAAAAGTAGTATTATGAAAGTTGTAGAGGATGATCAACAAGGATTTACTGTTCGAAACAGTACAAGAGAGCATATAGACAAAAGAGAAAATCGACAATGGAAATGCGTGTGACGGATAAACAAGAAACAAGTAACAAATCGAGACGCCGCCGTAAAGTCAAGAGAGAAAAGGAAAAGCTAATAGTGTTTGTGCAAGACCCTGCCTGTGTGCAACCCCAAATGTCAAGAAACGAGAAAAATCAATACCCAAATTCCAAACTATTATAGATGACCCATATGCTTTTTGTGAGTATGAGAGAGGGAAGAGAGACGGAGAGACGGAGAGACAGAGAGACGGAGAGACGGAAAGGGGGGACAAGCTGCGGCACACCCCTACATGTTGGCCAGCTCGTTGTCGATCTGGCGGTCCATGAAGGTGCGGCGCTCGCCCGTCAGCTCCGTCTGCAGGCGCTGCTCCACCAAAGCGCGCACCTGCTTCTTCGTGACTGTGTCGAGGTCCACCTCGCGGAGCACCGCCTGGATCGCCTCCACAATCATGCCGTCGTCGGGCCCACGTTGCCCCGTTGGAAGTCAAAGGACATGACCGACTGGTGTGCCGCCTCCGAGGCACCGAGGGGCTGGCGTGCACCACCGCCGAAGCCAAGCTGCGATGTCGACGCCCGCAGACCAGCGCCGCCCAGAGCGGGCGACGTGTTGGACACGGTCCGCAGGTTGCTCATCGAGCGGTTGTAGCCCGGTGCATCCTGGTACGGGCTGGACATGCGATGGATGCCCGTGCCCATGCTCATCATCGACTGGCGGTGCTGCAGCGGGTGGTCTGCGTAGCCGCCCACCATATTGGGCACCGTCGAGCTCCGGCCGTAGAGACCGGGGGACATCTGCGACTGCGGTGGCATGAATGAGTTGCCGCGGGCGCCGAGACCGGCCAGGACCGAGGGCTGACGGACCGACGAGTACATGGACTTCATGTCGTCCATCTCGTAGCCGTCGTCGTACATGCCCTCATGACCACCCATGCCCTTCTCGTTGGCACCGCCGCCGCGACGACCAGGCAGGTTGTTGATGGTCGCGTAATCGTCCCAGCGCTGCAGAGGGATCGAGCGGGGGTCGAAGCCCTCGTCGTCGGCCGCAATAATCTGCCGCTTACCCGTCTCACCAATGACAACACGGGTGTTACCCCACGAGAAGTTGTCCTGGTTCCAGAAGGAATAGACGGGCAGGATAAGCGAATAGATAGGGAATGCCAGGATGTAGATGATCATCCAGCCGACATGCTGCCACTGGCGCTTCAGGATGAAGATGATCGCCTGGAGACCGTACACCGCAGACAGAATGACAATGGAGAACAGCGGGAAAGCACCCTTGTGCGTCGAAACGGAGTAGATCAGGTACGCCAGGTACGCACACGTCGAGGGGAGGATAATGGTACCAAATAAGTCGATGAACACGACGAAACGCATGCTGAAGAAACAGAAGCCGCACATCTCCTTGAGCCACATGAGCTCCACCAGGTTGTGGATGGTCGAGTTGATCCACCGACGACGCTGCGAGAGCAAGACGCTCCACGTCTCAGGCGCGGCAGTCTGGCAGTAGGCATCGGCAATGAACTTGTACGACATGTACGGGAAGTGCTTGGTCATGAGCGTCGTCAGGAAACGATCCTCACCTAGGGACAGCAGGTTCTTCTTGTGGAGCGTGTCAACAATGCAGTCACTATACTCGCGGATGACAGCATCCGAGATAATGAGTGGCTTGCCGCGGTCGGCAGTACGGAGACGGTACATGGAGAAACTGGGCATGTTAGCAGGGGAACATCAAGATGTGAATTTTGGAGCAGCGGGGATTCAACGTACCAACCGGGCAAACAAGTGACGGAACCGAAGAGGGACTCGAAAGCCTTGGCCATGTGATGCGAGATAAAGTACTCGTACACCTGGATCATTGTCCACCATGAGCGTTCCTCGTTCTGCAAGCTGGTCTCACCACAGATACCGGCAATCTTGGCATCGTTGGCACAGGCAGCCACAAGACGGTTCAGCGAGTCTTCACGGACACACGTGTCGGCATCGACCATCAACAAGTATTCGTACAGCTCCGGATCGACACCGATAACATTGTTGATCTGGTGGAACATCTCCAGCTCGAGCGGGTTCATGGGAGAGCGGTGGTGAACACGGTTCAGGAAGCTCATGACCATAATCTGAGAGTCACGCTTGCCACGGTTACCAGGCTTCGTCTTGCTCTGCTCAGACTCCTTGCCGACCTTGACAATCACAATGTACGGAACGACGTTGCCTTCGAACTCGTACAGGCCAGAGTAGACCTTGCCATAGTTGAGTTGCTCGCTGCCGGTACCAACAGACTTGAAGGGCAGAGCAGGAGGGTCAACCTTGGGATCAACACCAAGAATATCGAGAACGATCTTGGGCGTAGGACGGTCGTTGCCCTCACCGACGATAACACCATCGCAAATAACGCAGATGAGCTTGCGCTTGTTGTCGTACTGCAGGGCCGTGAGCGAGTCAAGCGCCTTGCGGAGTGAGTCTTCACCTTCCGTGTAGGCAGGGACCTGGCAAATAACAAACTTGTCCTGAGGAGCCGGGCGGCGCTTGGAACCGAATTGCAGGGCAGACAAGAACTTGACGCCAATGATGACGCAAATGACAATGGTAAAGGCCAGAAGAACATAGCCGTCGACCTGGCAGCGAGCTGACTTGCGGAAATCGGGAAGACCAACGTAGAAGTTGTTCTTAATGCAGTTCAAGCTATTGGCGATGCTGGCCTTGGCCGTGTTGTTGTTGGCGGCCGAGGCAATGAGATTGTTCCATGTCTCCGTGATGTCGGTACCAGGGGCGTTCTTGACAGCATCAGTAAGATCGCTGTTAAGGAATTTGTACTGTGCAAGGTTGTTCATGAGCGACAGAGTGTAGAAGTAGTTGCTCAGATCGTACACGCTGCCGTCGTATATCACCCACTCGTAGTTGTTGTCCTCGCCCTGAGAGGCAATGTCCTTTTTGCTCCAGACTAGGTCACCGTGGTAGTAGGCCTTGATCTTGGGCTCAAACGTCGCAGTGTACCAGTCGGCGTTGTGCAGGTTGCTCGAGGAAACAGTCTGCAGCTGGCCAGAGGTGTGCTGCGCATCGGGGTCGTTGAGAGTGGTGTTGAACGAGAGAGCAAGCGTCTTGTCAGTGACAAGGCCCGGGCAGGAGAGAACCAGGGGAGGAGCAAAGTACGGGTCCAGAACAAGACCGGCCAGGGGTTGCATGTTGGTCGACGAAACGTCACGGCCCACAATGTCACTGTGCTGGATTTTCCAGAACTTGGAGATATCGTAGACCTTGCCATGAATTGCAACCCAGAAATCACTGGTGCCTTGGTGGGAGCTAAGCTCGGTAGTCGTCCAAGCTTTGTCGTAGTTGGGGCACAGGAGACGACCGAACTCGACAATCCAGAAGACAAGAATGGCGTTGAGCAGGAAAATCAGCATACAGAGAACAAGCTTCTCACGCCATGCCATGCGGACATCGGGACGCTTCATGCGACCAACGTAGCGGAGCAAGGGAGAGGGAATCCAGAAGGTCATGGCCCAGACGAAAGCAACCCACACGCGACGGCTCGTCGTGATGGGCTGCGAGGTGATGGTCTTGCCGTTGGCCAGCTCGGGGTCGAGACCAATAAACTCGCCCTCGTTGTTGTAAAAAAGCTGACCACGCATGTCATCACCCTTCAGACCAAGACCGTAGTCACCCTTCATGGCACGCTCGCGGGCAGCGGCGTCATGAGCACCACCCATAGCGCTGGCACCCATGATGGAAGGAGCCATGCTGGCGCCCATCCCCATGCCGCCCATAGTACCCATACCAGCAACACTGCCAGGACCTAGAGGCGAGGGGCCGACGGACAGGGCGCTCTGGCTGGCGTTACGCTGGTGCTGGTGGAGCAGGAGCTGGTCCTGGCTACCGTTGGAGCCGCCATCGCCCATCATAGGCTGCTGGAAGAAGCCGCTGCCATTGGCAGAGTAGCCCGACTCCATGCCCTGGGGCAGGTTCATCGGTGTCAGGCCAGGTGCCATGCCGGGCATGCCCATGCCGCTCTCAGGCTTGAGATCGAGCATGCTCTCAGCCTCCCACCAGGCGTTCTCACGCATCCAAATGCGCTCAGTGCCGACGACAACTTCGCCGTTGCTCCAGCCACGCTCAAGCACCCAGCTCTCAATGCCGTCACGGCCATCACGGCAACCAAGAGAAGCGTACCGCTGGGTGAACTCATCATGGTCGAAGTCGGCCGTGAAATCCAGATGCTTGTTACGGCGGTTGGCCCACTCAGGCAGACGCCATGAGCGGAGCTGGCGCGAGACAGTGCCGGCGGACCAAGCTGAGTTAACAGAGGGAAGGGCGGCCAGACTGGCCGGGGACTCGTCCGTGGGGTGGACAGAGAGGTGGTACCACACACGGCTGCTGCCAAGGATGGTGGCCAGGTCGAGACGACCGGCACGGCCCAGATTAACACCCTGGCCCTCCTCGGGCATCAGAAGGCTTTTGAGGAAACCGTCGGAGTCGGCAGACAAGACGATTTTCTCAAGCAGCTCCTCACGCTTCTCGAGGATGTGTGTGCGCTCACGGCCAGCAGGGCCGGTCATGATGCCCAGGTCAGGAGCAACGTCGTTGACGGCGTTCTCCATCTCGCGCAGGACAGAGGAACCGGCAGTGGCGACATCGACGCCATCCTGCTTCATCTCCGAGTTAATGCCCAGAGTATCGTCAAAAATGCCGCGAAGCGACAGAGCCTTGCCGAGAACCGGGTCAGGGATCTCGAGGACAGTGAGGCAAACAGTGTCACCGTTGTCCTCGTTGGAAGTTGGGGTGCGAGCACCACGGCCACCCTCGACAGACTCGTCGCCATCGCGGATACGAGTCATCTGGGCAGCAATGGCGGCGTTGGCCTTGGAGATGACCCAGTCCACCAGAGCCTCGTACAGGCCACCAACGAAGATGCTGCGGTCCTCAGTCGAGCAGCCGCGGGCCAGGATCTCGGGCTCAACGCCAAGAAGACCACTGACATCATCACAGACCTCCTCCAAAATCTCCTCGTCCACATCATAATCAAGGGTGTTGCCAAGCTTCAGCAGGCCAGCGAGAATGGAAATCAGGTTGCGGTGAGCAGAGCCTTTGATGCCAATCTCCTTGAGAGCGGCGCGGAAGTCATCCGCAGCAGCGGCATCGTCAGCGGTGGGGAGGTAGGAGGGAGGGTCGTAGGTGCCGGAGCGAGAGAGAAGGCTGTAGTCGGCGGCCGACTTGAGGCCAAGGAACTCACGTTCAGCCGGGGTGGAGGCTGAGGTGAGGAGGTAGTAGAAAACGTCAAAAGCACGGTGGCCCTTCTCCGAGGGGACCTTGAGCAGACCCCGCAGGGTGTCGATGCCACCCTGCGAGAGAGCAATCGAGCCGGCCGTCAGGTTACCGGCCAGATTCAGGGTGAGCGTGACGCCGAGGGCTGTCTGCAGCGGTGTCGACGGGTTGTAGGGGGTGACGCAGCGGAGGAAGGGCTGGATGGCCTCGAGGGATTTGAAGAGAGACGAGGGGATGTCCAGCGGCAGCGAGGCGAGGAAGGGATGCAGCACCGATGGTGCAGATGAGTGGAGCGAGCCCAGTATGATGCAGCCGTCCTCAGCACGGCGGCGAGCGTGCTCCCACGCACGCATGGCGAGAGCAGCATCGACAGTGCCGCCAAGCTGGCCCTCGGCACCAGCCTGGGTGGCAGTCAGCCATGTGTTGACGACGAGGCTGGTGCCAGCATCGAGATGGTACGGCGAGGAAGAGAGGTAGATGTTGTGGATGGCGTTGAGGAGGGTAGTCGTCGAGACTTGAGACGACTGCTGAGCGGCGCCACGCGGGCCTTCGGAGGCCAGCGAGTACATGGACATACGGTTCGCCATGACGGGCAGTTGTCGAGCAGCGGTGCTCGCGACCGGTTATGGGAAAGACACTGGGACACCGTCCAGGCCGTTCAGGTGAGAAGTGAACTGGTGATAGTCTCGGCCACGGGAGGGAAGATGTTCGAGAAGCGAAGGACGAGGGAAGAGTTCGGCGTCGGATAGCGAGAGTAGCAAGAGCAAGACAGGTAAAGGGGCCAGGTCAAGGCTCTGTGAAACGCGTCGTGAGGTGAGGTGAGAGGAGGGTTGGACCACGATGGCGCAGCGAGATCGAACAAATCGGGAGTTACAAAAAAAGGACAAAATAAAAGAAGTATAGTTATTAGCGAGAGGAAGAAGGGGCAAAAACAAAAAAGAGTATTCAAAAATGAAACTTCAGAAAAGAAAAGAAAAACAAAAGGTGCCAAAACGACTGGACGAAAGCAACCGCAACAACGAGTGACGACGGTTGGCAAACGAGGTGATAATGGAGAATGGGAGAAGAGGAGGAGGAGGAAGAGGAAAAGAAGCAGCCAAACTGAAAATGGCGATGGTAAGATACTGCGAGACTGTTAGGACAAACGGGCTACAAGGGAGAAAGAGCCACCTGCCGCAGTTCCGTGATGGGGTGCGGATATGGGGAAGGCACGACTCAGGGGCCAAGTCCAGTAAGGAGGGAAGGAGAGGTCGCTACAAGCTAGGCCTAGGGCAAAAGCTGAGGCAGGCCGCAGTGATGTGTGAGGGCAGGCTGCGGCAACCAGAGAGATCCTTCTGGCGCCTGCAGGACAGGATTCACGGGAATTTCTACTGGTAGGCTCGGAGGCGTTGCCAGCGGGCATGCCACAGAAACACAAAACATGCAAAACGACACTGATCTACTCGTAGTGCCCGAGTGGGTGGGTGCTTGTTACGAGCATTAAGTGGCGCGCATTGGAAACATGAGAGCGAGGGACAGGGCTACAGTTGAGCAAGATGTGGAATTACCGGTTGCTCTTTCTCGAATGTGAACGAATGTGGACAAAGTCAAGGGCCAACGAGGGAAGGCACGACTGACAGCGGGCGAGGGAAAGTGAAAGAGCGATCGATGCAGCAAGTTTTCTGGGGCAAGAGCGAAGGACGGGAGCGAGAGAGAGGCAGAGAGGGAAGCAAAAACGGGCCAAACAAAACGAGGATTTTTCTCTCGGCAGAGGAAGGAGCGAACGCGTTGTGGGCACTGCAAAACCGTGCCAGCAATGCGTTTAACGGTAATACAAATACGTGCAGGCGTGCGCTGTAGCGCGTCCAAGTCGGAACAGCACATGCCTGTGGTGCTTCTCAGTGCAAGCGTGCTGCTTTGTGTGCATTCTGCTGTTTTTGCTGGCTTGTTTACCAAGAAACTCCTAAAAACAAGTAGCGTTCCAGCTTGCCAAGGCAAGCCGCGATGGCCCTATTCTATAAAAGGACTAGCGTTATAAGCATCCGGTGCTCTTCAGGGGTGTGAGGGGTAGCGCTTTTGGGTCCCGTTTATTTTTATTTTTGTATTCTTGTCGCCTCCTTATTCCTTTCGTCTGGCCATTCCTGCCGGGACAGCCCACATGTTGTGACCCGATTAGGCTAGAGCATAAAGAAAAGGGGCACACCCACCTTGCTCTTCTTTACTCAGTACATGTATTTCCTTTCAGCTCATAAATTATGCTTTTAATGCGGTCCAGGGCTTGTTTTCTTCGACATACGATGCACGCTATCCCGTACGCTGTACAGATATTTCTGAGCATGGCCACGCTGCCAGTGCTCAGCCCACTGCAAGATACTGTCAGAAACCCCCATTTCGGCGCAGTCTCCGCTGCAAAAGTCACACAAAGGGCTTGTCGTGCAGCGGCGCTGCGAGAAGGAATTGTGTAGCATTTGTCGCGTCTCACAGCGAGTGGCAGAGAAGGGAAATACTATGTGTGCAAATCCTCGAAAATTTAGACTGCACGAGATAAAATAATCAACACCACAGGCACGTCCACCGCCCGCCAGCGAAAGCCGACGGACAACATGATCGCGCGATGTAACAGAATGCGTCTTTTCGCTTTGGCCACAGCGCAGAGATTTTCCTTGCCCAGAGCTTCGTTGGCGAAAGATTGTCAGCAAAAGGCCAGAAGGTCCAGAAAGACAGGTGGGCGAATGACGCACCGAACCACCTCCATTGGTGGCCCATCAACAGTGTTGCAACATCGTACACTTTGTATCTTAACAAGAAGAGCGACACGAGTGGGGCGTGGGAAGCCTGGCACACTTTCCCCCAAATACGAGAGACAGCCAGGCTTGGGGCGGGCACGTCAGGGCCGCCCCACCATCACGAAGTTTCGGTTTTGGGCGTGTGTGAGCACATTGTGTCGAGGCGATTACGAGAGGGTGGGAGGCTGCGACTACTGGGTAGTAGTATTCAATGTATGTATTGGGTTGTTGTACAAAGTATGTTGAGCATTCCAGAGTGCTCAAACAAGGCCATACAAGTCTACAGATAAGCCAACACGAGAGCACTATGCAGCCACATGCGATGCAAACCGAGGGCATTCTGCAATGGTGCAGGGCCAGTGCCTGTTTTTCTGTTGCATTCATGCACGATGCAGTGTTTCTGGATGTTGTGACAGTGGAGATGCGGCCGGGCTTGATCGGGCAGGACAAGAAAAAAACAGTTTGTGGTTGGTCTCCTTGGGTAAGATACAAAAAGCCAGGCACAGCCCATGCAAAAAGAGCAAAAAGCCAGGAAACAAAGTATCTTACGTTACATAGTGGTATGGTAGAAGAGATACGAGGCAACGGCGATTGTTGGGCCGCTCTCGTGAGACAGGCCGATGCACAATGAAGTGGTAGTGAACAAGTCCCTTTTTCGATCTTGATGGGACGGGAAGGCTGGAGACTCTTTGGGGAGGCTGGCTGGTCAGCAGAAATGTCACAGGCTTCTGGAAAGACCGATGGCATCATGAAAAAATGTCGTCCCAGTAGCGCAAAAGAACCCTATGTTGAGACTGTCCAGCCTGCTTCTGTGGTTTGCCGCACCATGCTTATTTTTAGGTACGGCGGGGTTGGTTTCGCGGGCGGCGGCGATTGGGCTGGATGGCCTGGATGGCCTGGATGGCCTGGATAGCAAAACACGAGAAAAAGGTGCAGTTCCGGGCTCTTCCTGTCGCAGTAGCGGCGGATTGGTGTGGGCTTGACGGACTTGACGGACTTGGTGGACTTGGTGGACTTGGTGGACTTGGTGGACTTGGTGGACTTGGTGGACTTGGTGGACTTGATGGACTGCCAAAGACCTGATCAATACGTCTCGGCATCGTGCAAGTGGGACTTGACCAAAAAGTCCCTGGGTTTTGCGTCATGTCCAGAGCATTCGATAGAGTGGCATCTTGAAGGCTTTTCGAAACTCACGACTTTGGTCGGGGCAACCGTGACAGGGCTCGACGAAGGAGGCTCTCACCGTCGACAGGGCCACACGCCCACTGCTTACCGTTCTTGCTCCTGTCTGTCCCACAGTGTCTTGAGATCGGCACTGGTCGGCACTGGCGGCGACCACTGGTGACCACAGCGCACAACAAGAGAAGCCAGGCAGGCCTCTCCTTGCATTGTGTTCACCTACTTTGTACGAGTAATTGGACACCGGTGCACAGTTGGAATAGGGGGATCGGTGCCGACACAAGAAACAAGCAGATACAAGTTAGCTATCTTACTTCACCTACCGTCTACCTGCGGCGGAGTGTGGACAGAAAGACAAATTCGAGAAATTATGGTGGCAAAAGCCAGACCAAAGCCAGGCCCAAAACCTAACCAAAGGAGGAGCGGCGCTTGTGTTCGATGTCACCGACATTGTGGGTCGAACAACAAAACGAACAGCGAAAATAGTTCAGTACGCAGTAGAGAAAAAGGAGGCAAAGAGGCGACATGCACGGGTCCCCAAAGAAGCCAAGCTTCAGGGGTTTTCGACTTCCTGGCTTCCTTTCTGTGGATGGCGCTGTGAAGCGTGCAGACGCTTGAAACCCCTGCACAATAATTTTCTTATTGGTTTTTGGGTCATTCATCTCTGGTCCTTTCCTTCACAGTTCCTTCACAGCTCCTTCACAATTCTCGAATGTATGGAGTCGCCCTCATATATTTTCTTTTTCGTGTCTCGCCATCTGCTGCACTGTCTGCCCTTCCCACTTTCCTTTCAGGGGCAGTGGTGCACACAGTTTCTGTTGGTGTATGCAGACACTCACTCGGGTCTCATGCATTAAGATCAAGACAGATGGTCGTAGAATCGAGAAAAGTTTGGCGTACACCCGTACGATGTACTTTTGGCAGATTTGGGTTTTTGGGCTTGCGATGATCACAACTAAGGACAAGACATATGTAAGATACAAGTATGCGTAGATATGAAAAGAGACCAGGCCACCACAGACCGATCGGAAAATCGAAGACGTGCCGCCGGGAGAGGAGAGAGCCAAGAAGAAATATTGGGGGGATAAAGATGGCAACTCCTCCGGTTCGATGGCAAGTCCCCACATCCCCTATTTTTCTCGAAGGTTAATATGGTCTTGCGGCTGTCGATTTGTGCTGCGCGATCAGAGGCAAGGGTCAGAGCGTCAAGAGTATTTACGCATATGTGACGATAAATAGGCTGGAAATGCCAGCAAAGTGAAGAAAATGAAGTCAGAAGGGTATCACTTATTTCTACGATGTATGAAGAACGGGAAACCACTCTCGGGTGGCGTCCTTGGTGGATAGTGGGTGATGGAGCGCCACAAACAGTGCCCCGAGAGCCGCTTTCCAGGGTTCATGTTGACCAGAATACCCAGCAGCCATGGATGGCCGTGAGAATTGGCAAAATAGGGGCCGAGGGAGCCGCAGGAGCGCCATCCGACCGAAATACATTCGAAGCAAATCACCGGCCAGAGCGGCGCCACATGTCGCAAAATCTGAGAGCAACGGCGACGGACTGGAGAGTGTGCGTGCTGTCACGTGGAAGAAGAAAGTGTGAAAAAGAAAGACTGAAAAAAGAAAGTAGCAGTTGGAGGTGCAGCAACAGTCGCAGATGCTGCAGCCACAGGTCAGCACAGCACGCCTGCGTCAGAGGCTGTTCAGCCGACGCCCTCAGCCTCCAGCAGTGTTGATTTTGATGCGCTGGCCATATCCAAAACAACTGTCGTGGTCTGACGGATCCTGGCGGATGTGTAATTTTGGGGTCTTCTGATAGAATACAACTTCATGCGTACCGCAAAAGCAAATGGCAACGCTTATTGCTGTGAACTCGAGCCTCCCTTTCTAACGGTGAACCGTCCTCCCTTGCGTGGTGTGCCAAATTTCCCCTTCCCATGCAGTGGAACTGGCAGGAAATGCACCACAGTTGAAATGCAGCTTGCCGGGGGAGACACAAGCCTGGTCCCGCCTTAAGTATTCGAGATTGCCACGCTAGGAGGAAGCCAGGCGATGAAAGACAGCCAAAGCGAAACAAGCATCATACCGTCGCGTGACGAACTGAGTCCTCTGCGTGCCGTCGTGGCATATCAACGGCCGTGTTTTGTCTTGCCCGGATGGCATCTGAAGAGGACGCGCCGGCGCGTCGAGTGCTGCTCGTCGGATCACGGACCACAGGTCTTGATATGTTGATTATTCAGGGCATCACCGTATATTCAGGGCCCCACCGGACGCCGAATATCATTGAGACGAAACACGCGATGTAAATAGACGGCGAAACGGGAAAGGCCAGAATACCATAGCACGCAAAAAGCAAGTAAGTCGGAAAATACCGAGTGCTGAGTAGTCTGTGTACTCATTACGAAGAAGTGTAATCCTCTGTAAAATGGAAGCAAACAAACCCACGCGACTGTCTCTGACCGTCATCTCCCGCTTCATTGATTCCCGTCACAAAGATGCGATCTGGCTGGTCGTCTTCGGCAATGCGGAGAGGCAGTGAGCTAGCGGGCGATGGATCGGATTTCCAGTTGTTATGAATTGATCGCCATTTATCGATTTTATCGATTTTATCTCCTTTTAATTGTGTCCTGTAGAGCTCCCTGTATCTTACATCGTAAACTTCGTGTAGGCCGCCTATGAGACCCCTACCAATCCTATGATCCTATCTAATACCCACTATTGTCCTCCACGACCACTATGCGGCATGCCCAGGCTCGTATCCTCACAATAGCATGGTTGCTGCTGCATGAAGATGTATTCCCGCTGCATGGCCTTGTTTGATTCTTCCAGTGGCTGTGCCGTGTTTTGGTGGCCCAGCTGGCCCAGCTTTCTCGTAACCGCCACCCGTAGTCCTGCAGCTCTCCTGTCTCTGTGCCTGGACGGAACTAAAAAGAAAACAGGGATACGAGACTAGCGTGTTGATGCTCCTTTTTGGGTCTGAACTAAGGCATGCCAAAAAGTCTTGACTAGAGTAGCGGCTAGCCCAGATAACCCCCCCAAAAAATACCCAAAATCATAGCCAGGAAAAACAAACAGAAGAAGAGGATCGCCCTGTTTCTCGCCGCCAAAGATCGGTTCGGCCGCCTCCACTGGGGGAAAGCGCGTCTACGCAGTAGGTGCCACTGCCAGCATCCCAGCAAGGTGCTGAGTGCCACCACGCCGCCTCGCCGTCTCTCCTTCACATGGGTGTATTTTGTATCCGACTGAGTACAGTGGGTAATTGTGGATGTCCAAAACGAGTCCTTCGTTTTGCTATCCGGCGCTCACGGCTGGCTGGGCTGCTCCTTCCCTGCACTGTTTTCCTCGTGTTTGCAGCACACGCTTGCCTACAGCTGAGGAAGGAGCATCCCTCCACCCCCTTCCCTTCAGGACCCATCGTTTCTGGGCTTTGCCTCTCTGGCCTCGTTCCACCCCCGTACTCAGTAATTTTGGCGGTCGTGCTTGCTGTCTCCTATCTTTTTTTGTTCTATTCCTTCCTTTATCGTCTTGGCTTGTTTGTTCACTGGCTCTTTGCCTCAGTTCTCCCGTCACGTCCCTCGTTTCCCCCTACTGCTCCCTATCCTCATCCATTCGCTTCTCCTTCCTGCCCACCGCGACACTTTTTTGTGGTTTTGTCCTTCGTTACTTCTAATTCTGTTGGCTTTGAGGCTTGTACTTTTTGCTGTTCCTTCCCATTTTTGAGTTTCATAATTGCACTTTGTCCATTTTCATTTTTTGATTTTTTGTTCCTTCCCATCCCCCCCCCTAACTCCTCCTC
This sequence comes from Sporothrix protearum, assembly GCA_016097115.2. Lineage (NCBI taxonomy): Eukaryota > Fungi > Ascomycota > Sordariomycetes > Ophiostomatales > Ophiostomataceae > Sporothrix > Sporothrix protearum. The sequence continues at coordinate 1,463,155 of JADMNH010000008.1, forward strand.
TCATCGTCACTCGTTTCGCGAGAGAGAGCAGCATCTTTCTTTTTCCCACACCCAAATTACCACGCTCGCTTCACGCCTGCTCGAAACACGCCCAGCAGTGCAACCAAACATCGTCACTCTCCTCTCCGGAGAACCGGCAGACGACGACGACGACTCGGTCTTGATTCAGGAGAGATATCAGACAGCAACTCTTGTTGTCTCCTCTTCCCCCTGTCACTCGCTTCATCTCATCCTCTCGCTACTATTCTTCGCTTCTTCTCTCGAGCTCCCCTTTCGTCTTCACTTTAAGACTTGCGCCTCCAACTCTTTGATCCCGTGAATCTTCGGCCTCGTCGGCCGCCAACTTCGCGCCAAACATGGCCCTCAACCTCCCGCCGCTCGGCGGTGGTGCCGGCGGTGCTCACACGCAGCCTTCGCTGCCCTCGCTACCTGCCCATCTCCAGTCCGACACGCACCTGACGGCCCACCTCGCCAGTCGCTTCCACGTCTCTCTGCCTACCGCCCGCCTCTCGTCCCATGCCCTCATCTCCCTCAACACATACTCCTCGTCATCCAAGGGTGTCGATGGCGGCAAGGAGGGCAGCGCCCATGCCGAGGCTGAGGACATGGCCGACCGCGCCTACCTCCGTCTTGGACACCGCTCCGAAAACCAGGCCATCCTTTTCTTGTACGTTCTCTCTCTGTCTTCTGTGCCACGTCTATATGCCTCGTATGTTTCTCATACTAACTTACTTGTCCAGGGGTGAATCCGGCTCCGGCAAAACCACCATCCGCGCTCACCTGCTCGCGGCTCTCCTTAGCAAGTCCTCGACGCCCTTGTCGAACAAGGTCTCCCTGGCCGCCTACGTCTTCGACTCGCTCACCACCACAAAAAACGGCCACCACCCCCACAGCCTCCAAGGCCGGTCTCTTCTACGAGCTGCAGTATGACACCGCATCCTCCACCGCGCCGCTGCTGCTCGGTGCCAAGCTCCTGGACCACCGTCTGGAGCGTAGCCGGATAGCGGATGTCCCCACCGGCGAGCGTAACTTTCACATCCTGTACTACCTGATGGCCGGTACCAGTGCCGCCGAGAAGACCCATCTGGGTTTTGATGAGCCCCATGCCGGCAGCCAGCGCCGTTGGAAGTACCTGGGTCACCCGACCCAGCTCAAGGTCGGCATCAACGATGCTGAGGGCTTCCAGCTTTTCAAGACTGCTCTCCGCAAGCTCGAGTTCCCCCGGAGCGAGATTGCCGAGATCTGCCAGGTTCTTGCCAGCATTCTACACATCGGCCAGCTCGAGTTTGAGAGTACAAACGACACTACCCCGACCGCCGATGACTCTGGTGGCTTCTCTCACGAGGGTAGCCAGACCGTCATCAGCGTCAAGAACAAGGAGGTTCTGTCCATCATTGCCGCCTTCCTCGGCGTCAGTGCCGCGGACCTCCAGGCCACCCTGGGTTACAAGACCAAGATGATCCACAAGGAGCGCGTCACGGTCATGCTTGACCCTACTGGTGCTCGTAGCAACGCCGATGAGCTTGCCCGTACTCTGTACTCCCTTCTCGTTGCCTACGTGGTCGAGACCATCAACCAGAAGCTGTGTGCTGCTGAGGATGCTATTGCCAACACCGTTTCCATCATTGACTTCCCCGGCTTCTCGCAGCAGACCTCCACGGGTTCGGCCCTGGACCAGCTTCTGAACAACGCCGCCACCGAGTCTCTGTACAACATGACCCTCCAGAACTTCTTCGACCGCAAGGCTGATTTGCTGGAGAGCGAGGAGGTCAGCGTTGCTGCTACCAGCTACTTTGACAACTCCGATGCCGTCAAGGGTCTGCTGAAGCCCGGCAACGGCCTGCTCAGCATCCTCGACGACCAGACCCGCCGCCACCGGACCGACATGCAGCTGCTCGAGAGCTTACGCAAGCGCTTCGAGGGCAAGAACCCCGCCATTGCCGTCAGCTCGGCTACCGCCAAGCTGCCCGGCAGCAACTTCCTGTCAGAGAACATGGCTGCCTCCTTCACCGTCAAGCACTTTGCCGGCGAGGTTGAGTACCCCGTCAAGGGCCTTGTTGAGGAGAACGGCGAGGTCATCTCGGGTGATCTGCTTAACCTGATCAACTCCACCAAGAGCGAATTTGTCGCCCGTCTCTTTGGGCAAGAGGCCCTGCAGACCATCGTCCACCCCCAGGAGCGGTCGACCGTCATGCAGGCTTCCGTCAGCTCCAAGCCCATGCGTGCTCCCAGTGTCATGTCGCGCAAGGGTGGCCGTGCTGGTGCTGCTCGTCGCCGCCAGGATACGGTTCAGCGCAAGGAGTCTCTCGACGACATTGCCAGCGATGCCGGCGGTAGCACCTCTCCTGCAGGTGACGCTCGCCGTGGTAACTCCAAGGCCAACTCCGAGCAGGGGGCCTCGGGCCAGTTCCTCACCTCGCTGGACAACGTCACCAAGTCGTTCAACGCACCCAACACAAATGCTTACTTTGTGTTCTGTCTGAAGCCCAACGACCGCCGCATTGCCAACCAGTTTGACAGCAAGTGCGTCCGCACACAGATCCAGACGTTTGGTATTGCTGAGATCAGCCAGCGCCTGCGCTCGGCCGACTTCAGTTTGTTCTTGCCCTTTGGCGAGTTCCTCGGCCTCACTGATGCCGAGACTCTGCTGGTTGGCAGCGAACGCGAGAAGGTCGAGTCTGTCGTTGAGGAGAAACGATGGCCGAGCAACGAGGTTCAGATCGGCGCCACTGGTGTCTTCCTCAGCGAGCGTTGCTGGATGGAGGTTTCCAACTTTCCTGACGCCGCCTCGCATTCTGCCCGCTATGGCGTGCCTTCCGATGGCGGCTATGGCGGCATGACCCCTCTCGATCCGTTCGGCGCCTCCAAGGAGCGTCTCGTCTCCAATTCCAACACGCCTTCCGCGGCCGGTATCAGTGATAAGGCTCGCGCTGGCTACTTTGGCAGCAACGATGTCGATGCTCGTTCCGAGGCCGGTGTGTCCGCCTTTGGTGCCGGTGACATGTTCCAGAACCTCGACACGCGCGAGCAGATGGCCGAGCGTGGTAACGAGAAGGCCTTGGTCGAAGTGGAGGAATACCGCGACTCGTCCAAGCGCAAGCGCTGGGTGTTCATTGTGTACCTGCTCACCTTCTTCGTCCCCGACTTTTTGATTCGTCACATCGGTCGCATGCCTCGCAAAGATGTCCGCATGGCGTGGCGTGAGAAGCTGGCGATCAACTTCATCATTTGGTTCAGCTGCATCTTCTGTGCCTTCATCCTGGTGGTTTTCCCCCGTCTTATCTGCCCTACTCAGCACGTGTACAGCGCTGCCGAGCTTTCGTCCAACAACGGTAAGGGTGGTGCCTCGTCCTTCGTCTCCATCCGTGGCCAGGTGTTCGACCTGGGCGCCTTCCTCCCGCATCACTACCCCTCGTACCTGCCCTCGAAGATGCTCACGCAATACGCTGGTGAGGACATCACGTCTTTGTTCCCTGTCCAGGTCTCGGCTCTGTGCCAGGGCACGACCGATGCCGGCATCAACCCCGAGGTCACGCTTGACTTCAAGTCCACCAACACGTCCGGCTCCGTTACCACCATCAGCAACACGGATCTAAACGCTGGCTACCATGATTTCCGCTACTTCACCAACGACTCGCGCCCCGACTGGTTCTCTGAAATGATGATCATGATGCGTTCCAGCTACAAGAAGGGTAACATCGGTTACACCGCGAGCTACGTGACGAAGCTGGCTAGCGGCGGCAAGTCTGTTGCTGTCCTCAACGGCCGCATCTACGACATGACCAACTACATTGCCAATGGCCGCCAGCTCATCGCCCCTGCCGGCGAGTCTATCAGCGGTACCGGTGACGATGTCAACTTCATGAACCAGCTCGTTGTCGACCTCTTTCAGCAAAAGGCCGGTGACGACGTGACCAAGTACTGGAATGCCCTTGCACTGACTTCAACGGAGAAGTCGCGCATGATGCTGTGCCTGGACAACCTGTTCTACGAGGGCGATGTCGACACGAGAAACTCGCCGCGCTGTCTCTTTGCCGATTACTTTGTCCTGGCCGTGTCCATCATGCTCGTCTCCGTCATCGGTTTCAAGTTTTTGGCTGCTCTGCAATTTGGCACCAAGAACATGCCCGAGAACTTGGACAAGTTTATTATGTGCCAGATCCCCGCCTATACCGAGGACGAGGAATCTCTGCGTCGTGCCATCGACTCCGTGGCTCGTATGCGCTACGATGACAAGCGCAAGTTGCTCGTCGTTATCTGTGACGGCATGATTATCGGCCAAGGTAACGATCGCCCGACGCCTCGCATTGTCTTGGACATTCTCGGTGTCTCCGAGACCGTCGACCCGGAGCCGCTCAGCTTCGAGTCTCTCGGCGAGGGTATGAAGCAGCACAACATGGGCAAGGTCTACTCCGGTCTATACGAGGTGCAGGGCCACATCGTCCCCTTCCTCGTCATCGTCAAGGTCGGCAAGCCGTCTGAGGTCTCTCGTCCTGGTAACCGTGGCAAGCGTGACTCGCAGATGATCCTGATGCGCTTCCTCAACCGCGTGCACTACAACCTTGCCATGAGCCCTCTGGAACTCGAGATGTATCACCAGATCCGGAACATCATTGGCGTGAACCCCACGTTCTATGAGTTCATGCTCCAGATTGATGCCGATACAGTGGTGGCCCCCGACTCTGGTACTCGTTTCGTCTCTGCTTTCCTGGACGACACGCGCCTCATTGCCGTGTGCGGTGAGACGGCACTGACCAACGCCAAGGCTTCGTTCGTCACCATGATCCAGGTCTACGAGTACTACATTTCGCACAACTTGGCCAAAGCCTTCGAGTCTCTATTCGGCTCCGTCACTTGTTTGCCCGGCTGTTTCTCCATGTACCGCATTCGCGCCGCCGAGACAGGCAAGCCTCTGTTTGTGTCTCGCGAGATTGTGGACAACTACTCGACCATCCGTGTTGACACCCTGCACATGAAGAACTTGCTGCACCTTGGTGAGGATCGTTTCCTCACGACGCTGCTCCTCAAGCATCACAGCAAGTACAAGACCAAGTACATCAACCGCGCCCATGCCTGGACTATTGCCCCCGACTCGTGGCAGGTGTTCCTGTCGCAGCGTCGTCGTTGGATCAACTCTACCGTGCACAACTTGATGGAACTGATGCCCATGGCCCAGCTTTGTGGTTTCTGCTGTTTCTCCATGCGCTTCATCGTCCTTGTTGATCTTTTGTCGACCGTCATTCAGCCCGTCACCCTCGCCTACATCGTCTACCTGATTGTGCTTGTCGCCACCAAGGGAACCGTTGTGCCCATCACTGCCTTCATCCTGCTCGGCGTTATCTACGGTCTGCAAGCTATCATCTTCATTCTGCACCGCAAGTGGGAGATGATTGGTTGGATGTTGATGTACATCTTGGCTATCCCATCTTCAGTTTCGGTCTGCCCCTGTACTCCTTCTGGCACATGGACGACTTCAACTGGGGTAACACCCGTGTGGTGGCTGGTGAGAAGGGCAAGAAGGTCGTTATTTCCGACGAGGGCAAATTCGACCCCAGCTCGATTCCGCGCAAGAAGTGGGAGGAGTACCAGGGCGAGCTGTGGGATGCGCAGACGGCACGCGACGATGCTCACTCGGAGATTTCGGGCTACTCGTACGCCACCAAGCCCAACATGGGCGGTCCTTATGGTGTCAACGTGGCGCTGTCCGAGTATGGCTACCCGTCGCGGCCTGGCTCGACGACTGGCTACCCGATGTACGACAAGTCTGCGCTGCCCATGCCCCACATGGCCAACAACATGAGCCGCATGAGCCTTATGAGCGAGCAGCCCGGTAGCAACCGCATGAGCCAGTATGGTGGCAGCCAGTTCCTGGGCGGCGGCGAGATGGAGATGGCGAACCTGGTGGCATGCCCAGCGACGACGCACTGCTTGCCGAGATTCGCGAGATTCTGCGGACGGCGGATCTGATGACGGTGACCAAGAAGGGCATCAAGCTGGAGCTGGAGCGCCGCTTCAACGTCAACCTCGACCCGCGCCGTGCCTACATTAACAGCGGTATGTACCTGTTTCCCACTAACACGATCCGTATAAGAAGTAGTTACTAACTTTCTCCTTCCTAGCAACCGAGGCACTTCTGTCTGGCCAGCTGTAAAAGATGCTTCGCCCTCTTTTCGTTCTACACGACACGCACTTTTTGCCTGAAATACTTTCAAATTTTAATAGCCTTCTCACTGCCTCTCATTTTCATAATTTCTCTTCATTCATTTGCTTTTTTCGGCATATCTCCGGGGTACGGGAAGACAGTCAGGGAATCTCATATCTGCTTTCTTTTTTTTGTCATATAAAAATGCTATTAGCAACAGCTTGTCTTTTTCTGTTTTGTTGTTTGTCATCCTTTCTTGTCTAGTGAATCTTGCTGGGAGCGATTCAGAGCCGGAAACTTTGTTACCATGTTCTCTAAAGTATATTCTTGTGTACATCTTCATGTCTGTCAGGTTGATTTCTTATCTTGTTTTGTTTGGCTTTGCGTCTTTTGACCGTTATTTGGCTCGTTTTATTTTACAAGCATATTTCTCTTCTACCTTTATCGCAATCGCTTCTCTCTAATGTTTCTCCCAGGTTGCAGAATTGATGTAGAATTAATGTCAAATTTAATCCTTTTCGTTAAATGTTTTATGGCGTAATTCGAAATATGGTATATATACTATACTTGTTTGGTTTTTTTTTTCGTCAAAAAAAAAAACTCAAATTCCTTTCCCAACATAAACAGTTTTTTGGTAATCTCCGTAATTATTCCAAGATAAGAAACTGTGGTTTGGATTTTAATTTTCTAAACAAACCAACAACGAAAAACAGAATGAAGTGTCCAAAAAATCACCATTACAAAAAAAAATCCAAAGACAATCTCGACATCACACCTCATCTACACCTTACCGGCTGCCCGGACGGCAGCAACCTCCTGGTCGAGCGGCAGAATGTCTGGGACAGGGCCGAGGGGGGTGATGCTAAAGGGGTTGATCTGGGTGTGGCTCTTGGTGTAGTGGTTCTTTGATGTGCAGGAAATCGTTCGTGTCCTTGAAGGCGGCGTGGTTCCAGTAGAGGTTGCGCATTCCACTTGTGCAAGAAGGGGAAGCCCGAGCGGATGTCGGCAAGGTTGCACTTGAAGTGCTGGACGTAGACGGGGTCGAAACGAATGATGGTGACAAACAGGCGCACATCGACCTCGGTCATGGTCGCGCCGAACCAGAAGGGGCCCTGGGAGGCCGTCTCGGCCAGGTGCTTCTCGGCGCGGTCCAGGGCGCCGAACAGGGCGACGACGTTACGCTCGTAGGCATCCTGCTTGGTGGCAAAGCCGCTCTTGTAGACGCCGTTGTTGATGAGGTCGTACTGCCAGGCGTGGGCCTCTTCAATGTCCTTGCGCAGGGCCTCCGGGTACAGGTCGACTTTCTGGTACGCGGGGGCCAGCATGTCGTTGAAGGCGGTGCCAAACATGCGCAGAATCTCGCTGCTCTCGTTGTTGACAATCGTGCGGTTCTTCTTGTCAAAGAGGACGGGACCGTGATGCGGCCCGCGTAGTCGGGGTTGGCCAGCATGTACACTTCGCGCAAAAGGGTGAAAGCCTCGTGGCCGGCACCGGGTCCGGCACGACCGCCACACCGGGCGCGTCCGTGTCCTCCTTGGTGGCGAAGCGCCAGCCATCGCTGCCAAGGTGCCAGTGCACGACGGACATGGAGACGATGTCCTCCAGACCCTTGAGCTTGCGGGCAATGAGGGTGCGCGTGGCCCAGGGGCAGGCGTAGCTGACATAGAGGTGGTAGCGGTCCTTCTCGGCGGGGAACGGGACGTTGCCGGACTCGTCGGCCCGGCCGATTCCAGTCGCGGAAGGAGGACACCTGGCGCTTGAACTCGCCAGACTTGTCGTCGGGGTGGACCCAGTCGGTAACCTTGAAGCTGCGGGCAGTCTGAAAAGAGGGGTTAGTTCATGGCAATAACAGCAAGTTCAGTCGAGGAGGAGGCGGAAGGGGCTGGCGTACCATCTTGGTAGGAGTTTGTTTGCGAGGAAGGAGGAGGTGCGGAAGTTGTTGCGAGCGGATGTGCTGATAAGGCGTGCAGCAGGAACGGCAGCTGGTGCGCTTCGACTGGTGATGCTTGGGGAGAAAACAAAGTGACGATGCTTTGGCGAAGATGGAAGCTGGGTGTGGCGGCAGATGATACCAGAACGCACGATTGGCGAGCGGGGGAGCGCAGCAAGCATTGGTTTATATAGAAGGTGTGGGTGGACGACGATGTGGGAGGGTGGAAAGCAAACGGCGTGGCGAAATGGGCGAGAAACGCTTTGATTACGAGTGGAGAGTGAAGAGGTATGTATTATGTATCACGGGCCAGAATAGGGCAATGGCCATTGGGGATTGGTGACTACGTTTTATGTTGCTTTGGCCAAAAGCCCATTACGCAGTACATATACTCCTATCCGGCAGCTGCGAGAAGTGCGGTTGCAGTCGGGGGGGAAACTATGATCGGGAAGCTGTCCTTCGCTCTTTCCTCCATTCGCTCCCTTCTGGCGGCGTCCGACTCCCGCTGATCGTTCAGCTGTGCTTTCTCATTCTTACATGAGCCCTTACGGCAGGAGGGGAAAGAGCAGCTCTCGCTCCTCCCCTCCGTGGGACCCAGGACCACCACCTATTAAAGCTTGCTTTTTGTGAAGATTAGTGATTAGTCTGATCAAGCAGCTTTTGTGTTCGTTGTTTGGTCCTTGTTCATAAGTGGAGAAGGGCGCTATCTTGTTAGTGGCTGTTTGGAGGGGCTTCTTGATTGGAAAGCTTTGACAAAAGAAACGCCGTTGGACACCGAGAGCTTGACAAAGCGTGACGTAAATGACCACTTGGGTGCTCCGTACGAAAAATGCCCCGCAGCGCCTCGACGGCACCCGTTTCGATCCTGCAACGGGAAATCAGTCAGCCACTTTTTCGAGGCAACTTTTCGAGGCAACTTTTCGAGGCAACCAAGCAAATTGCGCGAGGGACCGCAAAGCAATTGACTCTTCAGTCTTGGCGACAGCAGGAGCCAAAGTCCCATTGAGTACGGCGTATTTGATGCCGCATTACGGTTTGTCATCCTTGTGGCAAGGGGCACGTTCCTGATGCATCGTCACGCCAGTCCGACTCCTCAGGCACAAGGGCACTGTAGCTTTAAACTGTACATCTTGAATGCCAGAAACAAAAGCCGATTTCGAAGGGCACAAGGCACAAGGCAAGCCGGAAAGCAGTTGCGAACCAAGTGGTGTAAATTCTATATAGTTACGGCTCCATTCCCGGTCATCGCTGGGGCCTTGAAAAGCTGCAAAGTGATTTTTGACTACCATTTGCCTATTTTGATCCGGATCTTCTTTCTGTATGCCACACGAAGGCTGCCTCCTGCCTTCCTGTATGCAGGTCTTTGTATCATGTTGAAAGACGAAACAAAAAAGACAAAAAGACAAAAACAAACCCAGCAGCAAGCGGCATGTTGGAAACCAAATAAGGCAAAAGGGGGAAATAACGGAGCCGTGTAAACGCAGTGTTGGAAGGAGAGTGACAAGAATAAAGGCATGTACGGAGTGAAGATGCAGTGAAATAAAACTACAGGTGTCATAAACACCACCAAAATTTTCGCAAAAATACAGCGTTCCCTCATCTAGTCGTCCCAACCGAACCCTGAACGACCTTAAATTGTGCTCTGTGCTCTGTGCTCTGGCCCTTCGCTTTACCGGACCTTGACCTTGATGTACGGCACCTCAACATCCTCCTCGTTGAGGTCCTCCACCACCCACCTCAAAGATCACCTCCTTCTGGTGCTCCGGAATCGGCTTCCGCGAAATCGTCTCCACCAGCTTGCTCAGCTTCAGACCGTATCTGTCCTTGAGCTTGCTCGGCGGGAAGAAGGAGGCGTACAGCAGGCTGACGCCCGAGCTCAGCATCGAAATCGTCAGGCCGCGGCTCGAGAAGTCGTCAATCAGCTCCTGCAGCGTAAAGTCAGGCACCTCAAAGCGGTCCCAGATCTTGTCCAGCGACACCTTGCCGTTGGGACCCTGGTACTCCACCTTGGGGCTGGCAATCGGCTCACTGAAGCCAAAGAACGGCAAGCGCCAGGTTGATGAAAAGCCGTTCTTGTACTTCTCGAGGTCCGTCTTGCGTCGATGACCTTTAAAGAGCTCCAGCACAACCAGACCCGTCACCAGCGCCGTCGTCGTCGCAATGGCGGGAATGATCTTGCCGCAATAAACTTGGTCTTGTGCCGGTCGGCCGTCTCGATCTTGTAGTTCTCGGCACGCAGGTTGCTCGCCGCCGTGATGAAGTCGATGTGGAAGTTCGTGTCGTCGTCCTTCTCAAACTCTACCGGCGTCAGCTTGAAGCCGGCCATCGAGCTCGGCGTCGGGATCGCCTTGATCAGGTCGCCGACCTCGCTCTCATTCGTCGAAAAGAGCTCGCGCCCTGCGTTCGGGTCGGGGTCCTTGTCGTCGGCCTGGATCTTGACATTGGCGTCAGGCGAGAAGTCCGGCACAATCACGTTCTCGAGAGCGGCCAGGTACTCGGCCTTGTCCTTGCCCTGCACGTTGATGTTGTAGTTGAAAGGCGTGCAGGTTTGTTGCCAGAGACGAGGAAGGAGAAGTGTGTCGGGTTCGTCGCGTCAAACTTGACCGGATCCGTGCACGCTTGGGGCCGACCAGAAGGGCGTGCCCGGGACGTCAAGGAGTCCTTGGGGAAGTTGTACAGCAGCTGCTGAATTGGCGTTGTTGTACTGCTTCTCGAAAAGCATGCGCGCCCAGCTGACGCAGTCCTCAAAGGTCAGTGCCCGCTCGTTCTTCAGGTAGTCGCGCAGCGTTTCCAGCGTCGCAATCTCGTTGCCAGCCTGCTTCAGCGAGCTCTCGACAAAGTTGGGCTGCGTCAGGTACAGGTTGACCGTCTCGGCCGACTTAACAAAGTTGGTGTCGAACAGCTCGCGGGCCCACGCAATCGTGTGCTCAATCTTGTTGGGGAAACTGCGCAGCGTGCACATGGGGAACGACTGCTCGGGAGGGTCCTGCGACGAGGAGTACGACTCTGTGAGCATCGGCAGGACAACCTGCGTGTTGCCCTTCGTGCCCAGGGTACCGCTCTCGAGAAGCGGCTTGTGGAAGAACACGCAGCGGCGGTCCACGTATGTGCGGGCCTCGACATTGTCCAACGCGTTCGTCACACCGTCCAGAGACTCCCAGAACTCCTCGTTGAAAATGTGCTCGGTCTCGTTGCTGACACGCTCGCGCAGACACTCGATGTGGCCCTCCAGGTCGGGGTTCATGATCTGGACAGCCTTGGCGGCCGTATCGCTCTTCATCTGGCCAACGTCCTTGGGGCGGAAAGAGGAACTGGCGGTTCAGGTTGCTCTTCTCGATCGAGTCCATGTCTGTGACGACAATCTTGCCCTTGGGGCCGGAGCCCAGACCGATCATGGCCAGTTCTTCAGCATCTCGCAACCAATGGCACCAGCACCGACCAGGAACTGCTTGATGTTGGACAGGTGCTCCTGGTACTTGGTACCAAAGAACAGCAATCTGGCCATCGTAAGCGCGAGCCAATGGGCTTGCACAGCTCCTCAGACCGCTCAAACTTTTCGGGAAGCGACTCGAGCGAGTCAAAGTAGAACCACTGCACCACCGGGTTGAACTTGCCCGAGACGGCCTTGAGGAACCTCCTGGGCCAACGATATCCGCCGAAGAGTGCTGGCCATCGGGTTCAGGTCGCCGCCGTGGCCTGGTAGCTGAGCTCGGTCAGGAGCTTCTCGTCGTCGAGCTCCACATCAATGCCTCCGTCTTGGCGAACGCGCGGGCTGAGGCCACAAGGACCGTGGCGCTCCTCGGCGTTTTGGGGGGCCGGCAGGCGGCCGTGGGTCTGGGCGAAAGCGTGCAGTGCCTGGAATCCAATGTGCAGCTGCTGGGGCGGTCGAACTTGGCGAAATCGGACATGACAAACTCGGGCTCCTTGAGGGCGACGGACAGCTTCTTGAAGCCGAGAAACTTGGGCATCTTGACCTGCTGGTACAGACCGCCGCGCTTGTATTGCCCAAGGCCAGAAACACTTCCAATCGAGAAGGTGTAGGGGCCCTTGACGGTAATCTTTCTCGGCTCGCAGCCGTTCAGGGCCTCCATGCCCTCAACCTCGGTGAAGGTGACATAGTCACCATCCTCGAGGCCGTGCCGAGTCTCGTCCAGGGCGGACACCAGGCCATCCTCGTCAATGTCGGCGACGATGCCGTTGAGCGGATTCTCGCCAGGTCGAAGTCGAGGACGGTGAACTTCTCGCCGAAGTCGCAGAAAAGGGAGCCAAACAGACCGAACGTGTCTGCGGTGAGAACATAGATGCCCTTCTCGTGGCAGTAGTCGGCAACAGCAAGCTGGACGTTGAGAGGGGTGTTGGTCAGGACGACGACCTGGTAGTTGTCGAACTGGGAAAGATTGTCTGCGAGGCTAGGAAGACTCGTGGATGCGAACAGGGGTATAGGCGTTTGAGCTCGGCGACACGAGGGGCCGTTACTTGGTCGCGCGGCTTACCAATATCGTCGGCGCGCAAGAAGAACTGGGAAGACAGGTCGGCAATGGCCACCGGGGCGGGGTCGTGGAGGGTGAGGCTTTTGACGCCGGCCAGGGCAATGTTCTTTGCAATCTCAACACCGAGGCCCTTGAGGCCGACAATCAGCACATTCGACGAGCCCATGCGCTTCATGGCCTCATGGCCCAGCACGTACAGCTGGCGACTGTAGAGGGACTCATCGATCTCGGTGGAACCGACGACGGACTCGTCGACCTGCATTCTGGTAACCAGGTCGACTTCGGGCTAGCTTCTGATCCTGTATAAGAGCACGCGCACACGTTAGCCAAACCGATCCCAGAGTCCAAGCGATCTGGTAGGGTTGTCAGGGTGGGGTGAAGATCAGGAACATACAGTCATTTTGACTCTGAGGTTTCTGGCAAGCTGCCGGATGAGAGCGTTCGCTTACCCAGTTTTGAAAGCTCGGTGGGAAGGTCTCTACCTGGCGGAGCAGGTATGAGATGTATAAGGTGTTGAAGACAGGTAGAAGAGGTACGGAGGAGCAGGAGCGAAGGGTGAGAAGCGTCGTCCTGGAAGTTGATGAGGAAAATCAGGAGAATGCGAGAGGAAAGAAAGAGAATGAGAGCGTTGAGGAAAGAGAGAGAGGAGAGAGCTCAAACCCCACTCAAAACAGAAACGTCGGCCTTTGGACAAGCGTGTCGTGCTTATGCGGGGTCCTTTTGCCTGGGCTAGAGAGGTGCTGGCAGGAGTGGATGATTTCTGATTGACAGTGGACACGTCTGATTGTCGTGAAGACGATTGCGAATGATGGATGCGTGCGTAAAGTTCAAGATCGAGGAGAGGCGTAAAGGGTGAAAGATTTACGGAGTGAGTCAAGGCTTGGCGACTTTGGAAAGGGAAGGACGGAAGAGGAGGGGTAGGAGGGCGTTGGGTTGTTCTTTCTGTTAGTTATTTCATATTATTCATCTGGCCGATTGCTAAGAAGTCGCCTGCCAATTCGGGCCACTCTGCCACTCTGCCACTCTGCCTGGGCAAAAATAAACACCACACTACGCGCCTGCGACATTCAAGGGAAGGAACAGGCTGGCAACTGATATGCGGCTCTTGCCTTTGTCAAGTGCAATACGAATATACCTAGGGAGCGCATGACCTGACACAAAAAGAGTATCAGGGAAGGCACACAAGGCAAACTCAGAGAAAGAGAAAGCAGCAATCAACAGGCAGGAGCTGGCCTCAAGAAAGTGAAGATGCTGCCAGTTGCCAACTTCCACAGCAAGGTCCTACCAGGTTCAGAGGTAAGTACCAGGTTCCATAACGCGAATAGGAAGGAGCAAACGGCGTGTTGCGGTCCTGGGTGAAGCAATGGCTGCCCCGCCTGGCCCGCCACCCAGCGAAGCTCACCTGCCCAAGCCTGCCCACGTAAAGACTAAAGACTGCCTGCCTCAGTACGTAAAAGAACTACCCCACCACCATTCGACAGTTTCCCTCAGTTTCCATCGCGGGCAACCACCGCGGCAACCACCGCGGCAACCACAAAGAGGCATTCCGCAGGGGTTATTGGGCGGGCTGCGGTCGCCCGCCTGGCTGCCGTTCATGATTTAGTGGGCACTTGCTTGTCGCCCGCCCGCATTTAAAAATCACAGCCCCACTTTCCGCCAACCGCCTAGAAATAACCGCCGGGCAAGAACAAAGAGCCAAAAACACAGCCCTTCACGGCTTTTGGTAGGAAAGAGCAGAGCGTGTTCGTCCTGAGGCTTTTCTCCCTCTCTGTAAAAAGTCAGCCCGCGATTGCCTACTGCAGACCGGCTGCAAATTGTGCTCCCAAGCAGATGATGCGCTCTGAGGCAGATTTAGCGACAAATGCGGACGTAGACGTAGAAAAACCGCCTTCTCCCAAAGAAGCTGTCCAACCTTTTCCCAATGCATGACGGCATGAGTTGCTGCTTTGCCCCGAGCTTAGCAAAGCCGGCAAAAGCAGTCAGTCGACTGTTCCAAGTTCGAACTTCAAAGTTAGCCGCGATAATCGGCCCGCAAACGTTATATCACGTGAACGACATCACTTTTTTCACTTTGCACTCGCAAAAAAGCTTTGAAGAAACTTTACGAATCCTGAAGAAACAAGGGCAACAATTTGGGTATTTGGTATTGGTGAGCAAGGCCAAATCTACTGGCCGCCTTTCAACATCCGAACCTGACAATCGCACGAAGGCGAGTCCTGTAAAATCAAGACAACATCCAGGGGACCGAGGGTGTCGGGGTGTTCCACCGCGTCCTCGTCTCCGCGTTACTTCTCTGCCTGCCGCCTGAGCATCCATTCATGCTCTCAAATATGTTTATAAGAGTTGGTTTCAGTGTGTGTATATGCGAAGCGTGATTTTTTTTGGCATATTTTGTTGTTTTTATTTGTTAGCCCTCTCGGTTTGATCCAGCGCGCAAACCCGCTTAGTTGATCTTCTTCAGCGTGGACATCGCTGCAAATAGTGTTAGTCGAGTGATCCGGCAGTCAATGAATCAATGGGGGGGGAAGCAGGTGGGTTGACATACAAGATGAGATCAGAGTTTGCGGGAATGTGGCCAGGGAAGCCCCTAAGAAGAAGGTTGATTTAGTATCGAAAGAAGAAACGTTTCCGGCCCAACGTCGACGACTGGAGAGAGCTTACCGTGCGCCGTAGCCGTAGTCGCTGGTGATGTCCAGGGTGGCCTTCTCGCCAACCTTCATCTGGACGACACCCTTCGTCCCAGCCCTTGATGACCTGGCCGACACCAATGGCGGTGACAAAGTCGCCACGGCCGACGGAGCTGTCGAACTGGTTGCCCTTGTTGTCGGGGCTTGGAGGTGTCCTTAAGGAAGCCAGTGTACTCAATGGTGACACGGTCGCCGACCTTGGGTTGGCGCCGGAGCCCTCCTGGTGCGTAGTCTTTGGTGACACCCATGTTGAAAGCGGTAGAGTGGAAGAGGCTGGTAGCAGTGCGACGGTAAAGGAAGCTTTGGTTAGCTGGAGCTGTCAGGGCGGCGGTAAAGGTACGAGCTAGGCGGAAGGATGCCATTGAGGAATGGGAAAGATAGAAGAGAAGAAAAGAAGAAAGGAGAAACGAGAAACGAATCAAAAAGAGTAGATAGCAGCAAACCAGAAGGAGCAGTAAAAGAGGGAAAACTGGGGTGGAGGGGGAGGTGAGGAAAGCTCTGCAATTTATAAGGGGGGGGGGGGGGCATATGGGGACCATTTGCTTCCCAAATGGGAGGGGAGCTTAGTCGGGGCGCTCGGGGCGACGGTGGGCAATTGTGTACTCAGTAGCTGGAACGGAGGGGGGTGAAAAGGTGAAAAGGTGAAAAGCAAGCCAGGATCCAGGGCCACAAAGACAGCCCACGGGCCAGGTACGCAGGTGCAGCAGCAGCAACAGTAGTACCAAGCTGCCGGGAACATAAACTTACAGAGAGGTCAAAGAGACTGAAAAATCTGGAAAGTTTCTATTTTGGCGTAGAGGCTAAGGAGAGGGAAACTTGGAAAAGGATTAATGCGTAGACTCTGCGTTGCAGTCGAAAGAAAGAAAAGAGGACTAGCTCGGAGAAGAGGGGAGGAGCGGAGGGGGGACGGACGGAGTATTTATTGACAAATGCGCGGCCGTGGACGGGCGGTTTAAGTCGTCCAAGACAAGGCAGGAGCGACAGATGGGAAAGCGGAAAGCGACAAAGCGGCAGGAGCACGAGATGGGCAACAGAGCAAGGAAGGTACACTCGGTGCAAGACACCGAAGACACGGAAGCTACTCTACTGTACATGTATCTTACAGGGGAAGGTCGATCCATGCGTGCGAATAGTGCAAGATAGTCATGTTACTTGCTGCAACAGGGTACGTAACCGAGGACAGGCGGAGGGAGAAGTGGGTACAGGAAGGCGGCTTGTCTACAATGGAGAATGTCTACAACAACATGTCACAAAGTCGCGGAAGGTGCGAAGATGTCCTCTTTTGCAACAAGTCCAGCAAGCCCAGCTGGCAGAGCTTGGCCAGTCTCTTTCGACGTGTAGGGCCTTCCCAATAAGGACTGAACAAGCACAAGCAAACGAGTAACCGGCAGGAACAAACAGACAGACAGACAGAAGAACAGGCAGGTACGGCAAGCAATGCCAAACACGGCAGCCTGAAGAGAGAATCAGGAAAACAGCAGACCTGTCGGGGGTGCTATCATCTCGTCCACTCACTTCTGTCTCGTCTCTCGTTTTCGTTCCTTCTGCTAACCAGCTGTAAGTGGAGCACCTATGATGTGATGGCGGGGGAGGGGAGGAAGGCGCTAGCAGAGTAGCTTTTGCCAGACGCCAGACGCCCTGCAACGTGCTTCTGTTCTACGCGTACGGTTTATATTATGTCAGCTTTTTTCGACAGACTTCCCTTCTCAACGGCAACTCGTTGCAAACAACCAAAACACACACAGAATGCGAAAGGTGATCAATAGCAATAAAAGTCGGTCATGTACCACTCTTCGCTGCGATGACAGTCACGGGCGTATCGCATGGAGCAACGTATCTTGGGCGATGGCACACAGAAGCAGGAGCCTGACACAACCAGCCTGTCTGGGTTCTGAGTTGTTCTTTTCTGGTTTCCCATCAGTTTCGTTTTCGAACACCTCCTGTCACTCTTTGTCTATCTGCTTCTCGTCCATTGTCTTCTCATCGTCTTCTTCTCACGGTCGTATTTCTCACGGGCTTGACTGCCCTTATTCCCGCCTCCCCTGTCTCCCGCCTGCCACTACGTGCGTGTCCCAGCCGATGGCCATCGTCGGACAAGCAAATGCAAATCGAAAGAGACAGGACGCAGTCTCAGATCTGTATTACTCTGCTTTGCACCTGCAAGGGCTTCGCGCGGAAGATCGTCCCCGTTTTTGTGCAGAAGGCCGTACGACGTACAAGGGCGCAAGGTGCGAACAGCGACCAGATAGGCGGTTTTATTCTGCCGGTCATGACAGGCATGGCAGGGCCAGTGACAGAGCCAACAGCAGATACACGACTGGTACGACGTACACAACAGATACACGGCAACATGACAAACACCTCCAGTTACCCAGCCCGAGCCACGTTGACGTAGGCAGCGTGTCTGGCTCTTTGGTTTCGGCCGGTCAGTGAATACTCTCGCTTGTCAGGATCGCCGGTCGCCTGTTGGGCTCTTTCTTTACTTTCCCAGTCTTATTTGCTCCCATCTCTACGAACACTGCATGGTAAGATTACTATGTACATGACATCGCCCAGCGGGTGCCGCCATTTACCGTTGGAATGAAATCCCATTCACTGCCTCAGATTTTTTTTTTAGTTCTCAGCTCGAGGAGTACGAGGCTGGGTGTGCATATTGCATGGCCCAGAAAATTAACAGTGCGGGCGGCCAGTTACCCAATTGTCACATACACCCTTACCTTAAACACCTGCCACCTTGCATTTGAAGCCCCCATTTTCGGTGACACTTAATTTGCGTAAGCCTCCGGCGAATTAGCCCCATCATGCATAGCGTTGTTGCTGAGTTGGGAAGATGAAGAAATACGTGGCTGTTGCGTGGCTTTAATGTGTGGCGTATGGCGTGCGTGGATTTAATTGACACGTCTCATTCGACGGCCCTCTTTCTCGGTACCGAGGGGGATGCACATGGTGAAGTCAAACACGAATCGGGCAACTGGAGCGCGGCCGGTGGGGCTTCCGGGGGGGTATCGTTTGTTTCTCGGTTGTTGATATCACGTCCTTTGGCGACTTGAGAGCCGGATCAACAATGGCCCATGACGAGAGGCTGCGAACCGAGACATGAGGCAGCTTTTGACACAGACAGAGGCAGAGTCCTTGAACAACTCGACGAGATGCACTCAGTACGAAATAGTAACGTCAAGGCTGAACTGCAAGGGGAAGGAAATGCCGCAGCTAGTCGAGACCCATCATCGCCGATGCCGACGAGAAGGTAAGCGCATAGCCAGCAGGACCCCGAACGACGTGCAGAATACATGCAAGCTGCAGTGATCGACAACCGCCTTCCTTTTTTGCTCGTCACTTTCTGTTGAAGTTTCTTTTTGGGTTTTTTCTTTTCGCGATCTCCTCACCAAAGTGGCCGCAGGCCTCCAATGCTAATATGCACGTTGGTGGGCACCATATCGTTTACCATCTTTCTTTCTTAATTTATTTGCATCACAGGCTTGAAAAAATAGAACAGCTTTGCCGCCGTCGTTCCCTCAGCTGCTTCTGGGTCTCTTCATTCTCCATAAAACAGACCCGTATTCTGTCCAGTGAAGCATACAGTCTGTGTTTGTAAAGGGTATTTGCCGGCTTCAAGGTTTGCAGCGAGGCGGCGGCACCATCAGCCTCACCAAGATCCGCAGAGCGACTACTCAATTCTGCATGCACTTGTATGCAGGCCATCGTGAAAAGGGTAAAGACGGGAGTTGAAAAGAGAGACTATCGGTCAACACTGAGTATGAACACTAGGGAGCATGAAGAGCATAGCATAAACACAAAACACAAATAAAAATAAAGACGGATAACACCTCTTCCTGACTTCTTCAAGTTGCAGTCTCTTTTATGCCCCACGAATCTGTACCTACGCAGTATGCGGCTCGTTGACCCGCAAGTCGCTGATTATTTTGTGTCTACATCGTATGTATGGCCACGGCTTTTTTTCGGCATAAGCGCGCGGAGCGGTACCGTCCCGCAGACCGGGAAGTAAGCTCGAATCACCGACGATCATCGCCAAGTACTATGCTGTCGCAACCCAAGGGAGAGCTCGAATTTGGTCCGACGATCTCTGCGAAAATGCCTCTTGTGACCCCACTGCAGCTCTCCCTCACGTCCCTGGGCCAATAAGCCACGAAGAGTCACATGTGCTTTTAGATGTTCGCCTTCGCCGCACGATCACAGTCACTTCGCTCCGTGATGAGCATCGGGTCTTACCAAGAGAAAACAACAAAAGGTGGCCAAGGCGTGTTTGGCCCCAGGGCCGGCTCCGAGTAGATGTGGCATTGGCAACAAACAGGGGTCCAGGCTGCATGCTGTCTCGCTCGATACCTGCAGGTCTGGTCCGTTAGTCTACGACAAGTCTTGCACATACGATGGCCGTCTGTCGTCCCTCTCCGTTGAACTGGCTGCAGCTAGACGATCAGCCACAAGACTCGCTAGGCCGGTGGGGGACAACCAACATGTCGGCCTGTCCAGCTTTCTGCCTTTGGCAATGTCCAAGCTTGTCTCTCTCGCCAGTGTCGATGTCTTGGAGAGGTGCGGGCAAGGAGAGACACGGGTGCAGGAGAGAGAAAAAGAACGGCCGGAGCGGCCAGAATGAGATGAGTATTCTCCCAGTACATCGAGTCCGCCGTCTGTCGTTGAATAGCGGGGCCACCCCGTCTCTCGGCGGAAGCCTGGACATGTAAGCGGGACAAGCGACCCGTTTCTGCGGGTAGTTTGATGATGATGTCGGGTGTGTGCGGAGCGTACGCTATTCTGCAAGTATCAAAACATTCCAAATACTAAAAGGCAGTAGTAAAAAAGAGCTCACCTCGTGATTTTCGTCCGGCCGAGTAAATCAACGGCATGTCTTATTTGTGCAACGATCGATGAAGACGTCGAAAAACGTGGATTAAACGTGAGTTATGCAAGTGATCTTGCTGCCACATGTCATTCACTTGCCTCCGTCACAAGACACGAAGGCACAAGGTGATTGATTTCATTATTTCGTCCAAGAACCGTTCCCATTGATGAAGGCATCTGCCTCGTGTAGGAACTGATGCTGAGCGGTGACACGTAAAGACTACAATTGTTTGGTATCCTCGTTTGCATAGCATTGCTGAATCGTTATGCTGTCTCCGCGGAATCTGCTGCCAGGCAAGCTGGCGGCGAGGACAGATATGCACGATCAATGTATCCCACATGTGCCCTCTGTCCCTTTCTCGTCGACTTTTGTTGAGCCCCCTGGTACCGGTACTTGGTATTGACTTTCCATGTTGTGTGACCATCTCACAGAGATCGTGGTGTACAGAGAATCGATAAAAAATGTCACACTGCTCATTATAGATGCCACAATGATCCGCATACACGATACCTACGACTATGATGCAGGTAAATTGGAGAGGCAACATAGGATATCATCAGCCAAATGAGATCCTGTGAGACTTCGACGCGCCAGTGTCACCAGCTGCGATCTCACTACGACTTCTACTGCGCAATTGAGGCTCCAGTGTGGTGCTCTATTCACACTAAGGATTGGTCTGTCTTGTGCCACATGGCAGCAGGCTCTTTGTGTCTCTGTAGTCTGTGGCGACGGTGACTCTCATGGCCTCTATTGTCTGATCTTGGGTGTCTTTGAATAATATATCAGGAAGGCAAAAGGGCCGAAAGTATATTTGAAGGCGATCTGAAAGAGCACGGGCTCACGGAAAGAATGTTGTACTCAGTATTAACAAAACAGTAGCGCATGCTGTCCGTATGAGAACCGAGGGGATATGTCGTATGAATAGAAGCGGGCTTCCCCTCCAAGCAGGCGGTGGTGATATCATTCTCATGCACCAACATCTAGTGTCCACATAGCTCTTCCGTGTTAATATTCCACAGTACAAACTCTGTCTAGCTTCACATTTTGATGATTGTCAGCTTCCTTGCACCTGTAGCAGGTAAGTAGTGGCCTATGTCGGAAAAGCCAGGATGACTTTGCAAACGGCTTTGTGTTCAAGACGCACTCGCAGAAAGATTGGATGGAAGAAAGGACAAATAAACTACGTGCGAGCCCTGTCAAGCTTTCACATGGCCCAAAATGACTCGTAACTGCAGTATGTGGAAAGGGGCGTGTACAGTATAGCGGGCGTTGTTTGCTTCGTGGCGCGTCATGGTTGCGATGCTTCCCTTGTTGATTCGCGGCATCACAAAAAGAGAAGATATGATCTAGATATGTGGACACCGTGCCTGTCTGGTCTCGTGATAAGAGCAAACTTAGTACTTTCATCGTTTTGCAACATTATATACTTTGTGCTGTAATTTGGGTTTTTTTTATTTCTATAACTTTAAATATCATTATAGATGATTTAAAACAAAATAACAAAGCTGAGTGACGCCATGTCCTCCAAATATATCCTAACGCCGGTACCACCTATTCTCCGACATGCACTTTCTTTTGGTTAAGTGGTGTCTGTATTCGAGAAGACGTGATAACTAGCGATGCACGCAATGTGTCGCGCAGCAGTTCCATCGTAGATATACCATTTCCCAACCGAGTCGTTTGCCATCTCTGTTTCATGACTGTCCGTGGGCCATACAAAACGAGCATTCCTTCTCGGTAACGAGGCGAATCAAAGTAGAAGAAGGGTTGATGCTATCATCCGAGCAGCTACAGGTCGCGACATCGCGATATATCCCCTCTCTCAACTGTGCCACCAAAGTTGGTGTAGAGCCCATCCTGAGATTTACTACGTTCACTTGAGTAGAATAGCAGGTTTCAATGTTTGTGGCCCGGTTTCCAATCACGGACGCCTCTTTGCTCCTTTTTATCAGCGTTCGGCATCTCACGGCGGATTTTGTGGTCCGTCTCGACATCACTTCGCAGTCAAGAATACAAATGATTAACACAGCATGTATAGCGTTCATACTCGTCGTTCCTGCTCACAGAGAAAATTGTTACCCTACATGATACTTGGCTAATATTATTGTCCCGTGTGTTGGTTATTCAAGGGAGCAATAACGGCAAAAGTAATGCGCAATCTATCCGATGCTACGCTCGGTCGGGCAGGGCATGTCACAGAGAGGGCAAGCAAGATGAACGAAACGAGGGAAAGCCAGGAGCGGCTGCAAGTCGTAGGGACCAGGATTTAGCCGCCGTTAATGTATCTGCTCACTCAAGTCGCCGAACACAATTCGATTTTGGCTGCTCGACGGGGACCTGTGAAGCCGAGAAGGAGACGCTGAAGGAGGAGAGCCCAGACGGGATATATTGAAGCAAATTTCCTCTTCTCGATTCTTAGTTGTCCATATCTCGTATTTGCACTATAAATAATAAACAAGCCCCCATCGATGCAGACGCAAAGCAAAGGAAAATACAAAGGTAATGCACCAAATCATACGCGAATCGTGCATCTGCATCCCGCGCGCTACTCCTTTGAAGACGAACTCCTATCATCCACGTATGGATCCGCGAGAGGAAAGAAACGCTGCCGCGAAGCTCCCACCAGGGCATGCGCACGAGAAGCTTGATCGCTAGGCCATACCGATGACCGCCTTGTCAGTCGTGATGTGTTTTGATATAATAGCTGGTACATTTCGTTTTCTCTTCTCCGTTTTCCATATCACCGTCCCGTCCCGTTTCGTTTCACGCCATCATTTCTGAGAAACGAGCATCAAACAGCTGACAGATGAGGAGCCCTCACTGTTGGTTGGATATCGTATCCAGACAAGTCTTGTATCGTGACCATCTTGAATCTGAAGGGCCGTTCTTGACGTTGGTATCGTCGCGGCTCATGGCGAATGTGTGGCCCCGGCACGCCGTGATGTCTACGTAGACAATCCACTGCGAACCTAGTCAAGCCACAAACACAACGGTGAAGAGAACGGGGCATACGCCATACACCATGCCAATGCTCGAGACTTAGCTCCCTCCGCATTCCTCGTCGCGTGTTCAACGGCAGACGCGGAGAGTCCTTTCATTTCGCGATAGCGGCCCCTCCCTTCTCCATTAAGATCTATTAAGGTTGTTCTGGTAGCTATGTTGGACAGGAATCCAAGAGGGGCCCAGTGGTAGAACCGAAGTGCATGCCGACATTCAAGCCATCATCATCGACGGGAGCTCGTTCGGTAAGCTTTGGTACTCAAGCACGCATTACTGGAATGTACGGGTTTACGCCACAGACGATGTGCAAAGCCACTGTCCGGCAGAGCCACACAATGGCTTTGATGCATGCCTCAAGAAAGAGACCGGTGGCTCGACAAAAGGGCAAAAGTGAGACATTATGAAGCAACAAGTTCTCGGCAGAAACGAAGAGGGGTTGCCGTCTGGATTTACGATGCAATGTTTATTTTTCGTCCTGTCTCGGGAAGAAATAGCGATGAGATGGGCCTGATGAGATGGAAAATAGACAATAGAGAAAAGTACCTCGGGCTACCATCGAAACCAATCCGGATCACATGGCCTGCCGTTGCCCAACCTTCCTTTCACCTTCTCCTACAGTCACACAGCCACACAGTTGCACCGTTAGGCAGGCCGGTAAAACGGCAAAGGATCACGAAAACTGTCAAGGGAGAGAACTACGACAACGCGATGCAGGGAGGGCTGGGTGGCATGGTGAAGAGAGCTTACCAAAGCCCCAACCAGTTTCTCGGCTCACTCTTTGCCTTGCGGATGGACCGCATGGGGAGATGCAAGACATCTACAAACATCCGCCCTAAACTTCACGACGTGGGTCTCTGACAGTAGTAAAAAAACCGAGCCACAACCTTGGCCCTTCATTGCTTTTATGAATTTCTTGGGCTATTTGTGTGCGCTGGCATATGTTTGTCTCAAGTGCCATGGGTCGCTTGCGATTGGTGGGAAGGTAATATTTGCAAGGGGAGGTTACGAAGTAAGGGAGCCCAGAAGGGATACCGAAGGCGAGACAGACAGCGAGAGGAGGAAAAAACAAAGGCGTCAAAGACAGGCGTCACAGACAGGCGTCTCAGAAAGACGACAAGAAGAATACAAGAAACGTAATTCAAACCAGCTTTCGGTTTTGACGGGCTTTTACGTGCTGTCCTCGGCCCGGCACCTCGGCGATGAGGTGGGCCTTGGCCTGACCTGATGCCGGCCACTGAAGATGCAGGCCACGTCATGGGGAAAGCCCCCGGTGTAAACCACAAAAATGAAGAGCACAAGACGTAGACGTTGTCATACTGCCCATCCTACGAGGCTTGCAGCAGTTGATGAATGGGGCAGGAAGCATACGGAAAGCAAGGCAAGCAGAACAAAAAATCAACAATTTAAAAGAAAGCACGCTGAAAACGTGCCAAAAGGGGGCTGCATACGCCGAAACGTTCTAACGCAGGCTGTAGAAATAAAGACACGCGGTAAAGACGAAAAGACCGCCCTTTATGTACAAGCCTCTTGAGCCTCGCTCTGTGCCTGAAGACGACAACAATGTGCGTGTATATCCAAACTGTTTGCCCATTCCTGACGGCGCCCCTTTTCTGGCCCTATCTTGGACCCTTCGAGGCGACCGAAGGCCACGCCTCGAGCCCCTTAGCACTCGAAAGTGCCCGAGTGCCGGGTGGAGGACGAAGAAGCAAAAGCGAGAGACATTTACAGTACGTTCTCTCTTTTTAAATCGTGAAACGAAGCGGCTTCGAAAGTCAGAACACTGGCGTGGTGTGGATACCGAGCCCCATTTTTTGGAGCATTTTTAGAATTCTTTCCCATCTCTGAGTTTATCTTGCAGTTTTTCTGTAATTTCCTTTTTCCACATTCTCTCGCTCCCCGTCAAACTCCCATCGGATGCCTCACTCAGCCAGCTCTGCCGGCAGAGCCGTTTGAGCTCTTGATTTTACCCAGTACGGCTTTGAAGGGTCTGAGAGTCAAGGCAATTTACGATCCTCATCCCGGGATTCCGTGCTTTATGTACAATGTAAACTGAATTTTAATGCAAATCAAGAGACCTTTCTCCTTTGTTAACATGCTTGACGGGCGCGTCCTCGTGTCTGTCTATTTTCTCATCGCCACGCAGACGGGAAGAACCTCAAGCTCACCACCCATTAAGATGCCGAGCCAGTTTGGAGGAGAGCCTGGAGTCAGGTGTTTCTTCTTTTATTCCCGCCACTGCACGGTTCTACCTTGTGCAATTAAACGCCCCCCAAAGAGATTGTCGATCTTCAACGTGCCTTGCGTGCCGAACGCCACGGCCTGAGCGTTTTCTCCATTTTACATGCGCTGGGATTCGCTTGGATTCTCTCCCATCTTGGCTCTGTAGAATACGGATACGTACTTGTTCAAACACGCTGCA
This sequence comes from Sporothrix protearum, assembly GCA_016097115.2. Lineage (NCBI taxonomy): Eukaryota > Fungi > Ascomycota > Sordariomycetes > Ophiostomatales > Ophiostomataceae > Sporothrix > Sporothrix protearum. Next base: position 1,488,684 of record JADMNH010000008.1, read on the forward strand.
CCTGACACCGTGCAGAAGATGACGCTCTTTTGGCGCTGACAGGCGGTTTCCATATTCTTTCATTCTCAACACGCCTCACTTTGGGCACACTTTAGTCGCGTCTTCCCGCTGTGCGTTTTGCACAGGAAATTAAACACGAAACGCAACACAGACAGCCAGTCACTGATGATCCAAAGGGCTGGCCCGCTGGCACATCATGCTCCAGGCCTTTTCTTATCTCCCATTTCCATTCTCTCTGGTCGCCTCTCCCTTCAATCCTCCCGTATATTTATGACAATCGTGTCCAAAGCAACGTCAGATTGGGAATCCTTGGCAGATGAGACTCAATTCCCAACGTTGGGTCCTTGCTACGACGTAAGACTACTATGTACATGTACAGGCTGGAGTATTGCCAGCACACACACAACGCGTTCTTTCTCTCCGCATGCCGTGTTTGGCCCACAAAACAGCGATGCTCTTTTCTGGAGGGCAAAGTTCACGATGTCACCTTCGATTTCTCTTGCTTTTGGGCCTCGCACTTCTTCCCCGCCTCCCTTTGGACGCTCCATGTTTTCCCTCTGATGGTCCATTTCTCTGCAAAGTGCGGGCCCCCTTCATCAGTGATACTGATCCCAGCGCGCGGCCGCCGGACCGGGTGCCTGCCGATCCCTTACAAAACAGTACAAGGCTGGCATGTGGGTAGCGGAAATACGAATGATACGCTGATATGGCGGTGCTGAAGGAATTGCTCCAGCAGAGGAGCAGTCTGTTCTCGGAGCAAATACGACGGTCACACTACGATTAAAGTAAGATACTCAGTATGGAGAGGAAAGGCTATCCCCATTTCCTCATTCTCCTTCTGGAGCCCTTCAGAACCCCTGTTTCTTCAACTTTGAGCGTCTTCAAGGCCCCATCGCGTTCACGTCTCTCCAACGAAGTACGGAGAGTACGTCGTACCGACGTACACAGTGGCTGTGCTCTTCCCAGGGTCCTGGCCTCTGAGCATTCTGGCAGGAGGAGCACCGTTTCTGCCTCCATGTCCGTTTTTCTCGGCTTGCTGCTCGCTCCGGCCGTTCGCTGCTTTGACTGTGCAAATTTTCTCCCTGTCCTTCCTTTATTCTCCTCGATCCGTATGTCCCCTTCTTGTGGTGGCCTTGCTTGCCACTACAGCGTTTCCGAGCTCTCGTATTGCACAGGCTGCCCACAGGTTATGTAAGGTACACCGCACCATACAGGACTCGTATCCTCGAGCCTCTCTTCCTTATGCATGCCCGACGAATTCTTCGTCCCCGGTGCAACATGCCATATGCAGGAAGGACGCGGCCGACCTGGGAAGGGGAGAGAAAGAAGAAAGGCAAGAAGAAGGGGTCTTCTGAGTAGGAAGGGCGATCGACAGCCGCCATGTCGGAACACGGAGTTCAGGAGCAGTATCGAGACATGAAGTGAGGGAACGGGGAACGCCGAAAGAATCTCAGCCACTATATCGCAATGGCCGGATAAGAACAAAAGAACGAAGACGGAAAGAGTCGAGATGCTTTGTCCTCCGGGTTCTTTCTGTCGGCCTATCACGTTTCTTTCTCTTTCTCTTTCTCTGGTTTGTTTGTTTCATTTTGACCTTCGACAATGCTTGGCAGAAACGGCACCGAGAGCAAAACGGACACCCAGCCAGAGTCTAGCTGGAAGCAAAGAGGAACACAATTGGAAACACTGAGCATTACAGGAGGCCTGCTGTTGGCTGAACCGACGTCCCGCAGATAACTGACCACAGTGATGGGCGTTGTTTACGAAGTAAGATACATCGTAAAATACGAGTATTCGTATGCTCTGTCGCTGCCCCAGCCCGATAGGCGATCGACACTTAGCAAACCGCACAGAAGATGTAAAATAACAGGAAAAGAAAAAGAAAGAAAAAAACGCCTATCCCACAGGCCTAGACCAGGTCCAACAAGCCCGCCCCATCACTGTTGCCCACATCCAAGCTTTCTCATTTCGCAGTCTCCTTTCTTGCCATTGACACAGAGAGGCTCGAGAGACAATTATGTAGACAGTCGTTCTTGCCAACCTCGCCATCGTGGTGCTCCTGCCCCCAGCAAGCTCAGTTATGAAACCAATCCTTTCCGGATCAGGCAAGAAGGGCAAAGGCCAGCAGGGGACGCTCCCGGTCCCTGGCAAATGAGACGATTTTTGGCGCGGGGCAGTGTGTGGATGGCACCAGAAAGGGAAAGAACAACAAACCAGCAAAAAGGCACGACACTGTTTTGTACTCTTACTCCGGACTTTTTACGAAACGCAATGTGCAAGCTGGGAAACGCTGGGTTGCAGCACTCGGAGGGTCGTAACGGCGCATCTTATCGTATTGCGACGATAGAGTGGAACACTGCAGAGGCCGTCTTGTGCTGGGCTCTGGGCCACCGAAGAAAGGCACAGAATGGCATCCGTGCCTTGCGCGCGGTGCTCCTTCCTCCAGATGGGCCAATAACAGGTGGCGAGCGGCGCAGGCTTGTGCCTGCGTGAAGACCCAGTAGTCGCGTTCCCATTGGCCAGATGGCTGAAATGGGCTGGAAAAGACCCCACCGTAATACCCCTGTAATTATCTCATCTCCACTTTTTGTCTTCTTCTCTCTTCAATCTGTTGTTTACTGAGTACGTTCATGTACATGTACTCGCGGTGCCAAGTTTTTTGTTCCATCCTCAGCTGGGCTACCTCGCCGCGATCGGGAAGGAACCTAGTTCAAGCACTAGATGGCATACGTGACGTGGCGTACCGAGAAGGCAAATAAGAAGTATCCTGTACAGAGCTGTACATGATGGCGACCGCCCCGTTTTATATTACGGAGTCACGTCTCCTTTCTCTCTTTATTTTCTTCTACATAGTACATGTATGCAGTCTTACCTGACCGCGACCGGATATCGGTGCTGTGGATATAGTTGTTGTGGGCAATTTTTGAAGACTTTTTGAGGGGATCCGCCTTCTGTACAGTATTTTTGGAAAGAGATTTTGAAAGCTTCGTGGAAAGAGTCATTTGACATGGCGCAGGGTCCTTCTTTCCATCTCTGGAGGCTGCCCGACTATTGGATTTTCATTTCGATGCATCTGCTCATCTACCTCTAGCTTCTCTCCCATCGCGCCTGTCCAAAAAGAGACGGTGCACGGCACTGTGCTTGGCTTGCCCCTGGACCGTGGACCTCATTTCCTCGTTTTTTCCTTTCGTTGCCAACGCACTGGGCAGGCGCCTGAAGCACTTTTATTCGCAATGCTGAGATATGGGCCCCCTCTGGAGTATCGCGTTCTACGTACATGAACATGTATATACAGCGCCGCCCACGGTGGCCGTTTTGCCCACGTTCCTGTTCTGCTCCTTCAACTGGCATCAATGTATTCAAGCGTAGGCGCTGACGGACCCATTTTGCCCTGTAAATCGGACTTGTACCTGAAGCCGCGCGTGCTGTCAAGACGCTAGCGCCCTGGGGAAAAGAAAGAAACTGCCAGACAGCGCTAATCGTGTTCCCGCGATAGGGCGCCTTCCCGTTTTCTTCGAGACACACTAGTTGCACTAGGCGAGAGACAAGAAAAGAAAGGAGGAAAGAGTCAAGAACACAAAGAGACAGGCAGAAAACCGACAAAAGGCCAACTGGCACGTACGAAAACAGGGAAAGGCGTTTTTTTTAGACCAATTCAAAAAGACCCTCATGCGGGATACCAATAGTGAGCCGCTTTGAACCAGAACGCGACGAGAAAAAGCAAAGAAAACGAGGATGAAATAAGAAATGGAAGAATAGACGACGCGTTGAACAACGGTGAATGAAGAAAATACGAACGACGAACAGTAGAATCTTCAACCCGCAATCCAGCGTCTGCTTAGGGTCGCATCCCATCCTTCACCGTTACCAACCTGGGACGTGTGCTGTGCTGACAGCGGCGGCGCGGCCTGCATTCGCTCTGCAGTGATGTGCCTCATTTGCTGGGTGCAGCAAGGGAACGACAATGTCGGAGAGTGCCTCGAGCGTCCGTACATGTAATGTACTGTACATGTACAAATACGGTGGACATATTTGCATACGGTGCAAAGTCATAGCACAACTTTGAACCCCCTGGCTCCCTGGCAAGCCCAGTCTGCACCCACACCATATGTAAATACTTGTAAGATACTTTGTACGCAACCCACACCTGCCTCCTTTTTCTTTCTCGGTCCTGTCGAGCTAACCCGCTTCGGCCTGTTCCTTTCTCAATTCCCCCTGGCTCGCCTGGCCACAAGGAAGGAACCACCACGCACCACGCACGCACCATGCACCGTGGCGCACCCACGCCTTCGTCAACTACCCCGTAAAGACCGATCCAGTTGCTGCACGCCGGCGCTGCCCAGTCCCCTGTGCCCCCTTCGCTCTTTCCTCGTTTCTCGTCCCTGCTCCCTGCTCCCTGGTCCTTTTTCTTCATCCCTCCCACTCGTTTGCTCCTTCTCCCTCTCTCCCATCGTTACACCCCCTTTCCTTTTGGCCTTTTGGTTCGGCTCACCCTCCTTTTGTTTCTCATTTCCGCTTCTGCTTTTCCCCTTCCACTCCTTTCCTTTCCTTCCCCTTCCTCTCGTTTCTTTTCTCTCTTTTCCTTTTCTTTTCGCCTCCCTTCTCGCCGCCCCATCGCCGACTTCTCGACATCGACAATAAACCCCTCTCCTACGACGACGTTGGGCTTCACTTCCCTTGCCTACGACCGTTACGACCCGTCTCGGAGCCTTCAGTGTCTTTCTCTCTCTCGTCATCTTCTCTGCCGTGCTTTCTCTTTTTTCAAACCGTCGCTCTCTCGATACTTATTTTGCTCTCGCATTTTCCGTCGCTTTCTGTTTTGGAACCTCCGGAGGTCTTCCGCCCGTCGCTCATTTTCTAAAATCAACCAAAACCGACAAAATCTCAACCGCGGACCCGGATCCCCATTTTATCCCGACGAAATTTCGCAGAAGCTCTTCTTCAATCAAGAAACATCTAGCCAACAACCCACGCTCCCTCAAAATTTTGGTTTTCAGCTTATCGTTTGCGCCTCTCATTTATTCGCACTCTTTCCAAACGTCGAACTTATCAACAGCTCGACACGTCGCTCTTTATCGTGCCATTTTTGCATCCCACGATCTTTTCTTCTTCTTCATCGATTGAAGCAACAATTGCGTCTTCTTTTCATTCGCCTTCGTGTGCATCTTCTTTGAGAAACGAAAGTCGTTTTAATCTGTAAGTACCCATTGTGTGACTCCTTTCTGCTCTTTGTGACGAAAAGGCAATAGTGAACTTTCTCGCCCACTCTCTTTCTCGTCCACTAAGGAAGGACAACAAAAACGACACCCCCCTTAATTGCTCCCGTTTGTGTTTGTTCGCATAATTCTTGCAATATACCCAGTGGGGCGACGAATCGTCAGACAAAGAGAAGGGAGTGGAAAAGAGGAATAAGAGACCCCCAAAGAGGAGAAAAAGAAGAAGAAATCAGTACCAAGAAAAGGCTGGGAAAGCGGGAGCGATCGCATTATCATTGCCTTTTATTCCTCTTATTCCTCTCTTGTTCTGCTATATCCCTGTTATTCCTGTTAACCCTGCTCTCTCTTCTGCTTGAATGGATATGCAAAAGGCCACTCCCCAATCCGGCCACCTCCGTTCACGCCTCAACGCCTTTATACCGTGTTTCTTGACCGTGCCCTCTTTCTCTTCAGCCGATCTTTTGGGGATCAGTTTATGCCGTTCGCCGCCTTTGGACCACAGATTCACTGACATTCGGCACCTCTTTTTCAGATCACACTCGTTGACAGAAACATCGTTTCTTGCCAAGTACACTCGTTTATCAACCTGACAATTGTGAGTTTGCGCATCCTGTCCCGTGTTTTCTCACAACTCCATTTCATTGCTCCTCTCCACACTTCTCGACACGACGCTCAATTTTCGTACGCTTCAAAAATCGAAATAGAGGAGTTTCAGCAATTTATATGTTCACAACTTTGACTTCCAGTCTTCTCGAGGACGATAACTAACCACCGCATGGCGCCCCTGATACCAGATTAAGGCGTTTCGCTTTACACCCTCCTTTTCTCTCATCTTGGATCATTGGATCGTCCGCTCGCTTTTTTTTGGAAAGACCGCACGAATATATGTCCCTTATGACATCGGCTTGATCGACGACAAAAATTTCGAATATCTCGCCAATAAGAAAATCACAAGAAGGACAAACAATTAGCGAATCGCCAAAAGGAGAAGCTCTACTTTCTCCCTGAACATCACAACCGAAACGATGCATACCAGCTCGTTTTTGATTGCCGCGTTAGCGGCGGCCGGTACGGTCGTCAGCGCGCAGGAGGACCGGCCACGGATCTACTTTCCACGTCACGTCAAGCGTACTTTCGTCAACGCAACGAGCACGCAGCACAGCCCCCACGTGGCGCCGCCACCGACCCTGGCACCGATTAGCTTGCAGTCGATCATCGAGTCGAGCCTGTCCAGCTCGGCCTCTAGCTCCGACAGCGAGTCCAGCAGCACCGGCACGACCAAGCGTGAGACGTCGTCTGACATCTTCTCCAGCTCGCAGCCTATCAGCCTCTCCGATGAACACAGTTCGACCCGCAAGCAGCCGTCCACCAGCTCCCAGGCACGGGACTCGTCCTCGTCGGAGAGCCGTGTGACCACGGTCATAATAGCCACCAGCACTATTGTCGTCCCGCCCTCATCCAGCACCCCCTCGCCCGACAGCAGCAACACCGACGCGACGACCAAGACGACCAAGACGACCAAGGCCCCCGCTACCAAAGCTTCGTCCGACGCCTCCAGCAGTGAGTCCGAGTCTGAGAGCTCGTCCGGTATTGTTGTGTTCCCCCACACTTCGTCGACTGCTTCGGTTGCTGCCTCGTCGGCTGCTGTCTCGTCGGCTGCTGCCTCGTCCGCCGCTGCCTCGTCGGCCACTACCGGCACTGGAACCAAGACCACCAAGACCACCAAGACGGCCGCCTCGTCCACGGACTCCGTCGATCCTCTTTCGTCGCTGGACTCTGCTATCAGCAGCCTGCTGATTTCCAAGACAAGCAGCACCGTGGATCTGTCTAGCGGCATCAGCCACACTGGTGCTGGTACCGGCGTTTCTTCGTCGGCTCCTGCGACGACCACGGCTTCCGCAACTATCTCGGCTACCACGGATAACACGGCTTCCACGGCTTCCGCGGCCACCACGGCTTCCACGGCCGAGTCCACTGAGGTTTTGTCGTCTATTCTGTCAACTCTGACGCACGACCCCACAACAAACGCTACCTCTGGTACCGTCGCCCCGTCCACTGTCACCAGCGAGCTCCCGTCTACGGTTTCGCCTGGCACCATTTCGACCTCCGCTCCTCCCGTTTCGTCCCAGTCTTCTATCATCAGCGGCATTGTTCCCCCGCCGACGACCAACGTCACCTCGCCCCCTCCAGTGACGTCTTCGGTCTCGTTGACTTCGCTGCCGCCTTCGTCTGTACCTCCAACGGTTGCGTCCCAGACCCCAACGGCACTGAGACCTCTGACGCTGTGACCTCTGCCGCTGTGACCTCTGGCTACCTGACGTCCACCAGCATTCCCGGCACCTCTGTAATTCTCCCAACTACGACCGCCAACAACACCTCGGGCGCCAACGCGACCGACACCGTCCCATCTGTGTCGGAGACGGAGGCCCTGTCCCAGACCGGGTCCCAGACCCAGGTCCTGTCCCAGACCGAGTCCCAGACCCAGGTCCAGACCCAGACCTCGAAGCCCGTGAGCCTGCCCACCAGCGCCACCACGACTGCCCCCGTCAACACGGCTTCGTGGCTGCCCTCGACGATCATTGTTCAGCCCACGCAGAGCTCCGTTGCTGCTACTGGTCTGGCTCCCACCACGGCCACTGGTCTGCCAACTGGTCTGCCCAAGGCTATCACCCCCGACACGAGCAACAACCCGGCTCCTGAGGACACTACTGAGATCCAGATTGGTTTTGGCTACGGTCTGAACTACGCCTTCGTTGCCGTTACGCCTAAGGCTGCTGCCCAGGTCCTGAAGGTCCTCCCCGAGCTCCTTGCGTACCAAGGTGGCTTCGACCAGAGCAAGAGCGTTGTGCAGCGTCTTGTGCCGTACGACACAACTGCCCAGCTGGGTTACGTTACAATGCTTGCCATCTGCACGTACCCCACCTCTCTGGTTGAGCAGCTCCGCATGGATATGCACATCCCAACTGCCGCTCTGTGGAACGACCCCGATCAGCTGGCCTACAACATGTCGCAGGAGATCAACCCAGCCATTGACATTCTCCTTGGCTCGACCCTGGACTACTCTGGCACTGCCACGGCTGGCGCCGCTGGTGCCTCGTCAACTGCTGACTCGAACGACCTGTTCAATAACAACAACAGCAGCGACCAGACTTCCTCGCAGCGTGGTATGACAGCTGGTATTGCTGTTGGTGCCATCTTTGTCTCGGCCGCCTACGGTGGTGCTATGTTCATCATTGCCCGCCGGTACAAGCGCAAGAAGCAGTCGGTCCACCGCCGCAGCAACTCTCTGACGAACCCCTCTGAGATGCGCCAGACTGGTAGCCCGGCTCTGATGGGCGGTGCTCTTCTGAGCCGCGACTTCACGTCGACCTACGGTGCTGTTGCTGGTGGCGCTGCTGGTGGCCGTGATAGCCACGGCAGTGGCCGTAGCAACACCAACTCGGGCCGTACTGCGTTCATCTCGGCTCCCGTTGCCGCAGAGAACTCCCTGGGCTGGAACTAAGGCCGGTTTTTACATCTGTCTTCTTGCCATGATCTGTGCAGCTCGTCTTGCCGCACTGAGTTCTGTCCTTGACACTTCAACATTCTTACGTCGTCTGTGATGTCTCGTGTACCCTCCGCTGCAGGTTGCACGAGTGCAGAAATGCCGCCTTGCCCTCGCCGCTAACACCTTTTTTCACGCCCTTTCGCTTCTTCACCAAAAAAACAAACAAATGCAAACTACAACAAGCTTTCCTTTAGAACCACATTTTTATATTTCGATACCCTTCGGGAGGTCTATGTTTGGGCCGGTTGCAACCTTTTATTTCTTGATTTTCTCCTCTTTCTCTTCCTTGCATACACAGTTGGAGGAATGGCCACATCCTTCCAGCACCAAGGGAGAGGAAATTTCTTTTCACGAAACATATAACAGGGGCAAACCTTTGTTTAGCGACAAGGATTCTGCCCGGCTATCTATTTTCCTATTTACCTCAATTTTTTTATATTTTACTGCTGTCATATTTTCCTAGTGTCTCTTCATGTCATTTACCATTCTTGACGAGAGGCAGGCGTCATCACAGCGGCCATGCTGTTACGCCTGACCTTTCTTACTTGTTTATATAACTTATAGATTCCTCTTTTTTCTCCATCCTTCCACTCTCTCCTTGCTTGCTACTGTCGGCAAATATCACTTACAGCAAAGCAGACACAAAGGTAGAAAACAGACGGCTGTTTTTTGGATTTACTTATAATATCTCTGTCTTTCTTTTGGACAGGGCCAGGCGTGCATGGCAACTCACTTTTGTGGAGGACGGAGGTGAGAGGACGGCAGAATAAGGGGACGAAAGCGGACGTCAGGGGACGAGGAGGATGAGGAAGTTAGCGGGTAGCTGCATCGAGATCTTTGTTTTTTGTTTCGATCCGAATTTTGACTTTGACCGGGGTGTGTTTTGCTGTTGTGTGGTGTTGTGTGGTGTTGTGTTGACATGGTGGGAAATGGCAAAGACGTTTTCTTTCTCCTCTGCCTGTGTATCTTGTTTTTCTCTCTCGTTTCCTCAACTCTTTCAAACTACAATGAATTCCCCGGAAAACGCATCCAAGCAGAGCGAGCTGCACAACGGATAGGCAGCGGGCGGTGAAACCAAAACATCTCCCAGTGTTGAGAATTGTGCTTTGTTCCTACTATTGTAATACATTTATGCCTTGTCCTCATCTTCTTTGCCTTCGGCTGTGACTTTGGCGTATTGAGACAGTCTCTTATGTTCTTTTTCCTGCTATATAGAGTAAGTTACATGGATGGCCTCTCGCTTCTTTGGCGGATCCTGTGCGAGTGTCCACTGGGGACCGCAAAATATGCCTTTGCTGTTTGTTCCTTGTTACACGGCAGCTTGTGATTGTGAGTCGCTGTCGTCGGTGACTCGAGACATTGTCTTGGTGTCGAATCAAGCGAGGCTTTGTGAGCCGTGAGAGTGAAGTACCGTCGTATCATACCGTCGTATCTGACTAGACTCCAGGTCCGCTGCGGCTGCGACCTCTTGCTGGTTCCCCTCTTTTCTCGCTCTGTCCCGCCTGGAGCTGCATGGAAGAGACTCGGTCGTGCGCTGGCCGGTTCTCCACATGGGGAAAGTTACGGGGAGAATACAGCGCAGTACAGCGCTCTTGCCTGGGAGTACGCATCCTATTCGTCATCTTTGGTGCGTCTTTCGTTCCTTCCCGTTCCCGTGTCCGTTCCCGTGTCCGTTCCCGTGTCCAGCTTTCTGTGCTCCTTCCCCTTCGCTTTCCCTTGCCGAACAAGCAACCAACGGGGGCGTTTGACCGGCATCGCACTCTCACGCCCCTTTGTTCATTCATCTTCTCCACCTCTCCACCTCTCCACCGAGCCCTCGTCTCTCAATTGCGCCAGAGTGCCTGCCATGGACTGAGACCATTTCTTCAAAGGCGAGAAGCAACTTCCCACTTGGCCACAAAGTGTCAGCCCAGCCCAGCCCAGCCTCGCATCGCTCCGGCATTGGGGGCACATACGCGCCTGGGCGCCACTCTTTTTTTTTTCTTTTTTTCTTTTTCTTCGCGTCTGGGCTCGTTTGAGAAAAGGCTGCTCTTGGCTGCAGGATACACGAAGCGACACACGAGGCGACTTTTCGACGCCACGGACGTTTCAACAATCGGATTGAATTAGAGCCACGCGAACATCATGGCTCGGTCCGATCTTCTTGGCGCCGGGCCAGGCGATGCTACGCCGTCCTCAAGACGCGCGGCCACACCCGCGTCTCTTGCGCTTGGCTCACGTGGAGGCGGCAACGAAAATGGCAGTGGCAGTGGCAGCGGCAGTGGTGCGGGCACTGAAACATCAGACGACCCGCCGTCGGCCCGGCTGCTGACGCCACAGAGCAGCAGCAGCAGCAGTGGCGGCGATGGGGACGATGGGGACGAACTAAAAAAGGGCGGCGAGGACCTTGAAATGCAGCAGCTGGACAGCGCGCCAGGACGTGCCAGCCGGCGCCGTTCGGAGTCCTCGGCAACATCAGCGCTTTCTGTCTTCTCCGACTCCCCCAGATACCCCAGAGACCCCAGATCCCCGTCGCCAGTGGCCAACCGCCGCTGGCCCTACTCGGCCGACGAAGAACGCGCCGTCGTGCGCAAGTTTGACCGCCGGCTCGTCCTCTTTGTCGCCTTTCTGTACATGCTGAGTTTCGTGGATCGAAGCAACCTCGGCAACGCCCGCGTCGCCGGCATGGACGCCGATCTGCAGACCACGCCGCCCCGCGACGACTGGTACGAGTGGGCCCTGTCGGCCTTTTACGTCACCTACATCGCCTTTGAGTGGATGGCCCTGCTGTGGCACTACATCCCCGCGCACGCCTATGTCGCCTGCCTCGTCGCCGGCTGGGGTCTTGCTGCCGCCTTGCAAGCCGTCGCCGGCTCGTACCCGTGGATCGTGGCGATGCGTGTACTGCTGGGCATCGGCGAGGCCGGGTTTGCGGGTATCCCGTTGTACCTGGCCCAGTTCTTCAAGCGGGACGAGCTGGCTCTGCGGACGGCCATGTTCATTGCGGCAGCACCGCTGGCAACAGCCTTTGCCGCATCACTGGCATGGGCCATTGTGGCTTTGGGCCGGCACGTCGCAAGCCCCATAGCGGCATGGCGGCTTCTCTTTCTGGTCGAGGGGTTTCCCTCTGTGGTCGTGGCCGCCGTGGCATGGCGCGTGGTCCCCGATGCGCCGGACAAGGCGCACTACCTGACACGCCGGGAGAAGACGCTGGCACGGGCACGCTTGGACAGGCAGTCTGAACCTTCGCCGGCCTCGGGCACGGGACTTTTCGGCCTTCTCGGCGTTCTCATCGACCCCACCGCGTGGATCACCGCCGCCATGTTCTTCCTCACCAACATGGCCTACAGCTCGCTGCCCGTGTTCTTGCCTACCATCTTGGCCGAAATGGGCCACGATGCCGTGTCGGCCCAGGCACTGGCGGCGCCGCCTTACCTCGCCGCCTTCTTCATCGTGCTTGCTACCGCCCACGTCTCCGACCGCATGCGGAAGCGGTCCCCCTTGCTCATCGCCCACGCCCTCGCCTCGGCCGCGGGCTACGGTGTCCTGTCGATGGGCGCGTCCCAACGCCTGGGCCGCGCCAGTCTTCTGCGCTACCTCGCCGTCTACCCGGCCGCCATTGGCTTCTTCAATGTCGTGGTGTTGCTCATCGCCTGGAATCTGAACAACCAGCGCGGCGCGCGGCGCCAGGGCGGTGCCTTTGCCCTCTTTCAGGTCGTCGGCCAGTGTGGACCCCTGCTGGGCACGCGCTTGTACCCCAACACGGACGCACCCCTGTTCTTGCGGGGGATGCGCACGATGGCGGCGGCGATGCTGGGTGTGGCCGTGCTGGCTGTTGTTCTGACAGTCGTGCTGCGGCAGCGAAACGCACGGCTGGACGCGGCCGAGTCGAAACAGAGGGTGATAGAAGAGGAACAGGACGAGCTGGTGGGAGTGGGAGAGGGCGGCGAGGATGATAATGAAGAAGAGGGTGGGCATGATGAAGAAGAAGGGCTGGTTGGCCGGCCACGGCAGAAGAAGCGGCGGCGGCAGGCTCGCACCGAACAAGAGGTGCCGTTCCGGTATATGCTGTAAAAAGAGGAATCTAGTTCACAGATTTACTTTCCTATGTACTATCCTATGTAATCACAATATTCACTTGACCAGACAGGAAAGGCCAGACGTGGAGAACGAATCAAAAGGGATTGTCGATAGGGCTGAAAGAAGTTTAAAGAACGAGACGTCTTGCATCAGATTGACGCTGTGATACAGAGACGTGTATACAGAGACGTGTTAAATGTTCAAAAGAAAGCAACAGCAAAACGAGACAAAGAACCGTCACACACAAGGAGGCTGACGATTGCATAGTACTATATGTAAAGCCCATCACCTAAAAGTACAAAAGATAGATGGAAAGCAAAAGTTAGCATGGCCATCACTCGGCAGGTGAAGGCCAACCACAGTCTCCCACTTATGCATACCTTTCCGTTATCAAAAAGGGCGAGGCCAACGGGCAATGTTCGTGGAAGCTCGAATTGCAAGCCGAATTGGGACGAGGCCAACCCGTCAGACAAAGCAAAAGGAGGCATCAATAGCATACAGTGGTTGTTGTCTTTGGCTCTTGACATTCTGGCATTCCTTTCTCAAAAGCGGGAACCCGAGCGTCCCTCGTTTCTCCCCGTGTGTGCATTGCAAAACGACGAGCCCTTTGCCTCGCTGACAACCCCGACGCCACCAATATTCGAATAAGGAAGCCATAAATACAGAGACGACAGAAGATGTCTCTCACGACTGAGGACGAGCGAAATCTGGTGAAGAAAGAAAGGAATAGCCACAAGCCAGAATGAAAGATGGGACAGAGAAATGGTAAACAAAGGCGAATGAAGGAGAATGAAGAAGAACACCAGCAAGCCACCGCCATGTTTAGGGTCTAGCCAATGGTTAGCCTGGGCAGAGCCAGCTTCTAAAGGATAAAAACAAAGATAAGAGGAAAGAAGGGCGAGGAAGAGGGAAAGGTGAGTGGAGATAGCGCGGGGAGGGCTGGTCTTGAACTTAACGATATTACACTTGGCAGCTTTGCTCGATGTGAAGGAAAAAGCCGTTGGCGACCATATGGCTTGACTCGTTATACGTAGTACATCTTCAACGGCCACCACTGACCACGCCCTTCCTTCCAATGTTGTGTGAGTGTAACTTCTCTATCTTGCCACCCGTGACCAAAATCAGATGCGAGCATGAAAAGCCCATCTTATCCCAGCTCATCACACATGGCACGACGCGTTCTACAGATAGATATCGGAGCCTAAAGACTCTCTAGCAATACCGCCAGGGCTAGCGAGCATAGCCAGTACACGGGATACAGAGAGGTACGGCTCACAACAGGAAATACAGATCTTTTAACGCGTTCACCACAATGACCGCAAGATTCCTGTAAGCCACGATCAATTCGTGCCTGGCGTACGTACATGTACTTTGTACACAGAAGGCGGGCCAATTCAAGCATACTTTATTCAAGCTCCACTGTCGTCACGAGTCGTGATGTTCTCGTCGCAATACACATGGACGTGCTTCAAAACACCGTTTCGCGTCGTCCTTTGTTTTCAGTCTGGTCTTTCCAGAATCATTTCCTGCTTGTAGTTCAATACTCTAGTAGTAGATCTCGCACGATTACGTCTTCCGTGTTAATCTTTTCTCTACAACCCCTGATGTTCTTTCTTCACCATTCACAGCCACACTTTGACGCGGCGACTTGATTTCCTACACATTCTCAGCATCCTCATTTTATTCCCACCTGCTGTAATCTTCATCTTCTTCTTCATTTAACGTCCAACCTTGACGAGCATGCTTTGCATCTTTTGCGCTTCATTTCGCGATTATACATGGCCCTAGTCCTCAATTTATGGAATGGAGGAGATCGTCCATTTTACGTGGAATCACAAACGATGGACTACTTTCCATGCCTGGCCTTTCTCGATCGCACCCCTTTTCATGAGGACATCAGGCCTTATCTAGTCAACATCAGCTGCCAAGGCAGGCCGTCAGCCATGCGGTACCCGACAGACGGACGGCCTTGAGGGACAGTGAAGAGTTGAGCTCCAGGGCCGCAGGATTGGACTTGAGAATTCCAAAACGTCGAACTCCAAAAGGCTACAGGGCCGGACTCAAAGCACCCCCTGTGGGATCAATACGACGCAACGACGCGGTTGCTTGATAATAAAACACACTAAAAAAAGGTTCCGAGATTCTGGGTTTTGGTGCCGACTGGCGCACACATTATGGTGTTGTGGTGGCCGCTCTTTCCCTATCTTACATAAGCTTTGCACTGATTGTCGGCGGCTCGCTTGCCGACCGGGGGCCGAGCTAGCAAACTGTGGAGCACTCTGATTGGCTGCACTCATTGAGATGGAAGGTGCCGACTTTGTCGACACCGGTGCTTCGCTTGTACTATGTACTATGTATATGTACTACTCCCCGCACCTTGGCACTGGATAGTGACTTTCAGTCGCTCGCGCCGTCGACGACTCCCGCTCTTGGGCCAGACGGTCGGTGGTTCGACGCAACGCGGGCACCGGTCGTTCAGTATGCTCCTCCAAGCTTTTAGGCCTGTTCTACGCATAGAGGTCAAAACAACGCCCAGAAACCAGCTCCAGTCTTAGCCGTTGACGTCTACTGTATGATTGTTTGTTCCCAGCTTTTTTTGGTCTTTGGCTGCCGCCCATTTCCAATCTTTCTCGCACTCGTACTGTTCCTCCGCGATTGTTCCTTCTTTTTTTGTCATATCGTGGCCGTGCCCTGCCCTTGGCCCTTGCCTGATTTTCTTCTATTTTCGTGGGGTGGCAGTCGCTACACGGCGCGCCTTCCTTTAAAAAGACGAGGAAGGAGTTTCACGCGCTCCTTCCCATTCTATGCTTTGCTGCTGTGAACGTAAGCCTCGCACCACGGCGCAACTCGTGCCTGAACTCTGTAAAGCCCGAGCCCGTGGGTGGGGCCATTTTAAGATCACTCCCCGCTTTGCTTGTCAAGTGTTAATTGCCTACGGGAGCACAGTCGCCCCGTCCACGGGGCAAGCATGCTTCTTTGGGCGTATTATTCCACGTTTGTCGAGAGGAGCCCAGTTGACGAACTTGGTTGACGTTCCAAGACGTTTCTCGTGGTGCTGCGCTATGCCAGTCTAATTGCAGGTTTTCACACACAAATGTCAACGTGTAGCTCCGCCGGTCCAGTGGGAAGGTGCGAGCGAGGGGGGACGTCCCAAAGGAGGACTGAGAAGGAAAGGAGGAAAGCACGATCGGTCGTTCCATGCTGACCTCCGATAGAACGAGACAAGCATGGGGGTAGGAGACAGAAAGAGGGAAAGAAAAAAAGGGAAGGAGCGTTTCGCGCTTTATTGCACGCGGTCGGACTAACTTTCAAGATAGGCGTGCTTCAAACACCCTTTTCTTTTCTCCGTCATTCTTTTTTTTCTTACACAACCATCTTCTTGCTCGTATTGTCTGCCTGTTTATCTCACATCTTTTGCTGTTCTCGTCGGACCTTCTCTTTCGATATATATATCATCCTTCATTGTCCATTGTTTGCCCCATTCAACATTCCTCTCTTTCTACATCATACATCATCAATCGATTCATCTTTTCACACATTCTCACTCTTCTTTTCATCGCATCTTCCATCTCACTATCTAAGACCACACCGGATCACTTTCCCCAATACTTGCAACAAACTTTCTTTACCCCCCCCCCCCTCCTTAACCTCGCCACTTTGAGACTTCACACCTATCTGCATCATAAATAAGCCACATACGACACAAAACGTGGCCAACACCGAACGCCCACGCAACGCACCGACATCATCAGAAACAACATTGCACAACATCGACAGCCACATCTCTGACTTTGGCATCTGTTGTGACATCGACCGACATCTCGGCTATTCTCAACATCAACGTCTTGGGCCAAACACTTGGCTATATCTATTGTTATTCCTCGGGCCTCTTCTATCACACTTTCCACGAGCAAGACTCTCACAATGTCTTCTGCACCTGTAAGCAAAGAAAACAGCACCGGGTTGCTCCTCTCTATCCGACTTTTCCAGCCTGTTACACAGACAACTAACATGCTTTATTTTCGTTTCACAGGGTTTCCGGCCCGCCATATGCCTCGACCGCAGCTGGTCTGGGCGGTGTTCCTATTCCTAGAGTCGACGACCCAATCAGCGCCGTGCTCATGCTCTTCTTCATTGCCGGTGCCGCCGCCAACATGACCATCCTCCAGGTCAACATGCGCCGGGGCCACAAGTTTCTTATTTCGGGCATGACGTTTGGCTTCTGCATGGCCCGTATCACAGCTCTCACCGTTCGCATCGTCTGGGCGTCGCGTCCTCACAACGTCTCTGTCGCCATTGCCGCCAACATCCTGACCCTCGCCGGTGTTGTTCTGCTGTTTCTCATCAACCTGCTCTTTTCACAGCGTATCGTCCGTGCTCACCGCCCGCGTCTGGGCTGGAGCCGCCCCATCACCTATCTGTTCCGCGCCTTCTTCTTCTCTGTGCCCATTGTCCTGATCATGGCCATTCCTGTTTCCGTTGACATGTTCTACACGCTCGACGTCGGCACCCGCAGCGTTCTGCGCAAGGTCCAGCTTGTCGCCACCGTCTACATGGCTGTCCTGTCCTTCCTGCCCATCCCCATCACTCTCCTGACGCTCTTTGCTCCTCCCCGCCCCCCGCACCACGGCTCCGTAGAGAACTTTGGCCGCGGCCAGATGCGCACCAAGGTGTTTTTGCTGCTCTTCACCAGCACCCTGTTGGCCCTCGGCGCCTCCTTCCGTGCGGCCGTCAATTTTATGCCCCGGCCCCGGACCGCGCCCGCCTGGTTCCACAGCAAGCCCGCCTACTACGTCTTCAACTATGTCATTGAAATTCTTGTCGTCTACACCTACACCATCTCGCGCTTCGACCGCCGCTTCTACGTCCCCAACGGCTCGTCGGCACCGGGTCACTACACCGCTGGTGGTGCCATTGCCAACAAAAGCACGGGTGCCGCAACAAACGGCGGTGGCGCCGCCGATGCTGCCGATGCTGCCGAGCGCGGCGAGCGCGGCGAGACATCCGAGGCTGAAAAGGCGGATGGTGCGGTGCTGGGCCGCAAGCCGTCTCTGACGGACCGCATCAACAACGAGAGCGATGTGTTCGGCTCGGACGAGGAGCCGACACTCGGTGGCAACGACGCCAAGCCGGAGCAGCGCTAAAATTAACATGCTGCTCTCTCGTCTTGAACTACCATTGTGGTACCAGTTTCCGTTCTGTCCCCTTTTTTTTCTTCTTTTTTTTCTGTCTCTTTGTCAAAGATCTACTATACAGGTACAATGTGGTGGGGTTGGAGAAGGTTGGCTGGCTGGGCGTGGTTGGCTTTTCCGTCTGTTTATTTGCATGGCATCGGAGCATTTTGGAGCATGTTTGTTTTGGATTGTTTTTAACCCAAATTTTTACTCTTCTTTTCTTCTTTTCTTCTTTTCTTCTTTTCTTCTTTTGGCTTTGGACAAAGAGCATACAAGTACCTCTCCACACACACGCAGCATATATATGTAGACAGAACCGACGCTGTACACAATAAAACTCGACACTAACACTCGTGTTCCAAAAACATCATTTGGATCCTTGGCGGATCAAAGGGAATATCTGGTGCATCGCAAATAACATGAGGTCTATGGAGCAGAATGGGAAAAAAGAAACAGCATCTGCCGTGCGTAATGGTGACGAGTACCATTTGTGTCGTGTTCTTCTTCCCGTTTCTTGACCAGAGCGGGCCCGAGCCCATATTGCCGTCCATGCTCCAACTTCGATCCTTTCTTTCCTCCCACCTTTTTTTTTGTTCTCTGTTGACATGTCTCATTTCTCCCCGTCTATGCAGGATCAAATGCTTCAGTGGTTTTTTGTACATTGGAAATACACTTTCAACAGCAAGCAAAAACAAAAGTCTCAGGAAAAGGCAAGATGGACGGACGAAACAATGTGGGCAAGAAAATGATGAGATCAAAGGAAGACACAAAACGAGACAAGAGGCTCAAGGTGACAAACACCATAGGTTGTTCAGAGCGGATTCCCAACACCAAGGCTGCACTGCAGTCGCCGTCCTGTTCCCCACTGCTAATTGCTAACTGCTAACTGCTCCTTGGTTGCTCCGTGTACAATCGACTCTTCCTCTGCTGCAACTACCAAACGTATTTCTCTTTTCTTTGCTTTGTATCTACAAGAAATAGTCGGGTGTGCGTCTCGAGACCATCGGCTCGCCTGCTCTCGGGCAAGGGTCGAATTGGAGGCTGTTTGTTGTTGTTAGTCCGTGTTCCTGGAACCACATACGCAGAAGGAGGCCGGGACTCACAATGTGTATTTCAGATGCTCGTCAATCTCCATGATGGCAGCCTGGTTGCCACAGCGGTAGCAGTAGTTTGGTGCTTGTTGGCGTTAGCATTCGTCCGCGCGTCGTGTAAGAAAGAAAAAGGGGAAAGGGGTACGATGTGGACTGGGTGGAACGTGTGCTAACATACCAGAGAAAATGGTCACAACATTTCTATCTTGCGACCAGTTTGTAACCCTCCATCACCAACTGATGTGCACGCGCAATCAGCGTCAGACCGTTGTTATGGTTGAACGCCTCGGAGATGTCCTGGCCGAACGTATAGCCGGCACCACGGGGGGATATGCCCCAGCCGCAGCGGTCATCCGGGTCGGACCAGAGCAGGTCGCACATGGGACCCTCGTGGGGCACCTCCTGGATGCGGTCGAGGGCGCGGATGTTGTCCAGGGTATCGATGCTGGGCGACAGACCGCCGTGAAGGCAGAAGATCTGGTTATCGATGAGGGCGGTGAGGGGGAGGTAGTCGAAGAGGTCGGTAAAGTACTTCCACACACTGGCGTTGCCGTACTTGCGCAGGCACTCATCGTAGAAGCCGTAGACCTGTGTGATCTGGCGAGACTCGTGGTTGCCGCGCAGAATGGTGATTCGTTGCGGGTAGCGGATCTTGAGGGCCACCAGCAGCGTCACCGTCTCGACGGAGTAGTAGCCACGGTCAACGTAGTCGCCTGTTTCGTTAGACTGGGTCAACAGATACACTGGTAGATGGGAGAAAAGGAGACGCACCCATGAAGAGGTAGTTTGGTGTCGGGGTTGGGACCACCAATTTTGAACAGCTCCATCAGATCGTGGAACTGGCCGTGGATGTCACCACACACCGTGACCGGGCACTTGACCGGCTGGACATTGGACTCGTCTTGAAGAACCTCCCGTGCCTGGTCGCGTCAGTTAGTACGATGTCAGCTTGTAAAAAGGGTCGCGTCGTGTTTTGGCCCACCTTCTCGCACAGTCTCTGGACATCAAGCTCGCTCAGCTGCTTGCAGCTCATCAAGCTCTCAATCCAGCCGTCAACTGTGGGCACCGTGGTCGGCTCCAGAGCTGGCGGCGGCGTGAGGTCTACGGGGCCGCGTCCGACGTCTTCCATGTTTGTGTCCATAGCTTGGATGGAGAATCTGGCCAGAGGAGGGGTATCGATTGAGAGTGTGTTGTGAAGCGAGTTTTATTGAGAGCCGCGATTGTATATCGACGAATCAGTCGCAGGTTGTTTGAAAATGCGTGGTCGCGTACGAGGATGGAGGGATCGTTTCTGTGTTTCGTGGTATCGTCGTCGATCGGAAGCCGAGGGGTACGGAGGCGATGCGTCAAAAGGTCGTCGATGTGTCTATCAAGGCAAGGGTGAAATGCAATGCAATGGATCCTGAAATTCCGAAATACGAGTGCGCGTTAGAGAGAGGTCGAAAAAGCCCAGCTTGATGATCAAAAAGGGGCGGGCTGCGGAGAGAGGGGGTGGTCTTGTTTCCAAATGAATATCCAGGACCGATATTGCGATACCGTTACGTAGGACTTTTTGAGGGGAAGACACCACAACGTACGGGAAAGGATGAAAAGGACAATGGACCGAGCGCGTGCCGACGGGTCACTAGCAAGAGGATGCTGTCGCGGTGGAGATGAACGTGGCTGGGCTGCGTCGTGGGGGGATTGTGGTTGTCGTCAAGAGGGAGATGATGATAAAATGGTGGGGAGGGGGGAGAAGGCGTGTTTGGATGCTGTCGGTGAGTTTGCGAGCTTTGTTTTGCGTTTTGGGTTTCCTTAGGGATTCGGTGCCTAGGAGAAGTGGGAGGCGGTTTTGCAATCTGCCTTGATTCTGTGCACGTGACGCGTCCGCTCTTTGCTCAGGGGTGTACCCCTACACACAAATTGGCAGGAAAGGTACCAATTTCCCCTCGAAAAGCGCAATGGGTAGGCAACGGTGGGGCGAACAGCTATCAGGGACGGACTGCTGCCACTAACTCCAGCCCAACTCCGGCCTAACTACAGCCCATCACGTCCACTACGCCATGCAAAGTACACACTAAACCCAGTTCTATTACGAGTAGCTCCGTGATAATACAGCTTATGGTGTGAACGAGGTTAAGAATCGTGTTTGATGCACTGATAAATGCAGATTTGCTTGCTCTAAAATGACACCAGAAGGGATAAAGGCGTAGACCATGTTAAAAAAAAGAGGGCGGCTCGACGAAAGAAGAGAGAAAAGAGGCATTAGATATCAAGGTCCTGAGGATGGACAAGTATCACGACAGACCCAAACCGACTGGCCCGCTGGGTACCCGCGGAGCGGCAGGTGTCCGTGTAGCCGGCTCGTGGCCGACGAGGTTACGGAAATCGAGACCAACGTCGGACAGCATGCGGGCGTGCTCGTGTGCCTGGTCCATGCACTGCCGCCAGGCCTCACCGCCGCGCTCTGTGCTGCTGAGCTGCCGTGCCAGGATCTTGTTAAAGGCCTCGACCTCCTCCTTGGCCCACTTGACGCAGGCACTCATCATCGCCGGCGGGAAGCAGCTCTGGAAACAGCTGACGGTGTTGCGGATGATGGAGAAGTAGACGAAAGAGAGCTCCCAAATGTACAGGTGCAGGTCGCCTTGGAAAATGCATTGTCTGAAAGGTAAGTGGGTGTTTTCATGATAGATGATAGGAAACACAAGAGCCATCAGAGGACGGAAACATACCTTGACCGTTTCTGGATCATGGTGCTGCGTGCTTCGAGGTAGGCCTCGCGTGCCCGGTCTTCAAATCCGAGACGCGTCAGCCACGAGACGTTGCGGCGCATTTTGCGTTGCTCGTTGTGTGTGTCAATCAGATCGCGAATGATGAGTGCTGCGAGCCGTGCCGAGCGCTCCTCGACCTTGAACTCGATAAAGTCTTGCGCCACCGCGTTGTTCTTCAGGCCGCGTGCCAGCGCTTGCATCTTCTCGACGCGAGCAACAGAGGGCTCAAACTGCTGCAGCGCAATGTCAATGTCCAGCTCGTCCATCTGGCTCTCGACCCACCGCAGGTTCTGCTGCTTGCCGTCGACCTCAATCAGCATGTCCTTGATGTCCGACAGCGTCTCGAGCAAGTCCGTCTTTTGCAGCAGACCGGGGTCGCGCGACGCGAAGTAGTTGATCGTCTCCTTGGCCTTGTTGTTGGCCTCCATCTCCGACTGGATGCCGCGTCGCAGGTCTTCGACCACTTTGCGGATGTTGAGCACCAGTGCGGACTTTTCCGGGTCGTCGGGCTTTTCTGTGCGGTACAGGACCGTCTCTTGGCCGACGCCACGCACCATAATGGCATCCGTCAGCTTGGATCGGCCGGCACCCGGACCGCCACTGCTTCCGCCAAACGAGGGAGATGCCACAGACTCGCCCGCGCCCGCGCCTGCCATGTCAATGACTTCAATGTCCAGCAGCGGCCAACAACAATCAGCCACCAGCTTCAGCAACGGGCCACCGCCACCATTCGGGCCGTCCGCCCTGCGCTTCTTGCGCGAGGCCACCAGCAAATGGTCGTTGAGCAAGAAGATCTGCATGGCCCGTCGTGACTTGTACGTGGCATTGTCGAGCTCGATCCACTGCCCAGCGTTCTGCACAACGTGGCGGCCAAGCGTCATGGGCAGGAACCGTTGTGAGCCCTCGACGTTCTTGTACAGCGCCTGCATCTGCGAGTTCCAGAGTGCTGTCCGGTCGGCGACGGAGCTGCGCTTGTCGCGCTTGCTGAGGCCCGTAGAGAAGCCAACGGCGCCTAAGCCGCTCGCGCCGGCACCGCCACGACCGCCGTCGCCGCCAGACGAGGGCAGGTTGGACATGGACATGGATGTGGACGAGGCAGACCGCAGGGCGGTCGTGTTGGCCTTGAGGTCGGCCATCAGGTTGCGCAAAGTCCGCATCTCGCCCTTGAGCTTCTCGGCCTCTTTGCTAATCTTGATGAACTGCGCCCGGTTTTGGTAAATGTTTTGCTGCAAGTCGGCCGCGGCTCGTGACCGCAGGTCCCGCAGCGCCTCCTCGTAGCGAACAATGTCTTCCTCGGAAGCATCACTGAGCAATGATGCCACGTACTGGTCGGAGCTGAGCTGGGGATCGCGCAGCGCCTTGACGTCCACAGGGATCGGTGCGCCGGCACCACCGCCGCCACTGCCGCCCCGCCCACCCCGGTCATCGCCGCGCTGGATGGGCATGCTCGCACCGCCGGCGCCTGGCCGTCGGGCAGCAGACTCGTACTGGTTGAAGGGCGGCAGAGAGGGTACTGGGGGCGCAAACTCGTTCTTGGGCATGTCGTTGAAGCGTGCCGAGTAGCGTCGCTTGATATAGTCTGACGTCTTGCCTCCGGACTGCTGCGGAAGTTTGGGCCGTGGTAACGGCTGGCTGTCGCCGCCGGCCGGTCGTGAGCCGCCATCATTGCGAGGCATGGGCAAGCTGTTCTGCGTCATGGGTCCGACTGGACCTGATATCTGCATCTGCCTCGGGGCGCTGATCACCGGACGGTTCTTGTTGCGTTTGGGCCGCTGCGCAGCGAGATCTTGAGCCGGTCCTCCGACATGGAAGACAGGGCTTTCGACATGGTTGCAGATTTTGTGTCAGTGTCCGTGTGTGTGATGTGTCTATTGTGCTGGATGTGTCCTCTCGGTAGATATCGTGCCGCGGCCGTGGGTGTCGTTGGTATCGTCGCGTCTTGATGTCGATGTCGGCCGTTAAGGAGGCGTCGTTGAAATGCGCCCCAGCCTCTCTGGGGTAGCTCCGCGTATGGGTTGCGCCTGACTGTAGTCCAGCTACAGCCAGGGTTGTTCACGAAAAGCGGTCAGAGCCGGGAATAATGTCGTCGTGATGGCAAGATGAGCGTCGCGACTGAAGAGCGTGTTTCGTTACACTATTTGCTGTGTCTTTGCCAGCATCAAAGCTTCGAGTCTTTGAGAGTTTCGAGTTGATACGTCGGCAGCTTGCTCCTCCAGGCTCCTTCCATAAGGAGAGATCGCCCGCGTTTTGGGTAGCGGGTATGATCACGTGCACGTCCCGCCACAGGTGGGTTATACTGGGCGAGACTGGGCAAAACTGGCTTGTGCTTGCGAGTGATTGGCCAATCAAAGGCCTAGAAGCTGTTCCTTTGCGCTGTATTCATAGTGGGTATAGCGGGAAGGCGCCCCCCGATACTCCCAGTGAACGTACCGCCACCTTCCCACTGTGAATGGATAAACAGGCTAGGACGAATAATGGAACCACTAAAACCAGAGAGTGGGAGCGAGGTGGGCGAATGGTGGAAGGAACGAAGGAGACGGAAAAAAAAATCAGGAATCAGGAACCTCGTCGCTGCCAGAACCACCGAAACGGCATCCCGAAATCAAAACCACAGCTAGCCGCACGAGGCCCTTGTTCGACGACCGACGACGAAACATATATACCTCTTCCAGCATCCTTCTCTCCCCACCACACGGCTGCCGACTTCGGAAGATTCAGGACAACATCGCCGACGTCCCCGGATGAAAATTTTCGACATCGTCTCTTCTCCGACGACTTCGAACAAACGCCTGCACGCAGTAGTATACGCGCTTTCCACACATACACACGCAAAATGTCGCAGCAATCAGTCCTTGCAACGGCCTCTGTCGCCGCAGTAGCAACAGGTCTTGTTGGTGCGTCCCCCCTCTGCTTCCCACGTTCTCGTGGATCGTTCGATTTGGCCAGCGTGATATATGAGGTCATATCATTGGCCTCCGTATCTTGTACAGGGACACATGGCTAATCCTGCCCAGCCTACGCTCTCTACTTTGACCACCGCAGACGCACGCAGCCCGAGTTCCGTCGCGATCTGAGAAGAAACGAGCGCCGGCAAGCGCGTGCCGAGAAGGAGCTCGCCCAGCAGGAGACGGTCAAGCAGCGCGAGGTGATCAAGCTGGCTGTCGAGCTGGCCAAGGCCGAGGGCTTCCCGGCGAGCGTGGAAGAGAAGGAGGCGTTCTTCCTGGACCAGGTCTCCAAGGGCGAGGCTCTGGGCACCGATCGTAAGTCGACAAAGGAAGGACAACATAGTTTGCTGCCACGCAACACTGCTAACACGCACACAGCCACGCAAGCAGTCGAGTCGGCCTTGCACTTCTACAAGGCGCTCAAGGTGTACCCGACGCCCGGCGACCTGATTCGTATCTACGACCAGACCGTGTCCAAGGTGAGCAGTGGCTCCATGGGACCCCCTTGCATGCAATGTGTAAGATGATGATCTGACTAACGTCTCTTCCAGCCCATCCTTGACATCCTCGCCGAGATGATTGCTTACGACTCTGAGCTCAACATCCGCGACATGGCCCCCGCCAACCCGGCGGACCTCTTCCCCCGACCGTCGGCCTCGACTAGACGTGTTCTTGAGAGAACGCGACTTCCCATTCTGCCCTCCACTTCTGCATCCATCATGCAGGATCGACACGCCATCTGCATACTCGTTCAATGCATCAGTAAATCGAGCAATCTCATTGAACATCCATGGTCCATGGGCCAACCGCTCCACTCTTTATATATACGGCGCACAAAGAAATCTGGCAAAAAGGCCTGCTTTTGTTGGTAGTCAACCTTTTATCATGGACGACGACGAAAGGAAAAAAATACAAAAGAAACACGACTTTTTTTTATGGTAGGAGGCGTCTCTCTTTACATTGGTTTTGTTTTAAAAAAGAGGACCTTGGTATGACGGAAAAGATGTTTGTATCAAAACGGCAAGCCTGTTGTGTTTGTCTTGTTCTGACGGCATGGTCTTTCGTGTTGATGATTTTGTTCCTAATTGGGATTCGGTTTCTATTCGTTTCTGTTCTTTTCTTCTGTCTCTTAAACTCCCCATTTATTTTTGGTACATCCTCTGTTCTATTTTCTCCTATGATGGGGAAACACGATTACCGCGCCCTATCTTTCTTTTCTACGTCTTGGGGTGGGGACTTTGGGTTGCATGGAAGCGGACACGATCTAGATGGGAGATGTCCAAATAAAATCAAAATTACAAAAAGCATGCGAGAGAAGGCGGGCGATGTGCTCGCGGTACCATGATCAATTTTGACTCTTGTTCTGATATAACGCCCGATGCAATACCCAAATTTAGCTGCCGTACCTACATGGTTCTAGGATCTACCGCTCAATCGGCCGTCCCTTGCGGTCGACACGCTGGTCGCGCGGGTCGAAACCACCCTGGCCCCAAGTCGCCCACGCGGCCGTCGGCGGGCCCATGTAGTCCTCGGGCGTAAAGTCGCCCTGGGGCCCCTTTTCACGGAGCAGGTTGAAAAACTTATCGTAGTCAATGACGGTGTGCCATTTGCCGTCGCGCCGGAAGCGCTCGCTCGCCAGCAGGACACAGCAGCTGTGCGCGTGCTCGGCGGCCAGACCGTAGGCGAGACCACGGCTCTGCAGCTCCGTTTCGAGAGCCGTGACAAACTGCACGACTTCGTGGTAGAAGGGGACGTTGGCCATGGTGAGGCCAACGCCGGCCGACGTGGACGTGCCGCAGAAGGTGACACCCTTCACCTCAATGAAGCAGGGCAGGGCCTGTTCGACCAGATCGGCGTACCCCTGCACCTCGTCGTCAATGTTGAAGCCCTTGACGAGGGTCAGGCGAAAAACGGTGCGCTGGCGGAAGCGGACCTCGCGCAGAATGGCGAGGCAGCGCTGGAAGCGTTCCCAAAAGTCGCGGTGGAGGGGCCGGTCGATCTTGCGGAGGGTCTCGCGGTTGGAGGCGTCAATCGACACGTAGAGCTGGGTGACGTGGTGCAGGGCGGCGAGCTGGTCCGGGTGCTGGGCGTTGCAGACCAAAAAGGACGAGATGTTCTCGTTGTGCAGCATACCCAGAAACTCGTTAATGTGTGGGTAAAAGATGGGCTCGCCGACAAGGGACAGAGCACAGTGGCGAATGCGCATGGCCTCGGCGAATCGCTCGGCGCGCACGCCGGGCACACCACGCATCATCTTGATCTTTTGGTAGTGGTTGGCTTTGACGCCGTCGAAGATGAGGTCGGGCGGGTCGACGACCCAGCGCCAGGTGGTGCCGACGGGGTTGGTGCCGTGGCGCCAGCAGAAGACGCACTTGTTGGAGCACGAGAGCGAAGGGGTGGTCTCCATACACTGGTGGGAGTTGATGCCGTAGAAGGAGTATTTGTAGCAGGAGCCGCGGCCACGAAGAGCAGACTTGGTCCAGCGGCAGATCTTGACGCCGAGTGGGAGCCGACAATGGCGTACCCTTGCTTGGTCAGAGACTTGTAGGTGGGTGTGTCCTTGGCGACCATCTCCTTTGGTGCAGGAGCCGCCGCCTTCTTGCCGACACGGCGTGGGCCACCGTTGGCGGCACTGTATGTAGTAAAGTCAATGGCGATGGGTGCCTTGTTGACATTGGCGCCGGGCACCTCAACAGCGTCCTCGGCACCAGCGGCCGCATCGTCCTCTTTGGAGCTTTGCAGAAGACGGCCCAGGTCCTCGACATCGTCAATAACGCCGGCCTTCTTCAACCGTGTGACATTCGCCTTGCGTGCCGCATCAACACCAAACAGAACATCGTCGTTGTCGGCGTCGGCGTCGGCCTCGTCCTCATTGCTGCCGTCATCAAAGGCGTCGCCACCAGCGTCTACATCGCTGGCCGCCTCGTCGTCCTCGTCGTCCGTCTCGACAGCATCGCCCGAACCACGCACACCAGTGCCGAGGCTGCCCGTGCGCGCCACCAGGCCCAGAACGTCGACAACACCTTCGGACCATTCCGTCAGCCGCACCGTGGCGTCCGTCTTGGTGTTGCCGACGCCCATGGGGAACGCCCGCTTGCGGCCCGTCAGCTTGGCCATCCACTTGTCGAGCTCCTTGGCCTGGAAGCAGAAGCCCTCGTCCTCGGTCGGCCAGTGTTCACGGTCGCCAAAGCCAAAGACGGAGTAGCCCAGCAGGGGGGCAAGCGGGGCGGTATCGATGCGAAAGTCGTGGTGGGTTTCTTTCAAGTGCTCGAGGAAGGTATCGTTGATGGAGTCGATGTTGTAGCTGGGGATAAGGAAGAGGTAAAAGTAGTCGGTCGTGGGAGCCGAGCCGTCGTCCACAGCGGCGGCATCGGCGTCGGCGCCGGCGCCGGCGCCCTTCGGAGGGGTGATGAAGTATTCGTCGAGGTCGACCTCGGCAATGTCCAGGACCTCGGCGGGCGCAAAGACGCCGTCTTTGCCGTTGTTGTGGTCACTGCCATCCTCGGACAGTTGCAGCTCCTGCAGGGTGGTGCTCAGCCTGGCGGCATAGTCGCGGACAATCTTGGCCGTGGCGCCGGTGATGGACGAGTAAAAGACAATGGTCTGGATGCGTGCCGGGACCCGAGCGGCACCGGCACCGGCACCGTTTCCCTTGGGCAGCTCGCCCTTGATCCGGCGCGGGCCAGCCGCTGTCTTGGGACGAGCCGCCGCCTTGTCAGTGGTCTTGGCGGTCGTGGGCTTCTTCGTTGCTGTCGGGGTGCTGGTCTTCTTGTCGTTTGCGGAGCCGGGATAGGAGATGGTCTTGGTCTGTTGGAGAACGGCAATTTTGACCTCTTCTTGGACAGACGGCTTTTCTTGTTGGAGCAGCTTCTTGTCGTCGGCCGACGTGATCGTGGCGTCGTAGATCTTGGGGAAGACGAGGAGGCCTTCCTTGTCGTCGCCAGAGCCGGTGACGTGGAGGTAGATGCGCAGCGAGATGAGGGCGACAAAGGTGGCCAGCAGGATGGGTATACGGTATGTGTGCCATGCGTCGGTGGCGGCTGCAGCTGTTAGTATGCGCTTCCAGGCGAAGTTGTGATGTTGCGAATGGTATTGCGAACGACATTGCGATGCAATTCTGCTTACCATCCACCAGATCCCGAATGAACGGGCTACTCGCCCAGGAAGGTGAGGCCATGGTCGCGTTCATTGTGAGGAGCACAATAGAGGGACTCAACTCGTGGCGGTGTACGCAGTCTCGCAAGACTGGTGTTAAGAAATGGTCGAGATGTCGAGCCGCCTTTGATGCTTGATCCAAACCTTTTTTTTTGGTGAGAGAGGCTAAATGCGGTAGGAAATTTTGATGGTGCCAAGACCACCAAACCCGCCGATTGCCATCGAACCCCTCACAATTCGCCCTGCTGCAGACTGGGGGAGGGCACTGAAAATTAGTCATTCAGGGGATCCTGTAGGCTGCGCCCCACCTACATTAGAGCCCACTATGCCATTATGGGGCGTCTATGCCAATATCTCCGTGTAAGTCGCAATATGACTGCAATTACTGGGCAGAACAGGTGTAAAAATTGACGTAAAACGTCAATAAGGATTCTCAAAGTCTATCTCGGTCTATCATGGTATTATAATGCGCTTCGTATCGCGAATGCTCATGCTCTGCTATGCAAGTTGTTGAAAAAGAAAGAAAGAAACAGCAAAAAACAGAAAAAGAGAAACAGATAAAAGAGAAACAGATAAAAGAGAAACAGATAAAAAGAAAGAGGAAAAAAAATGCGCCGCCTGACTCGCTCGCTCTATGCAAAATTGTCGACAAATTTGGAAAAGAAAAAGAAGAAGGAAGGATTGGGGTGTGCTTGCGCTGCACATTGTGCTTACACCGTCCGCTTGCCGCCGGCTGCTCCTCTCTGGGCCGCAGATCGCGCAGGCACGGGGCATAAAACATGCTGCCATGGTAGACCATGATGGACGTCTTGATGGCCACCATGATCCACAGACAGAATACCGAAGCCGAAAAGATCATGGTAAGGACCCTGAAAAAGGTGCTCGACAGCTCAATGGCCAGCATGCCTGTACAGCTGGTAAAGACGCCGAGGGGAAAGACAAACCCCCACCAGCCCATGTTGAAGGGGAACGACTTGGTGGCCATGATCGACATGGAAGCAAAGGCCAGCCAGCCGAGGGCGGCGCCCCACATAAAGAAGGCGGCGAGGACGCCAAACATGTACAGGACAGTACCACCGAACTGAGCAGTGGCGTCCAGGGCGCCAGGCTGGCTGCCGTCAATGGCGACGCCGTTGAAAGCGCCCGTTAAGGGCAGGAGTTTGTGGGCGACTTTGCCAAGTTGCTGGATGGCAAAGCCGCCCTGGCCGAGGGGACTGATGGGCAGGAAGACGGAAACAATGACCTCGCGGGGTGGCAGATCGTGAATCTGGAGGCGCAAAAAATACACCGTCACGATAAAGAAGGAGAAGCACTCGCCGAGGCCCAGAGAATGTACGAGGCAACGAGGGTGGTGATGGCGTGCGAGCGGTCGGGCAAGACCTCGGCCATCAGGCTACCAGAGGCGGCGGCGACAATGACGGGCACGACGGGCAGCAACAGGGCAGCCGTCATGTGGGAAAGCTGGTTGCGATGGTGGTGGACACTGCGTGATGTTAGTGGCGAGCAATGGCGACAAAAATAGTATACGAAGACGAGGCTGCAGGGAAACGCACATGACGAATGGGATGATCAGGCTGCTTGCGCAGGAGCCGATGACGTCGATCCACCAGAAACCCCAAGTGAGATAAATTGCCCAAGTGCCCCAGGGTGAACAGACAAGAACCATCATCTTGACGATGGCTACCTCATTGGTTAGTGTATGTTTACCAACCAAATCACACAAAGGAGTATGTGGGACTCACTGGAAAAGGCCATTGGGATGCATCCCAGGAACAGCGACTGAGATGGATGCTTGATCATGACGTTCCAGATTTCTGGGTACAGAATGTAGCGGGTGATGGTAATGAGCGAGAAGGTGATGAACATGAAGATGTTGAGGCAGAAGACAACGACGGAAATGTACCACACCCAGTGGGCGTTGTAGGGCAGGTTGTGCAGCAAGATCGAGACGACACCCGTGCCCATGCTCACGGAGAACCACGAGGGCGTGAAGTTGCGCACAGCCTTGCGCCAGCCGCGGTTCTCCGTGGCATTTGTCGCGACGAGGGCGCCGCAGGGCAAGACCTTGATGCCGCTGCCGCCGCCGCTGCCGCTGCCGCCGCCGCCGCCGCCTGCAGCTGCAGCTGCAGCTGCGGGAAGGGGGCGAGAGGGGGCGTTGGCACATGCACGAGCATCTTCGGCGTTGGCGTTGATCGTGGCGGAAGAGGAGGTGTTGCCATCAACCTCTGCCGCCGGGACAAACTCGCCTTCCTTTTCGACATCGCCTTCGTGTAGACTGGGTGGAGTCACTGCAGAAGCGGTTGCCAAGCAGGGTGTGTTGATGTGTGCAGAGTTGTTGGCGGTGGTGGTATCGCTGTTGCTGGTGTTGAGACGATCGGCCACGCCCGTGCTGTCGGTGTTGTCGATGTTCTCGGCGTTGGCATTGGCCTGGCGCAGCGTGTGGAAGAAGATGCCGCTGCCGTTTGGCGAGTGGTTTAATGGATCTGGTATGTTTGCTGGCATCGTGATGTCGCCATAAAAAAGATGCAGAAGGAGAAGAGAAGAAATCAAGGAATGCAGTACGAGAAGATGGCAAAGCAGGAAAGGGAGGGGATAAAGAGGGGGTGCCGAGATTGTAGTGGCGTCAATGGGAGGATGAGTAACCAAAGTGAGGCCTGCCGACGCAAAACACAATATGATCAATAAGATGCTTTGTCGTGCTCGACTTGTTGTCGGCCTGGATTGTACCCGATTAGAAAGAAAGTGTTGTCAGCTTTGACTTCGCGGAAAGATGACGAGCGTCCAAAAGTGAGGAGTTGCAAGCTTCATCATATACGGGATTCGCCTCTTCTCATAGAACGCAGTATTTTATTTCGGCATCGCAAAATGCGGGCAATCGGCTTCGAGAAAGCAAGGCAGCGCGAGCAATTGCTGCCAGCGAGCCGCACCTTCCTTCCAACCAATGACGATTGGCGCCATCGGTCTTTTGCGAGGGTTAGGGAAGCCAAGGGAAGGAGCCTTCCTAATTCTGGTCTCCATTTTCGTGCTTTCTGCATTCTTTGATCTTTTTTCTCCATAGTTTTCCCTCTTAGCGTGGTTCGGCACGCGGATGAAAAAAAAATAGACCCAAAGACGGGAAAGGAAACGAAGGAAACAGCGTCCAGAAAACCTTCGCCGCCCACTTTGCCGAGATTTCTCCCTCTCTCAGGTGTTCAGACCGCGCTAAGTCGCCTCTTCTTGACCAAAGCAACGGGCGGTTCTCGGTGCCGTGGCCCTGCAAGCATCCAAAAATACATACAAAATCACGAGACGACAACACCGAGATCCCATGAGAATCCACGAAGTCTCGACCGCGGGGCCGAAACCGACTGGACGGGCCCGTTCGATTTGTTTCCTGAAAAGGAAGTCAAAGAGCCGCACGTTTCCTTTTTCATCTTCCGGGCCTAGATTCAGAAAAGAGCCAAGATTGAGAAAAGACCCAGGATCTTATTATGCCAGGTACAGCCCTGCGATGGCAACACGGCCTGGCCTCACCGCATCCCTGGCTCGGCGAGGCTGTTGGACGCGGCTGAAGGATTCGCTTCGTATCGTGGCCGTCGGTTTCTGTATTGTGATGGACTCTCTTGCTTCATCTCAACCCGCTGCCGCATCCTGAGCTCTCGCATACTATAGTAGCAGTCCCCCCCCCTCCCCCCTTTTTTTTCTCTCAGAAACGCGACATCGACCCCCAAGCACAGCAAGTTTGTTGTTTCGTCACGAGAAAGCCAGGTCTTTGATGCACAACGGCCAGGTGACCAAAATCAAAATCAAAATACTGGAATCAAAAGAGGCGTTGCTACTGGCCTCACATTCGTCAGTTTGACAACTCTCATGTGTCCCAGGCCTCCCGCCTTGCCGTTCAGGCCCCAAAGCGCAGGGCTGCACAGTGCCCGCGCCCTGTGGTTGGCTACAATCCGCACGTTTCTGTGTCCCTCCGGCGGGAGCCGTGACCACTCAACTCGCTGACATGCTCTTACGTACTATGCCGCCCAGCGACCCCGCCCCAAAGGTCCCCAAGAGGGTGGCGCACGGTGTGCTGCAGGTGGGCGATGAGCGTGAGAGACAGCGTGAGAGATAGCGTGAGAGAGTGTGACTTCACCTTATCTGACGTCCACGCTACCGTCTTCTACCGCCTTTGTCGGCCATCTACAGCAGGCAATTCGAAGAAATGAAAGCCGCCAGCGCCCTGTCAAATCTGACCGTTATCTGGCTCTGTAACCTTCCCCATGAAAGGCCGCCAAAAATGGCCCAAACCCGCCGGCCTTTTCACCCAGTGACCGTCTCCGTAGTTCCCGACTCTTCCCACCATTTCTCGCCTTTCTGAGAAACTGCCACTAAAAATGTGCGCAAGATAGTGACAAAGAAACACACTCGAAAAGAACAGTTGTATTTTCCAACTGTATTTTCAATTCTCGATTCTAGCATGTTGCACGACCTGCATGGCAAGTCCCCGTCTGCAACCTTCAACATCATCCATTGGCCATCCGAGGCAACAAACGATCCACTCGATCGGCAGGCTGAAACCAGATAGCCAGCGACCGGTCAACTCCCACGCCGACAACCCACGTTTGCCCACGTCCGCCCACGTCGACCCCTCGTGTCTTGCCTTCTTCCACGGCGACACAACCGTATCGTCCCTCCACCGCAACTGCGTGCCCCAACGCCCTGCGACCCGAGTCCCCGCGGCTTCCCTTTTCCCTCGGTCGGCAGTCGGTGGCCCCCCACAAATCCGAGATCGGCCTCTTTTTGTTTCCCTCTTTCGAGGCGTTCATTTGATCAAAAGATACCGCCGTACCGTAACACCGTGTCCAACACCAGTTGCAGGACAACGCCAACACAACCATCCAGCGACACGAGTTCCAAGGCAGGCGCCAAATTTTTCTTTTTCTCTTTGCCGTAGCGCAGCCCGCCGCCATCCGCCAACGCAAGTAAAACGAGGAAAGAGGAAAGAGCAAAGACAAAAGCGATAAAAACGAAAAGAAGGAGCGATTGGAGATTGAAAGCGAAAAAAAGGAGCCAACGAGGTACACCACAACAACAAGCGCAAACTTAAGCCAAGTCGTTCGGTCAAGTCAGTTGACACCGCCTTTCTCCTTGTTCATTGCTTCCAATCTCTCCGTATTTTTCCCTTTGCTTTCGTTGCCTCACCCCCTGTCCTATTCTTCCCGTCCCTTCTTCCCCTTTGACACACTGTACACTTGTACATTCCGGCGCAGCCCCATCCTTATCAGGCGATTTCCCTCTTTTTCTTCCCCCTCTTTGAGAAAGAGCAAGTTTGTCAACGGTAGAGGAACGAGATCGTCCGACTCCCATCCCCCATCCCTTTCTGACCGTTTCCCTCTTCTGTCGTCGTCCGTTTATTTCGTATCGCTGCCGTCGACGTGTCCTTATTATCCTCCGCCTCCCCTAGAACCCATCTCTTTCAAGACGGCATCCTAGAACCCTTTCATCCCAACAGACATCCCTCCTCGTTACCAACCCCTTGAAGATCATCCTTTGTATCGTTGTCATTGTCGTTCCGTCTTTCGTCGTCGCATCGTCGTTTCGTCGGTCTCATCATCCCACTTCATCCTCTCTAGAACAACCCATCGTTTGTTGTCGACGCCGTTCAATCCCGTCGTCGTGCTTTTTGTCGTCGTTGTCGTTTGTGATTGTCGCCGCTGCAAAGAACAATCGTCGCAATGGCCATTAGTGTTTTGCCCATGACCGCCGGTGCGTCCGCATCGCTCGATCGTGTCGTCGAACACGATCATCTGGGTGCCGAGGATGTCGGCCGCTTCGAACTGCTCGTTAAGGCCTTGAAGCAGGCCCTGGGCCCCTCCTCGGGCCTCACGTCGGACGACGTCGACGTCAACCACCTGACCCGTCTCATGGAAGAGTACGACGCCAAGGACGAAGGGTGGATGCCCTACAACTTCGGCGACGCCTCCCGCGGCTACACTCGCAATCTTGTTGACGAGGGTAACGGCAAGAGCAACCTGTTGGTGCTGGTCTGGTCGCCCGGCAAGGGCAGCCCCATCCACGACCACGGCAATGCCCACTGCCTGATGAAGATCCTGAAGGGGATCTCACCGAGACACGGTATGCCTTCCCGGCAACTTCGGCATCGGATAGCACCGAACCCCAGCCCATGACCATCACGTCGGAAAAGACGTACCACGAGAACGCCGTCGCGTACATGGCCGACGAGCTGGGCGTGCACAAGATCTGGAACAAGGGCACCGACTTTGCTGTGTCCTTGCATCGTACGTCGTTTCCTGCCCTCGTTTTCCACTGTGCTGTACCACTTTGATACTAACACGGCCCAGTGTACACTCCTCCCAACGTCGCCAAGGGTGGCTGCAACGTTTTCAACGAGAAGACGGGCAAATGCTCCCACGTCAGCAAGTGCGGCTACTACAACCGCCTATGGCAAGCTGCTCAAGGACTCTTGAACGTCAGGGGCACCGACCACTCGGCAGCATCCCACTTCTTTTTGTCTTTCTTTTTTAAAGCTTGGTTTTGTTATGACGATAATGACTTTGATGACGGGGTGGTACAAGAGTCCAGCATAAAGAGGACAAGGGGAAAAGATCGTGTCCGGGTCTTGGAATAATGCGATGGGGAGGAAGAGAGAGACAGAAGAACGCTTTTGACTTAGCTGCATTTGGTATATATCTTTTCTTGCATCATCTGCGTAGAATGCTATTCGTATCCTTCAATCACCTTGCTCTGATGCCATGTCATCTGTCTGTCCAATAAGAGTGCACGTCCCCTTGCAGGCCCAGGACAGAGCAGCCTTGTCGGACTCCCACCACCCACCCCCATCTTGCTGGCGTCGTTGCGGTCTGGTCCGTTGCGCTGCTCGCTGGGCTCGCTGGGCTGGTTTGAGTCGCAGGTCTCCACTGCCGTCCATCAGGCTGGGACTCTTTCCGGGCATAACGTCTTCGCCAAGGAAAAGCGAAAATGATGGAACTGAGGTCGAAAAGGGCTAAAATGGAGATGACAGAGGGAGAGAAAGCAAAACCCCAGAAACTCGGGGGGAGAAACGATATAATAAGAGATGTTCTGGGAGGAAAGAGCGACATCTCGCGGTCCATCGCGAGCTGCGATTGGCTGGAGGGCGATTGCGTGATCAACTAGCTTCGCTCGTCGGTGGTGGGACAGGGCACGTCAATGCCGCACCGATGGTCACATGACCTCCTGGATTTGGCGAGCTCTTCTTTGGAGTCTTGAGAAGACCCGCTCTCCTGTGTAAGTGAGTTTGCGATGTAATCACAGAGCTGCTGCTCAATATCGTCACAGCGCTCAGTCAACTTCCTCGGACAATAGCAAAACAAAACGACGACACGACAATTGATACAGTCTAACACGTTGACGTTCCATTGATCCGAAGCAATGTTCCAAGCTTCAACACTGCACGCCCAAATGTCTGTCCCTCCACATAGCAGCAACCATGGCCGGCCGGTCAGAATCAAGAAACGATGAGGGAAAAAGTGCAACACAGACGGTGGACTTGCAGAATAAGACAGAGGTTTTGGTCATATCGGGGACCTTGCTCGTGCCCGATCTCGAGCATGGGTGCAGGAGGTCATGTCTTGACTTTTTATATCAACTCAGTATTTTTTTGCCAAACTTTTCTAGAGGTGTTTTGACAATCTTTTATTTTGGTTCAAGATTCGGACACTTGAGACCCATGTTGCGGGTTTCGAGCTCTTGTCTCTCTCTTTTTGTTTCTTTTTATTGGAGCGCCTTGTTGGGCTATTGGGTTTCTACACGAAGCCTTCTTGGCCCATTCGGTGCCTTCCTGTCATACACACGGCAAGTTGTACCCCCAACCACTCGTGCCCGACCTCTTCACCGTCTCTTTCGCTTCTCCGCCGCAGGATCGGCCCTGGAACTGCCGCCTCTACCTCCTCGAGTGGCTGCCCAGCATTGGGCGGCCCATCAAAGTTGCCCGCACCGCAAGCCTCTTGAATGCCCATGCACTTCTTGTCCCACACGTCACAGTTGGCATCGCCCGAGGGCGGCGCGCTGCTGTAGCATGCAGCCTCCTGCTCGAAACAATTCTCGGACGCGTCCCAGCACCCGGCCTCGGTCGTGTAGCGCGGCACTTCGACGCCGCACCAGTTGGCATTCTTGATGAGGCAGGCGCTGGGCACGAAAGATGCACCGACACGCTCCGCAGCTGCTGCCAGGTTCGCAGAGGAGGACAGAGACGCGATGCGGTGGTTGCCAGCAGCCGTGTTGGCCTTGTCGTTGCCAGAAGCTTGGGGGAAGAAGACGGGCGGACCAGCGATAGTGTAAGGGAACACGGGCGTGTAAATGTTGAACGTGACAGACGGGTCGCCAGCCTTCACATACCCCGGCATGGTGGCCTCGGAGCCGCTGGGTATCGTGAGCGGACCGGCGGCTGTGCCCTCAACATAAATTTGGGCACACCCAATGTAAAACTGTGGGTCGCCCATCTGAGCTTCGTGCAGGGCCAGGAGCTCGGGCCGCGCAAGATACGCGCCCGAGGGCAGGCCACTGGGCAAGGCCACCGACAGCAGTCCGTCGGTGTCAATCAGCTTTTCGGTGCACCACTTGTCCGTGCTGTTGTCGTAGCCGTCCTCGAAGATCTTGAACCAGCCAGTCGACGGGGCCGGCGTGTCGGACGACATGTCGGGCACCCGCCGCAGGTAGACGGCACAGGGGCCCTTGTGGGATGCATCGATGGCGCCGGAAGCAGAACCGTCGGGGTACTCGCGGAACTCGAACGTGAGAGTCGAGCCGGCGGTGACAGGACATGTAAACGCGACAGGCGCGAGCCCATTTCGGCCGCAAATCATGTCAGAGCTGGCCAAATCCTTAACGGGGTACGTCGAGGTTTGAGGGTCGGTGGACTGGCGGACGCAGGTGCCATCGCCCTGGTCGACGCCATTGATGAATAGTGTCGTGAAGGAGGTATGGGCCGTAGTCGTCGTGGCAAAGGCCGCAGCCAGAAAGAGTGTATCGAATCCGAGCATGGTGGCAATATGCTTTGGGTAGTGAAACTAAAGCTGCTTTTGTTGGTGTCTCGGTGGT
The DNA here is from genome assembly GCA_016097115.2 of Sporothrix protearum. Lineage (NCBI taxonomy): Eukaryota > Fungi > Ascomycota > Sordariomycetes > Ophiostomatales > Ophiostomataceae > Sporothrix > Sporothrix protearum. The sequence continues at coordinate 1,526,684 of JADMNH010000008.1, forward strand.
ATAAAATTGGGAAGACCGCTGACGGCTCCTGTTGTTTGTTTGTTTTGTTTGCTCGACTAGTCGCGTGATCTCGTGTGGTAAAATCGTGAATGACCTCGAGACTTCAGATGAATATGGAGCTATGCCGTGCACTGGTAAGGTGAGTTTACAAATGGGAAGGATGCGAACAGATAGCGGTTGGTAAATAAGAGTAGACTTTGTTGAGGGTGAACAAAGATGTAAGTGAGTAAACGAGTGAACAGATGTTTGAATGAATGAATAAATGAATGGGTGAAGTGGCTGTACTGCAAAAAAGAATGTAAATGGCCGGCAAGTAATAAATTCTGAGCGAAAGATATCAAAGAGATGGAGGTGCCAGACTCAAGGCGATGATGAGGAGAGTCAACAGGAGCAACTGAAAGCCAAAATAGAGGGCGGCAAAGGGCCTGATAAATACCCATCTCGAGTCACATACGCACACTCAAAGGGCCGCATAGGAGACATAGCCTCGAGGCCCAAAGCAGCACAAGTACGTCTGTAGTCTGTAGTACCCGCGCACCAAAGTTATGTGTGATTTACAACAACTGCTGTCGTATCAAATAGCCTTTCTGCTCGTTGTTGTTGCGCAGGCTTGGCAGGACTATCTTCAAACGAACATTTCCTGGTCTGAACCCTTGACCCATGTAATTTTGCGAGTTCTTTGCTATCCGCGCTTGTCGTCCAAATGTTTCTGCGTATCTCGTGTTTGATGTTTTATCCCATTACGCCATTTGTGCAACTGTCGCGTGGAATTCTGACAGGAAGACTTTAATTGAGTTCTCGTCGGCTGGCCAGGGATATGCGGTGGGAAAATACAGGATGCCGGGGGCGCTACATAAAACACGACCTGCATGTGTGCAAAAGAGAAGCTAAGCGTACCCCCGAGTCTTGGTCCTGCTGCAAGTCGATATCTGCAAGTCGATAGTCGATGAACAAGGCAGAATGGACGAGGATGAGAGCTAGCATGACGGGGAGCGCGATGTTTCACTGTCAGGGGTCGGAGCACAACTTGGACGATATTTTCTACGACAAGGCCACCGAGCCACCGATCCTCCGAGCATGCGGAGAGCCGTGTGTACTAAACAGACACAAGATGGCACGAACAGGCACAAACACAAGACGAGTCAGGTACGTGGCAAGAAAAGACTGGGCGTTGGTCAGCTTTCTTGCAAATTACAACAGGGTGCGGCAGTGCTTTTGCTTGCTCCTTCGCCCTTCTCGTTGATTCGCCAGTTTGACCAAGTATATGAAAAGGCGTGCCGAGAATCTGACGACTTTGGCTGCTGATGTTTCTGTATGAAGTTTTTGATTCATTAAGAATGTGAGAGACGACGCACGGCAGTTAAGTCAAAGGAGGCAATCATACACGGTACATCAAAGGGTTACGCATAGATTATGGAAGAAAAGAGGATGAAAAATCAGACCCAGAAATAAACTATCAGAGATCTTGATAGATTGCCGCCCATGAAGATTAAGTCACCACCTCCGAGCGGCTGGATAAAAATGTGGGAGGCAGATCAGATTGGCGCCTGGACCGCGGAATAATAGATAGAGTTACGTCTGCAGCTCGGAGAACCGAGCGCCAAAATCCAAGGTCGAAGCGAGGCGATTTCAGAAAGGCTAAACGACATGCAGATTCGGACCTGCAGATGGAAAGAAAGTGAAGGGGAGACTCGCCAAAAATCGAGTGAAAAAAAGTGAATAAGTCCGGCGGCAGTTATACGGATTGCTCTTCACATCTACCGAGTGTGTTTCGCCGAATTGCTCATGTAGATGCACTGCAGGTTCTTTCTGGCCACAGCTTTCACCTGTACGCGAAATTTGCAAAAGATCACACGTCAATATGCTTGAAATGAGAAAGGATTTTATAAGGTACAGAAACTTGACTCGGTATGACATTTCAAAAACCATACATGGGTGAGACGCTGTAGCAAAAAGTTGGGGACGCTTTCATATATACGAAACGGCAGCTGAAGATTCGGTTGGCTGACAACGCTTTATAAACAGACACACCCAGAGGACAGGGTGACGTGCTCACAGGTTGGACAGAAACAACCTTCGACCACCCGATATGCCAGATTTAGAGATGGGCTTTAAGATGAGTGGAGATGGATTTGCTATTCTATCTGAATTGTCGCCTTTTTGAAATTGGTTGCTGCGCTCTCTCCTCCTTCCCCATACACCAGCTTCTTTTCTAATATTCAAAATATGATATGGTTGTACAAAAACAAAGGGTGGGCGTAAATCTTCATTCAAGTCATGACCCCTCCCTATTCGCTGTCACCTTTTTCTTGTAGGTCGGTAAATAGTCCGTTGGGCAGAGAGGGTCCGTTTTTTGTAAAATGGGGGTTTTCAATGTTGGTACAAGGGTTGGCGAGAGCAGAGGTCGATGGGTGTCATACATAGGACGGTGATGAAGGGCGGGTCAAGGGGCAGGAAGAGAAACAAAGGTCACTCTCCTTTGCTCATCTCCCATCTGCACCTGACCCTCTTAGACCACAACACTCATCTTCACTGCTGCCCCCCTCCATTGCTCACATCCATGAGCATGCGAAACCACATTTGTTTCTTTTTTTTTTGTCCCGAAAACTCAAGCGTGCGTGATCAAGCCTCGGCTCTCATTTTCTTTTGCAATTTTTTGTATTGGATTGTGTATATGCGTCGTTATGGGAACGTTTTACTCGTTGATCTTGGCAAGGATCCTAATATCATAATTAGTATGCAGTTGCAATTGTGTGCATCGTCGCCCTGTCGCCGCAGCTCACAGCCACGCCTCCAGGAGCGCTCTGGGAATCTGGCCGCAGCCCTTTCGGGCTGCTCGTTCTGGGGACGACTTACTCGCTGTCGCGGAACAGGTGGTACTCCTCCTCGCCGACCTTGATCGGGCTGCCACCGTACTGCGGGATCAGGACCTTGTCGCCAGCGGCAACGCCCATGGGCGTCCGCTTGCCGTCCTTGTCGAGGGCGCCGGGGCCAACAGCCAGGACGCGGGCCTCATTGAGGTCCTTGACCGACGACTCGGGGAGGAAGATGCCAGAGGCGGTCTTGGCCTCGGACTTGGCGCGCTGGACGATCACGCGGTCCAGGAGAGGGACGAGGGACTTGATGGAGCGGAGGCCGGACTGGCGAGAGAGTGTTGTCAGCGTGTGTGTCTCTGGGGAAGGGCAGGCAATCCGTCATTGCTCGGCATAGAGCGGCAAGCACCGCCGAACCGAAGGCTATGCCGAAGAGGCTGCGCCGGGCTGTTGTTGTTTACTCACCATTGTGAAAGGTTTGAGTGTGTGTGAAGGGAGGTGTGAGGTAGGGAAGAAGAAAAGTCGGTCGGGTCGTGAAGTCGAATTGGCAAAAAGTAGGAATCCGGGGAAGTGTCGAGAATGGGAGAGATTGGGGGTGGGAGAGAAGAAGGTAAAGCTGCTTTTGCGCCCGCCGGCCAAAGAGGGAAGGATTTTTTGCGGGTAGCCGAAGAGAAAAATCCAAGAGCTTCTAAGAGCATCTACGCTTCTCCATTCGCCGGCCTTTCCCTTCCCCGTGGCTGGCCCATTGGCGACCCAAAGTGGCCCACGTCCAGTGGACTACAGCGCTCCGGCGACGAATTGGAGCGCCCCCAATTTTTACCTGCAGCCTTTCTTTTCTTTCTCTCTTCCCTCTATTTGGCGCCGGCGCAACAGATTTTCCGGCGCCGTCATCGTCAGACATGGCCAGCCATGGGGCCGAGATGGGGCGGTCGAGGGCGGTTTCTAGCGAGTCTACAGAGCGGTCTGTAGCGGTCTAGCTGGGACTCTGGGTAGCCTCTCCACGGTCTTATTTTACAGACTGCGAAAGCGGAACACATGGATGGCCCGGTGCAAGGTCTCACGATCTTGAATATAAGGCTGCTTGACGTCAACAGCCGGAGCACGTATCTGCCAAAATAATGTAGTATATATCTCTAGACATTTCCGGTTCTATCAGCACACTCTCTTTCCAAAAGGACTGGTCCCCATTTCCAAATTCTAACCAATTTCCAGTGTCCCTTGCCGAGCTCGTCAACTTCATGCCTTTCCAATCCCGAGCCCGTAAAGTATGTTGGATGAGATGATGTTTAAGAAGAGAAGAAAAAAAAAGCGAGAATAAAAGGGCGACAACATGAGGAAATGCAAGGTACAGGGGGGAAATCAAGACAAAAAGGGGAACATGTAACATGGGGGAGATGATGATGCAGTAAAACAAACAAGAACGAAAATAAAAAGCTCGTGAACCATAAATCGAACATCTAGCCGAGGCGTGAGTAGAGTCGGAAGCCCCCAAAAACCCAATAAAAGCACGCTCCATCATTTGTCGTCTGTTGTTTGAGGACTCGCGGCAGGAGACAGCCTTTGCATTCGCGCAGCGAAGCTATGGCCTCAACCATGGTAGCATCTATTTCATGGCCGGGGTCGGCTGCTCGAGAATGTGCGTGTGGGTGCTGGAGCGGATAATTCTGCTAGGCTCAACCTGTCTGCAGATCACCGTATTGGCAACCCAAGGATCCTTGATCAGGTCCGCCATCTTGATTCTGTCCTTGGGGTCAATGGCCAGCATGCCGCCGATGACGTGCCGACTCTCGCGAGGAAGAAGGCGGAGAATGCGCCACGGACCACGGATGACCTCGCGCTTTTCTGCTGGCTTCTCTTCCGTCTTGCTAGCATCTGTCGGCTTGTCGCCAGCCGCCACCTCCTTCTTGTCGTCCGTTTCGTTCTCGGCCTTTTCAGCTTTCTCGGCTTGAACATCCTTGATTGTCTTGTCGTTGGCGGTCTCGGGCTTGATGTCGGTTTCTGTCGCGTCCTTGACCTTCTCCTCTGCGACCGCCTTCGTTTCGGTGGCGTCCTTGACGACCCCTTCGGGCTGTTCTTCCTTTGGCTTCTCTGCTGCCACGCTCGGCTCCTCCTCTGGCTTGGCGGACACACTGCCCGACTTAAAAGACAGCTTTTTGGGGTCGTGGCCAGGTGTGGGCTCCGCGGCAAACAGCTTGTACGAGTTGTCAGACATGCGCGGGACCTTCCATGGGAATCGTCTGAGCGTCATGCAGCAAAATATGATGGCAAGTGACCAAATGTCCACCGCGGTAGGGTCGTACTTTCGTTCGTCGTAAACTTCGGGGGCCAGGTACGGGTCGGATCCAACAATGCCAGACGCCATCACGATACCGCTCTCGAAGGGGTACTTGAAGACATGCGCACTACCAAAGTCGATGATTTTCATGATGCCGTGCTCGCTCACAACAACATTGTCGAGCTTCAAGTCCCGATGCGCAAGACCCATGCCGTGCAAGTAAGTCACGCCGCTCAAGATTTGCAGAAAACAACACGCGACCTCGGCCCGCGTCATCCGTCCGGTCATGACAATTGCGAAGAGGTCGTAAGGAGCGTACTCCATGACTTCGTACCACTTGGTTCTCTCACGAATAATGTCCAGCGTCTCAATGATATTGCCGTGGTGAAGGGACGAGCCAATGCAGTACTCGGCAGTCAGCTTCTTGACATACTCCTTCTCGCTTTCATAGGTGTGGCGAGCACGGAACTCCTTCACCGCAAAGACAGTGTTGTCTTCACTTCGTTTCATGAGACGAACGGAACCACCAGCACCGGCTCCCAGCACCTTGCCAAGCTTTCCGTATTTGGATGTCAAGCTATGTTCATCGCCGAATGGAATTTGTGTCGTCGTTTTGGAGCCTGTCTTGGCTGAACGGACAGACATGGCTGGCGACACCGCCCGCTTGATTTTGTGGTGGTGCGATGGACCGAGCTTGAAGAAGCGTTTCAAGTCGGACATGGAGCCCTGGTGGCTCTGGGTTTGGCTGTTGTCGAGGCCATCGAGGTCCTTGTTCTTGTGCTGGTGGTTGCCAAAAATGCCAGAATGGCGCTTCTCGTCTTTGTGTTTCGGGACTGAGATCGTCGAGGCGGTTGGTGAGGTGTCCTTCCGTTTTGACAGACGGGAAAATACAAAGCGGGGCTCGATTTTATGCTGGGGTTGGCGCTTGTTTGCGGCGTATGGATCGTGTTGGTCGCCAGAAGGTGTAAAGGGCCGCGTATAATACTGCGATGCAGAGTCTTTTCTCGAAGGGCTCACTTCGCGAGACACTGGTTGCGACTTCCCACCGCCAGCACCACCACTCGAGCCGCTCACGGTGGGGCCAATGCTGAACATGCCCTTGCGATGGTTTGCCGTCGAGAGCTTGCTCCTGAATGCTGGATGAAGACACGGGGCGACGGGTTGTGTCGCCGGACGTGGCAGGGCGATCGGTGACCGTCGGATTGCCTCTAGATGTTGGCGGTGATACGTCCTTCGAGGACAACTCCTGTGGGGTAATAGCGCCTTGGCGCGGGCTCTGCGATGAAGCGGCGTCGCTTGACACACGGGGCGATTTTCTTTCGGCTTCGAGGTAAGGTGTGCCGGACGGCGTCAGAGGAGGAGATTGCAATTCGTGGGCTCTCCCACTAAGCATGGGAGAGCCGCTCGAGACGGGTGTGTGCTGGCCGCTCGCATGGCGGGAAGAGTCATCGTCGTGGGATGCGGTCTGGGATTTTGTTAGCATGGCCCTGCATTGGATCTCGTCCGAAAGAGCGTAGCCTTCATTATTCAATCAAAAAGAGGTTGCGTGTGCACTGATGGCACAGCGCACCCATTGAAAACAGAATGAAATAAAGAGATGAAGTGCTCAACATACTCTGGAAGCTGGGAGCGACATAGGCTCAAAAGCGAAGTTGGCGACACGCAGACCTTGCAAACGTGCAGCACCAAGTGATGACGTGAGGTCCTTGAGTTGCTCCGGGGTCACATTGGCACCGACGATGCTCTGCTGCGAATCGTCAACCGGCTGACCCAGCGGTGCGAAATCCTTGTCTTCGATCTTGTGTTGGGCTCGGACGGAAGACCCGGGCCGGCTGCTGCTAGTCGAGCCGGGCGTTCCGGCGGTGTCGGATGCATCGTGGACCTGCTCCTGGGGCCGAGCAACACCTGTCATTGCGGCAATCGTGCGTTAGCGAATCGTGCTATGCGGATGATTTGTTTGCTGGAAATTCCTGTGGCCCGCCGATTGTGAAGCTCCAAGGTTCGACAAAAGGAAATGGAAAAGAGACGGGAGCCAATGGGAAGGTGAAATATGGTGAAGAGGTAAAGAAGAGGAAGAGGGGGTCCCACCAGCGGTGCTGGCCGGCATTGCTCTTGTCCTGTGAACTCGGCGGGGTATGTCTAATCGTTCTAATCGTGGTCATAATCTTACCTTCGGCCTGGGAATCCTCCGCGCCAGCCATTTTGGACCTGTGCGAAATGGTACTTGCAGGCAAGCTTGCTCGTGTGAATAAACACGAAGAGAGTCGCCGACTCTGTGATAGGGCAATTCACAGACGTCGCAACAGTGGCGAAAGGATTGACGAGCGGCGTGAGGGTGATGAGAGGAGAAACAGAGGCCCAGGAAAAAAAAACAAAAAGGGAGACGATGTGCGGGCAAATGAGAATTGGAGACAGCCGGCAAACGAGAATTGAGGATTTTGGCGATAAAGACTGCTGAGGGGTCTAAAGGGCGGCAGAAATCCAGGGAGTATTGGTACGAGGACAAGGCCCGTTTCGTGGCGTTCGAGCGAGGAGAATATAACAAATACAAAGGAGAAAGGCCGTTTGGACGAGACGTAAAAGAAGGTCGGTTCAATCGCATTCGTACGGACGAAGACGCGAAGAGTAAAAAAGAAAGAAAAGAAGAGAGGAGAAAAATTCATGCAAGGGCGCCGAGAGCGCGAGGAAGTGGCCAACACTCAGCAGCGCCGATGGCCGCCACTCAAACGGCAGGAGCGAGAGAAAGGGCGCGAAAATTTGGGAGAGAGGGACCGATGTGCTCCTGCCAGAAACGACGTAAACTGCTATTGCGAAGACATGTGCTAGCACTGTACATGTACAAATAGTATCTAACACGGGCACCACAGGCAGGAGCTTTAACTGATGTTTTTTGGCGGGGCTGTCGCGACCCACGGGCCACAGGTACAAGGCGGAAGCGGTGATTTGCTTGGCATGACAAGTATACACATCGCCTTCCTGGGAGCTTCTAGTCGTCAGTCCAGTTCCCTCCCCGTCCGACTTGATGGGGCAGGAGCGAAAGCAGAGGACTGGACGACGAACGAGCGTGAGGATCATTTCGTCGATTCATTCTGGTAGGTTGCGGCCAGTAAAGGAAAAAGAAAAAATGGCACAATTTCTTTGATTTATGGGAGGGCATCTACATCTCGCGGGCCATAAAATAGATGCTTCGGTACGACGCGCGGTACCTCTGGCCGGCGCCAATCCATCTGTCAATGGAAGCCAAAACGCCACATCAACAGATTGATCACAGGGACTGTTTTATTTTTTAAGAAAAAAATTGTTACAAAAACACCCAGCCTTGGGATACGCAGTTTAATCAACAGAAAGACCAAAGGAAAGGTTTACTGCAAGGAGCAGGACCAAAATTAAGTGCACGTCCCTATCCCGTGAAAATCTGAAATAAAAGGCGAGAATGGGAAAAGATTCTTTCATCAAAGGAGTCGAGGGAACAAGGCGGACGCAACCGAGAAACCCCCTTGCGAAAGCAAAGCGGGAAAGAGCGAGACAGGGGAAACCGCAGTCTGCTTCTTTTTATAGAATTGTCGGCTCACCAGCGGTGAATGGCGAGAATTGTGAAGGTCTGAAGATTTCTTAAAAACGAAGACCCAAGAAGCCGGTGGCGGTTCTAGCTAGGGTTTTCTCTTGGTGGCTGCATTGTCCCTGTCCCTCCCGACAACGCGGCTCTGAAGGGTGGGTACCCAGCAGGTGTCCAAGCAGCCCTTTCACGTATTAGCTTCAATCTTAGTGGCCTGTTCTCAAAGATCTCTTCACCATCCCTGTGAGATTTATTGGGCCAAGACTCCTTCTAAACAGGGGCATTGACAGCCGTCCTTCCCCTTGTTCAATTGTTGACAAAACTGCTGCTTCATGCTGAAATCAGTGGTACAAGATGTAAACAACAACAGGATTATGAGACCTCATGTCCCGGATCCGAGCCATATCTTCCGGTGCCATATCATGGCCGTTTATCTGTCAACGGCCCATGCCTTCTGGGATCATAATCGTATTTCCAGTGATAACGTGCACAAGCCAACCCAGCTGTTAATGGCCGGTTCCTGACATAAGAAACTGCACGAAGTCATTTCGTCTTAATAGTATGAGTTGCAGACCAGCCATTACTGATGCGTGAGACAATATATGCAATTCGAGAGTTAGATGCTCCCCAATGCCGTCTTCCACGAAATCCACCAATCCAGCTCTACATAGAGTGTAAGTTCTTGCACATACAGTACGTCAATGCCCCACCAAGCCCAACATATTTGTACATAGGAGGAGATCGCCGCTAATCCGCACCCGAGGTTAAGACCCGGCACCGTAGTCCTGATCCTGCGGCTGTAGTCACTTGTTTACGTTATCTCCTTAGAGCCGAGAATATGACTTTTTTGTGGGCTGTCCTTTCATTGGCTAAAACGTCGAAAAAAGATCCACATGTACATAAAGCTACATACAACTTGGTAGCAAAACGAAGTACCTCTCAATCCTTCCAGCGGCCTTTATGTTATCATAACGCGACGCGTGTGGTAAATAAACTGCTGGAACCGGGTCGAGAGGTGAAGAAGGTATTAAGGCTGGGCAAGGCTGGCTCTTTCGAAACAAGAGTATTCGGCGCATCTTCTGATAGTTACCTTTCACTTGCGTGGAGGTATCATGGAGATGTTTTTGTTTACTTTTTTATTTTTCATGGGCGATGCGCGTGCGTAGTACAAAGCCTTTTTGTACACGAATGTCGACGGGAAGACCCACAAAAAAGTCATATTTTCGGCTCTAAGGAGATAACATCGTCGGAATAGATGGAACGTCTTCACCAGCCTCCTCTCTAAACCCGCAGCCCGGTTTGGGGACTTTCCATATAGAGTACGTCGATGAATCGGTCAAAAGTCGTTTACCAGCATCGTGGAGCACATCGGCATATGATCGGATTGCGCGACTGCAGACTGATCCACCAGCAAACTCAAAAAGCAAGGCCAACAAGGCCAAGAATGCATTTTCCAACGATTTGCTCCATTGATTCTGAAATTCTTTGTCCTTTTTCGTGCGCTTTGTCTGCTTATTTGCTGCCGGTTGTGTTGCAGGCTGTCTCCAGTAATAGCCAGTGATGGCGAACGCACTACGTCATGACGACGATTGGCTAAGAAGGTACGCCCGCTAGCTACTTGCTAAATATATGACATCATGAGTAACGGCCAGTTGGAGCCAAGGAGCTCTGCAATCCAGCACGAACAAGCTCGTGTCGACACAACATATAAAACACGTCGAAGCTCTCAATTGAGACGGTCAGAAGTCTGAAGCAATTGAGACAACAAGCACCTGAACCAATCTGATTCAATTCATCACACAAGAACGACATCCTCACAACACCAACATCACAACCTCAGCATCTCACATCCACAACAACCTCGCGCACAACAACTTATACACCATGTCTTTCCTCACTGAGCTCACTTTCCGTCGCGTGGCTTCGGCTGCTCCGAGAATCTCGGCCACTACTTTTGCTCCCCGCGTCGCCTCTGCTTCGTTCGCCCACAGCCGGAACCTGTCGAGCACGGCACCCCAGTACAAGACTGTCACTGAGGCCGCCAAGGATACACTCAAGTCGGTCGACCGCGCCGTTTCTGACAAGCTCGTTGACGGCATCAACATCGGCTGTACGTCTTCTCTCCATCCCAGAAATTTTAACTGAGTGCACGCAACTAACAACTGGCAGCTGCCGTCGCCGACAAGGCCAAGGAGGCCGGCAGCGACCTCGCCAACAAGGCGCAAAAGGCCAAGAGCGACCTTGACTCCAAGGCCGAGTATGCAAAGAACGACCTGTCTAACAAGGCGCAGAAGGCCAAGAGCGATTTCGACTCCAAGGCCGAGTATGCCAAGAGCGACGCCGCATCCAAGGTTGAGGACTTCAAGAAGGGCGCCGAGGAGTTCAAGAAGAACGCTGCCAACAAGGCCGAGGACGTCAAGAATGACCTGTCATCCAAGGCCCAGAGTGCCAAGAGCGATGCCTCGGCTAAGGCTGAGCAGCTCAAGCAGGGTGCTCAGGAGAAGACCCACGAGGCTGCCGACAAAGCCCAGGACGCCGCCCAGGAGGTGAAGAAGCGGACGTGAAAAGGACAAAATAGCACCACATAATCGTTTCGAGCCGTGATTCGGCCTTGTTACTTATTTTCTTTTTTGTTACGGGCGTTTGCATTGCATTTGCATCGAGGCTGCTTTGTAGACCTCCGAGGATGGACACTGTACGATTAAAATCCACAAATAATTGTTAAAACATCATGAAACCATGAACCATCACGAGGCCGAAGTTTTAAGAATATGAGATAAACCCAGTGAACAATGCCATCATAGTGTCTCACAATCCGGAATTCTACTAGCGGTATTGTCAGCACACAAAAAGTACTTCCAGCTGGCGATGACTGTTGCCGGCTGGTGACAGTTGGAGGAAGGTGCGCCCCGCGGTTCCTGGGCCGTCTCCACCCCTGGCTAGAAGCTAGTGACCATCGTCGTGCCTTCCCGACCGAAGAAGCAACAACAAGCCCCCGGAACGCACCTGCCAAGTGCGCCGAGCCTGGCCCAAAGGCGTAATTGTTCGGAGAACACGCTCAGCCCTTTCCTCGCTCGTTGCGGCTGATTGACTTTCTGGACGACAAGTGCGAATGGCAAGTAGAAATACAGGAATAAACAAGTAAATGAGGGCCCAGCCGAGACATGGCCCGGCGAGACTGCCTCGACTAGTCTTTTATGGCCGACTCACAGAGAAGCTGGCGACCCGCACAAGCTTGCCTCTTGCCCAAAGCTACCACACTCTTTGCTCCACCCTGCCAACAGTGTTGTCATGACCTTCTATTCGTAAAGACTGCACATCTTCTCTCTCGGGTTTCTTCTCTTCCCGCCTTGTTTCTTTCTCTTGTTAAGTTTACCGCACCGTCACAATCTTGGACCGGCCGTTTCTCCTTTGGATTTTTCATCAGCATTACTCTTTTTTTTGGCATTGATACCCCGGCTTCTCGGTTTAAATCGCTCTTATCTTACAGACTTTCTCCTCCCAACCAGACCTCCACCTTGCATCTGACATCATGCCTGACTCGCTCGTTCTCCAATTGCAGAACACCTCCAAGGATGAGGTCTATGCCTACGTCACCGGCCTTGACATCAAGAAAAACAGCAGTCGTGTCCTTGTGCAGTCCGATGGCCACACACTCTACTACCCGGTTGACCCTCCGGCGGACCTGCAGCCTCTCAAGGCCGATGTGGCCATCCCGCTCGGCAAGGACGGGGCCGTCACCAAGGTCACGATTCCGCAGATTGCCGGCGGCCGCATCTGGTTCAGCCGCGGTCCCGAGAAGCTGACTTTTTTGCTCAACCCGTCCCATAACCCGGTCGCTGGTGCCGCACTGGTCGAACCTTCGGTGCTGAACCCGTCGGATCCCAATGCGGCCGTGGACTTTTCCTTTTGCGAGTTCACTCTCAACGCCGACCAGCTGTTTGCCAACATCTCATACGTGGACTTTGTCGGACGCCTGCCCATTGCCCTGACGCTGCAGCGTCAAGGCGGTAACAAGGAGGTCCAGCACGTGTCTGGTATGAAAGCTGAGGCATTTGCTGCTGTCTGCGACCAGCTGCGCGCCCAGGCCAAGCGTGACGGCAAGCCCTGGGACAAGCTGATCGTTATGCCCCCGGTGCCGGCCCCGACGATCTGCCGCTGCGGGTGCTCAACCCGACGCACGGCGATGCTGTTGGGGCCAGCTTTTCTGGCTACTATGAGCCATACGTCGACGAGGTGTGGAAGTACTATGCAGAGGCCAACAAGCTCAGCATCAACACCCAGACCGATCTCGGTGTCGCCCATGGCACCATTGATGGCGGCGGCCAGCTCATGTTTGGCTCCGAGGCGTTTAACAAGCCCACGACCCTGGACATTTTAGGCTGCAACTCGGGCCCGTTCACAACGGGTCCCAGCCGTCTTCGCAATGCCATTATCCCGCGCCTTGCCGCTGGCTTCCAGCGCAGCACGCTTCTCACCGACCCAGTTCAGCCCTCGGCTGAGCCGCGTGGGTTCTACGCAAGGGACCCGACCAACCACTACTGTCGCATTGTGCATGGAGCCAATCTTGACGGCAAGGGCTACGCCTTTGCGTACGACGATGTGCAGGCCGACGGCGGCGCCGATCAGAGCGGCAAGGTCAATGCCGGTGACCCTGAGCTGTTCATGGTGTCTGTTGGCGGCTACAATGTCTACCAGGGCGACCGGTTGCCCTAGGGCAGCGACCGAACAATCTGGACCATACCGGGCAGCTGCATTGGTTCTCAGGGTGGAAATCGTCCGGATGCTCGTCCCGGTCATCGTGATAGAGGAAGCCCTGTGCAGGTGTCAACGCCAACGAAATCGCGGGTGGTGAGGGTGAGGCTGAGGACGAGGGTGAGGGCGGTGATTCTCAGGGTGGCAACGGTGAGCAGCCTGGAGGAAGATCCGAAGCGAATGGTAACAGCAGCGCTGCCGACAATGGCGACCAAAACAATTGCAGCGGGTGTGGTTTCAAGGCCTGCCTTTTTATGGTTCTCTAAGAATTTTTATAAATGCTGCATGCTGGGCAACGGGCATACGGATACCACAGCTGAAATCGGGCAGGGCAGAAAAAGACGGCCGCGGGCGATTGACCTATCAAAACCACACTTTTACTACCGTGGAAACGACTTGTGGTTCGGAAGAGGGCTACCGCCGGCCGGGTTTGTCTTTGCGAATCAGCCACGGTACTTTCATGGAGAAAACATTGAAGAAGGAAGGATTTATTATGGAGGGCAGGTGCCCACTCTCGGACACTACCAGCAAAGAGGGTCTGGTGCATAGAGATGATTATGTTCATAAACAGGATAAAAAATAACAAAGTACATTTACAAACATGACACGATAAAGAACAACATGAACAGAGCGAGCTGCTGTGTTATGCTGCGGCTCGCACAAGAGGTATAAGAACATGGTAGCTATCCACGAATACTAGAGAAAAAAAGACCGGACTCTTCCAACAAATCTTGATGTCCGCGTCTATTTGTAGACAGCGTCCATGTCTTTACGTCCAGAGAGTGTCTACTGCTTCTTGCCGCCACCAAATAGGCCGCCCACAGCGCCGCCGACCGACTTCACACCGCCACCCACAGCTCCAGCGGCACTCTTGCCGCCGTTAGCCATGGCCTCAGCACCACTGCTGATGGGTGCCGGCGTGCCGCTGGCAGGTACCCGCCCTTGTCGTCCTTGCCGTTGCGCTCGGCCCGGTTGACGCCCTCCTTGGACGCCCAGTCGCCCACGGGCTGGGCTAGTCCGCCCTGGCCCAGCTGGCCCGACACCAGACCGTTGACACCGTCCTGCAGCGTGTCCACCTGCTTGACGCCCGTCACTTTTGTCTTGGCCAGCGTGTCTTCCGTGGCGTAGCTGGCCTTGTTGTGCCGCGTGAAGTAGCGCAGGTACAGGTCCTCGGCCCAGGGGACCCAGCTCTCGTACATGTCATTGTACTTTTCGTAGGCAGCACCCGACCACGTCTGCTTCTGGTCTTGGCGGTTGTTGGCGTTGTTGGCGTTGTTGGCGTTGTTGTCGTTGTTGGTCGAAGTCGACGGAATCGACGACGGAGGGGAGGAGTGCGTATTGGACATTTTGCGAATTTGGTGGAGTTGTTTGTGTTCGTGGAGTTGTGTTAGTTAGGTTGATAATATAATCGAAAGCGCTGGGTTTTGTTCAACTTTTGTCCAAGACTCTGTCGTTGAACAAGATGCGTGAAGATCTGTTTTTTTTATTATGCCTGTAAGTGCCGCGTCGATTGTTCGGTGGGATCGGCTTCGTACATTTTGCAACACCCCGTTTTTATATACAGAAAAAAAGGACCTCCAACCGTCACTTCACCACGTTGTTCTAGGGCCCTTCGTTTGTCCGTTGCCTAGATTTCTCAAACCTCTTACGTCGTTGCATCGAAAGCCATTGCGTCGCCCGTTGTGGCGAGATTTGCTGTTTGTACTCATATGCAGACTTGGTTAACGTTGGTATCGATATTGAGTGGGGGGATCGACAACTCGGCGGCCTTCGACGTCATTTTTTGTGTATCCCTAAACAACTTGGAAGGAGAGGGCTGCAGGATTGCCGCTTGAGCAGCTGTAAGTGAAGTCACTTCATAGGCTATTTTCAACACCTTCCATCCACACCTTCTTTCATTTGGGGAGGGCTGCATCGTTGCCAACCGAGCCAACACCGCAAAATAGTCGACCTGGTCAATTTCGTAGAACCTCCTCACCTCTTCTTTTATGTAACCCTGTTTTCATCGATTTTTGATCATTCTTGCGTCAAGGCCTTCGGGGACCTCATGAGCCCCTCGTCTGAGGTCTTAGGCTGACCCGAACAATCAAGGTCTCATCATACGTGTGCAGTTGAAGCTTCTGGAAGAGTTGTACGTAACATGCAGCATTTTATCGTAAAATGGAATAGAAAGTGCACGAGAGTTAAATTGCCTTTCCCCCACACTACCAAATAGAAAGCCTTCGCGTCAGGTCGTTGAGAAGAAGAAAAATAGGTTGTAAAATGCTAACGCACAACACACCTAAACACCAAAAAAATAATAAGCCGTTCCCGCGCCGATATGATCCTTTTTGTGTTGACCCAGTTTTATCCGTTATGTCATGAAGTGTTGTAGATGCCAGATGCCTGTAATGCTGCCAAAGATGCGAGGAAACCAAAATCAGAAGGAGAGGAAAATGAAAACTGTAAACGCCAAAGCGATGGGGTATTCGTGAAGAAAAAGAAAATGCCAAAACTACCATGCAAAATCCGAGAAGAGGAGAAATCAAAGGAAGGCCGTTCATGTCGATGTCGGCTGACAGAGAAGTGTTCGATGAAGGCGTTGGAAGAGCGAGGCGCTCCAGCTTGCTTGATTGTCGGCCATCGGAGGAGACGGAGGCCGCACCGCTGGTGATGTCCGCACATACAGTGCAACACCGTCAACGGTGCCAAAGTTGTGAGGGTCGCGTGGAAAATCAAACTCGGCATAGTCCGCCTCGATCATTTGCTTGACACGCGACGATGCAGGATCCGAATAGCCGCCCATGTCGTCCACGAGGACTGACGAGGGCCGCGCGCCTGCAGCGGCTGCAACGCCTTCGTCCACAATGCGACCCCATATCATGGCGGCTGGGCGCGCAATGTCGGTCACAATCTGGCGCACAGGCACGCTCGGCGCGACAGAAATCACAACGGTCGTCTCGTCCACGGCTAGGAATCCGTATGGGTCCTCGAGCACAGAAATCCCTTCCATGGCGAGCACGGTCTGGTCGGCCGCGTCGTATGCGGGGTCTTGCGCGAAACAGTCAATCGTAAACGATCGTGGCGTTTTCGGTTTCGTTTTTCGGCTGGGCGGTTCTTTGCACTCTTCGGTTGACGATGTTTCGTCGTCTGCTCCCAAATCAGATTCGGAGTCCGTGTCCAGTTGTGTTTCCGCGTCATCGGCTGCGCTTGTCTGAATTTTCTCCAACACGTCTCGCACCGTCAGGACCATGGCGTGTTGTACGGCGTGTCTTGCGCTACCACCCTCCCGCTCCTCGGTCATGGATGAGCAGGCAAACGCGACGATTTTGCGAACAATAGCCCGGCCACGGGGCACAAGTTGCGGCGCCAGGCTCTCGAAGAGTGTCTCGCGGAGCTGATGACAAGCTTCGCTTGCTTCCCACTCGTCCCTGTGCCGCTGGAAGAAAACTTTCAGTTCGTCGACATTCAATTGTGCTCGTGGCGGTGGAGCCGTTGCTGGTACTGGATTTGGTGTTGAAAGAGACATGGATGCAAGGTCACTGGCGAGCTGTGCCACGGAGCTGCTGCCATTGCTGCTGATGGTACCGTTGGCATCGCGATAACGAGCCTCCTGAATGTGGCTTATGCGTACTGGAAGAAAAGCCCTCGCTGGGTCATACCGGCGAATGTGCCACAAGGCGTTGCCTGTAAGCTTCTCAATGTTCCAGTAGTCGATCCGAGGTTTCACGCTGCAAAGGCAAGGCGTTAGCAAAAGAGTAGATCTCCTCGAAGAGCACCTATTGAGCTAGAGCACAAAGTGCAAGATGCAAGGGCAAGGTGCAAGGGCAAGGTGCAAGGGCAAGGTGCAAGGGCAAGGTGCAAGGGTCACATAGACATGCACATGCACCCCGTCCCTTCACACGAGCAAAGCATGCTGTCAACGCGGCCAAAAAAAAACGCACTTTATCAGGACAATGTCAGGGTGCACCGCAGTAGCTGACACGGCCCCCGACTGAGTGGTCAACCGCACCCGACGGCCATCCATGCCACTGACTGTGATCGCCGCGTTCTTTTCTCCGGACCGGACGCCGGTGTGATGATCGAGCTGCAGGCCTAGTTGCCGAAGTGCTTCACGCGTAAACAAAGGTACGCCTGCGTCGTACAGGGCCAAAACACGATCGGCCATGACGGCCATCTCGGCACGTCTCTGCTTAAGCTCGGCAAATTCGTCCACATCCAAGTCGCTGCCATCGGAGGAGCCGTCATTTCTTATTTTGTTCCTGGTATTGTTCTCCGGTCCGTCCGGGACGATTGTTGATGTGTTTGTAAAGGTCGTCAAGGCTCCCAATGTCGTCGAGGAGTTGGAACGCGAGAGTGCGCAGGATGACGGCGACAGGCGATCAGGAGATCGCCGACGCGGTGCAAGACAACTCATTGTGTCCCACGTCGAAGGCCGAATATCGAGCCCAATGTCGACGGCCGCTGACGAGGGAAAAGCGGATCTGAGGCTGTTCTGATGGACTTCTTCTAGAGCATCATGGTTCGACGAGAGGCCATTGCGCAAGAAATCTGGGGTGGAAAGAAAAGAGAACCAAAAAGGAAGGGAAAAGGGTAGCAACAAGAACAACAACAAGGGAGGGGGGCGTAAGAAGGTTAAAAAGAAAAATAAGGAAGATCAGTGACAAAAAGGAAAAGATGTGCAGTGCCTGCATCCGTTCATTAGTGTAGGGATGTGTGTAATCCGCTGTCGTGCCTCCGTAGTGGATGCTTTGGTGGCCCCAGCCGAAACGAAAATCGCCAAGATCTTGAAGGATCGCCGTTGCAAGGTGCCCTTGACCTGCTTTGACCTGCTCAAAGAGTTCAACGTTTGCACCAAACTCCTCTGCTTACTGTAAGAGCCCGTTGCTTGGTACCCGGATAGCGCCTTCCTTCCCCTTTTGCTTTCTTTCCTTTCCTAGCCCTCAACCAATCCGTCTGACCAGGCCACAACAGGACAACTTGGGAAGGAGCGAAAAGGGGCAGGAAGGCACGACTGACACGCAGGAAATATCCTCTGTGCTCCGCCAGGTCTGGATCCTCTGGCTCTGGTCCCGGAATGCAACGGCAGGGTACGACCAGAACGGCAAGCGTGACGGAGGGAAAGTCTCGAAGTACGACGTATGCGCACATGTACAGAAAAAGGAAAGAATAAGCATTAATGTAATCCGGCCAGACAGGGCAAGAAAAGAGGTAAAAAGTGCGACACCGATCGGCCCTGCCGCATTTGTACCTTGCGTTTTCTCATTTCGGGCAATTATTCTCGTTTGTTTTGAAAGCCGTTGCAACTCTGTGCGAGCTTATTTGGAGTCCCATTTTGAAAACGGCGTCTACGGGCCAATACCCCTTTACGACGTACATGTACTCAGTACAACAGACTTCGTTCGAATATTTACGTCGTATGTGAAGCCAGGGTCTCGTTGACATTTGGTTCCCGTTCGTTCCCGTGTTGTCTTTTTTCTTCTTGCTATCTTTCGCTATTTTCTATTTCCTTCTTTCTTTTTCTGCCTGCCTTTTGTCAAGCCGAGGCCCCACGACCAGAAAGCCTCGGCCTGGTTGTATCGTCTCCATCACGCCTTCTCGCACGAGTGATTAGGCTCCGCCCATCTCGTCCGAAGCGAGGCTGGCTCCCGTACGGCGTAGCTTCCGCCATCTTACGGATAGTCTGGTAGTTATTCTTCTTTCCAAGCTTACTGAAGCACGACGGGCTCGCAAAGATTTGTGCGGTAAGATAGATATTTTGTCCGCCGTTCTTTCCTATTTGTCCCTCTCGCAGCGGTATCCGTCCTAGCGTTGCCACTGAAAATCTTGATCTCTTCTTCCTGCCCGTCTATGTACGTATGTTCTTTCTACTTCGTACACAAGACGCAGGTATCTTCATCGTGCTTTTCTCTGTTCATTTTACCTCGACGCTTTCCTCCCTTTCCTGTACGACGTGCTTTACGAAGTATATTTATGCACTCATCCCAATGCGCCGTCGCAAATACTCCTAACGAGGCAAGATGCTCCGTTAGCCTCCGTTTGTGCAGTAGCTCTTCGGTGCGGATCCCTGTAGCTCCCCCAAAGTCCCCTGGTCAAGAGTTTTGTCGCGCAACGGACTTCAGTATCCTGCAGCACCAAAGCAAGGCTTCATAGGAGGCGCTACGGAGTACTTCATACGCTATTTAGTAGATCGTTGGGCCAAGGAGAGCGCTAAAAAAGGAAAAACCTCCGCAAAAAGAAAGGGCCTTGAGGCCCTGAGCCCCACCAAAGGCCCCCAATTCACCCCCACGGAAGCCATAATACACACCAAATGGAGTCTTGCTATGCGCCAGAGAAACCCTAATCCTCGAAGTCTCCGTTCTGTTTTACAGGCCAACTTGGCTGAGACACTAATCGCAACGTCTGGCAGGATTGAGCGAAGCCGCCGTCGCCGCAGTCTGTGCACACGGTCTCGCCAAGGAGCTGTACGGGAGTGTCAACTAGATACGAAGAAGTGTTGAGCGTGACCAAAAGCGTGATCTGGACCTCGCCAGAGAACGTGACTAGAAACGTGACCAAAAATGCTGACAGTTCGTTGTATCTGGCAGGTGCAGCCAAGGTCGTGATTACATGCGCACGATCTCCTACACCGACAACCAGTCTTTCAGTGTAAAACAGACGAAAACAGAAGCTAGCTTACAAGCCCGTTACCAGCTTCGCGGATCCACGGACAGACAGGAACCAAAAAACGTGTCGACCGACCGCCGCAGATCGCAGTTTAATAATTAGTAAACGCATTTTTCTTCCAGATAGCTGGAACGCTGAAGAAAAAAATTCAGCAGTAATACGTTGTACAGTATAATAGAGCAAAGAGACCAGGCGGCAATATAGGCTAAATGCGACGGCCGACGGTCACACGTTGACAGGACGGGGAAACAGAGGGGTAGCTTCTAGGCATCGCGCCTTCCTTGCCAGAGCTATATAAATGCGACTTCCTCATTTTGAAAGTCGACGAGGTGACATTGGAAAAGTAAACAATTCACTTTGAAACGACTTTGGAAAGCAATCTTGAGCCTTTTCGCCTTTTCACCGTGAAAATTGCCGACTTTTTTCTCAACTTTCTCAACTCATTTCTCACCAGTCAACGCAAAACTGACCCCACAAAACCAGCTACGTCATGGACGGCTCCGCCTTCACGTTCCTCGCGCGCGGCGCCATCATTCAGCATTTTGAGCTGCACGGCATCGACATTGTCCAGGGTTTCCCAACCACCGAGCTCTACGAGTCACACAACAGCCCCTACTTTGGCGAGACCATCGGCCGCTTCGCCAACCGCATCGAGGGCGCCGCCATCAAGGTCCCAGGCGGTCTCAACGGCAAGGAGGCCTACCCGCTCGCTGCCAACAACGGCCCCAATGCGCTGCACGGCGGTGTCAATGGCTGGGGCAAGAAGACGTGGGATGGCCCCTCCCCTGTGGGTGTCAACCGTGAGGTCCCTGGCCTGAGCCCGTCGACCCTCGACAAGGGCGGCGAGACGGTCCAGTTCACGCTGGTCAGCCCGGACGGCGACGAAGGTTACCCGGGCACCGTCAAGGTGTCCGTCAAGTACTCGGTCGGCAAGCAGAACCTGCCTGAGAAGAACGGAGTCGAGGCCACGGTGCTCGTCGTTGAGTACGAGGCCGAGCTGGTGGACGGTGCCGAGGAGACAGTCATCAACATGACCAACCACAGCTACTTCAACCTGGGCAACCTGCCCACGATTGAGGGCACGGTGACCAAGCTGGGTGCCACCAAGTACCTGCCCGTTGATGCTGGCGGAATCCCGACTGCGGGCCCCTCGACCTTCGAGAAGGTCAACACCGCTGAGACCTTCACTTTGGGCCAGAACGACCCCGACATCGATGACTGCTTCATTGTCAACGATCAGCCCGCCACCGTCCCCATTGACACCCGCGGCCAGCCGCTCGCGCGCCACCTGGAGGCTCACCACCCCAACACGGGCATCCACTTAGAGGTGTACAGCACGGAGCCCGCCTTCCAGTACTACACTGGCAAGTACATTGACGTGCCAGCTGTCGGTGGTCTGCCCGCCCGCGTTGCCCGCAGCGGGTTCTGCCTGGAGCCCAGCCGTTACGTCAACGCCTCCAATGTCGAGGACTGGAAGAACATGGTCCTGCTGAAGAAGGGCGGTGCCAAATACGGTAGCCGCATCGTGTACCGTGCATGGAAGGAGTGAATCGAAGTAACGGGGGGAAGTCATGGATTGATAGATCGAACGAAGCTTCAATGTACGAGAATAATGAAGAACACAGATTGCCTCATGTGTACCCAGGCTCCATTGTCTATTCTTCCTCCTCTGCGTCTTTTGCTACCTCAGCAGTCTTCTTCTCGGGGGCACGAACGTCCTGTTTTCTGTAGAGCCCAGCCAGGAACTCGCTCGTACTTGCCTCGTCTATGCCTTTGTCATCCCGCTTACGGAGAAAACGCGGGAAGCGGAGACTCAGACCACGGCTCTCGTTGACAAGCCGATTGCCGCTGTGTAGACTGGGCTGAGCGTGATATCAGCAAACGCCATCTCCCACACTTCTTGCGGTTCAAACCAGACATCGGGCTCTGGACCATAGTACTCGACAAAACTTGGCTTTTGTGCGCGGGTATTGTTTGCCTTTTTCTTCTCCTTTTTGCCTGCATCTCCGTTCTCTGCACTACCAGTGTTTTGATTGTCGCCATCCTCACTTTCGTCACCCTCGTCATCGTCGTCACCGTCATCGTCGTCACCGTCATGGCCATTATCGTAAAACGCTCGGTTCGCCTTGTAAAATGCATCCGTAAACCCGGACATGCACTTCGTGACGGCCTCCAGCGACCCAGTCTCCTCATTGCGCACGGCCATCAGGATCGGCGACCACCACTTGGCCTTGCGGCCCATGCCGTGCCACGCGGCGATCGGAATCAAGTCGAGCGTGTCAAACGTCGAGCCGTAATCTTTCTTGACTTTCAGCCAAGAGTCGAGCCGTTTGTCTGGTTCGTAGGTGGCCAGCAGAGGTTTGCGCCGGCCGCCTGTTTTCTTTTCGTTGCCGTTGCCGTTGCCGTTGCCAGTTTCGTCTGTTGCCGTCGATTTTGCCTTTCCCTTTCCTTTTGCTTTTTTCTTCGGAGGTGGTGGAGCAGTAGCCTGCGCTTGTGCAGCTTCATCTTCCTCGTTGGCGTCGCCCGTGTACGCCAAGTCCGGAAGATTGTCCAGAATCTTGACCATGATGCCTTCGCACTTGGCGTCGGTGGCGCCCTTGAAAAACGCCGATATAGCGTCGCCGTCCTCGGATGTCCCATCCATGCTCTTGACCCATGTGAAGTGGTGCGGAAGCTCGACAAAAAGCGACCGCAGCAGTTCTCGCCGCTCACGTAGCGGCCGTTCCAATAATGGCTGTCCGTTGAGGAACATGAGGTCAAAGGCAAACAGACACACATCAATGGTGATGCTGCCAAGGGCCACATCCTTGCGTGCACGGTTGGTCAGGGTCTGAAACGTGCGAAGCTCGCCAGACGCGCGGTCCACGGCAACGACTTCCCCTTCAAGAATAAAGCTTTCCACACCCTCTCCACGAAATGCGTGGCACCAGGGACACAAGGTCGGGATACTTGTCGGTCATGACCTCGAGATGCCGCGAGAAGATGGAGACCTTGCCGTCCTGGTCGCAATGCACCTGTGCACGCTGGCCGTCATACTTGTACTCGCAGGTAAACGCGCGGCCGTGGAGTTTGCCGAGCATCTCGCCCAGATCGCGAGTGATGGACCCCAACATGGGCCGTAAAGGGATGTGCAGTGCCAGCCCGCAACGTATCAGCAGCTCCTCCGTGACACCAATCTCCAGCAAGACAGGCACCAGATCGTTGTAGTTTGGCCTCCGTGCAAAGCAGGCCTTGACAATTTCTTCGGCACGAGCCCACACTTCGACCAGCTCCTCCTTTTTCATAGCAGCCAGCTTCTTCGGGTCCCGCCGTGTTTCGCTGGCAAAGTCAGCACCGGGTGGTCTGGAGAGCAGAAACGCCCGCGACAGCGCAATAAGCATAGTCGTCTTGACGGCGCCGATACGCAGGTGCTGGCAGAGTGTCCGCACAATGTAGCGGCTCTCGTCACCGCCACGAGCATCCTGCAGCAGCCGGTCGACAATCCGCTGCTTCGCCTCCACGCTACCAGCGCCCTGGCTGTTGGCCACCTTGACGAGTGACTGGTAGACGCCTCGAATGGTCAAAGGTTGGGGCCGGCGCAAAGTAAAGGTCTGCTTCTTCTTGGCTTCATAGGCAACATCGCCGGGGTCACCATACTTGTCAAACAGCGACTTGAGGCTGCGTGCGTCGAGACCGCACACTTGCTTGAGTGCCTTGCCAATAGCAGAGCCGCCGAGGCCCAGCTCAAGCGAGATGTATGGTGGGCTGATGGCATTGGTGGCCAGCCAAACGGCAGGTAGCAAGCTATCTGGGTCAGCCTCGATCAAGATACGAATGCAGTTGACAAGCGTATCCACAATCTTGATACGGCTTTGGGTGCCATTGACGAGGACAAAGCATCGTGTGAGCAGCGCATAAGAGGCATCGCCAGTGCCGCCATCTTTGAGCTTGGCCGCAGCCCATTGCTTTTTCAGAGCGGATATATACTTTGACGGTTCGAAATTCAACGGGCTCTCATCGAGTGGAATTGTGGCTGCAGCCAGGTCTTCCGCTGTCGCAACAGACTGAAGCGACAAAGTGTTCTTTGTTGTCGGCAGAGGAGAAAGCGGGACAGTTTCCAGCTTCTTGACCTCGGTTTCTTTATTCTCCGGAACAGTCTCTTCCACAGGAACAGGTTCGTCCGCAGTCGTAATAATAGGAAGGCTTTGCTGCTGCCGCCTGTCTTCTTCGTCCCATTCTGCTTGAAGCTTTCTGGCAAGCTCCTCATCGGTTATCTCAGGACCAGCGGGGTCAACGCCATTGCTTGATGATGCCACAACTTCAGCCTCCTCTGTTCCCACAGACGCTGGTGGTGTGCTCGAGGTTCCATTCTGTTTTTGCTTGTTGAAAAAGAACTCCAGGCCGCGAGCGGGAGTACTCTTTGCATTTTCAGCATTGAGCTTCCTCTTCTTGGCCGGACTCGGCATGATATGCGCAGGATCTCCAAAACCGGAGCCGCCAATTAGTTATTCTGAAAGGTCGTTTGCATTGTGCAGTCTCTCAGGGGATTGTCTGGCCCTTGCTTGCTCGCTCGGTGTGTTGCTTGTGATGTAAAGGATGAGTGGCGAGCATAGCAGCAGTCAAGCTGGCTTGACACTGAGAGCTGAGAGGCAAACGCGACGCGGTGGGATTACCTTCGATCCCCAGCGCCTCTCATGCGCTACTTCGATCACAACAGCGCTGTTGGTCGCCTGAATGGCGGCGACGTCCAGTGAGACAGAAACAGGGCCGGAACGGGTGAGCACGTGACAGTACTTGGAAGTATTGCCCTGTGGGCCCTTGCTCCTATTTCTCTGCCAAAGTGGCGCTAGTCCTGTCTCAGCCACCGCTCTTCACAAAAAAAGGGCATCGCGAAAACTGAACAAATCCTTTTCTGCCCCGCGGCCGCACACAAGAAAACCGACGACGTTCGCTCACGACCGACAACCCACCCCCGCCACGCCGACTCTCTTCCATCTCCCCTCTTCTCTACCATCATCCACACCACACCCACACACTGCCCAGCATGAGCAGCGAAGACCCAGCGGAGCGGCCGGAGCAGATCACTGCCATCATCAACGGTCTCGAGCGTTACAACCCGAGGCCGTCGGCAGCCTTGAGGCGTACCTGACACAGCAATGCGAGGACCGGTTCACGGATTGCAATGCCAACCGGACACTTTTGAAGCTGTGAGTGTTTTTCGTTTTGTTGTTTCGACGGGGGTTTGCTGCTAAAGCTCTGGCACACGACCCTCGTGAACAATCCATGTTTTGCAATAATATCCTCTGCTTATTTTCTGTCTCCCAGTCGTGTGGTGTGACCTGATCCCCCGCCGACTTTGATGATGACTATATAAACGTTTCCTATTACCTGACTCTCTTTCGAGAACGATGTCAATTTGTGTGAATTTCTGATTTACGAGACAAACCATTCTTGTTGCGATACCTGAAGAGCACATACGTTTGTTGATTGAACACGGGCTGACACAAACCTCACTCGCGCTTCCCCCAGTTACCAACTTAACCCGACCGTATCAAGGATGAGGTCATCACCAATATCCTCGTCAAGTCCATGGCCGAGTTCCCCAGCCCCCAGTTCAACCTGGCCATGCACCTGCTGAGCCCGTCTGTGGCCTCGCCCGCCGCTGCCGCCGCCTCTAACAACACCGTCTCGTCGGAGCTGGCCGAGGCCGTGTCCAAGCTGCGCGCACTCAACGCCCTGCTGGAGGGTGCACAGTTTGCCCGCTTCTGGGCAACAATGGACTCGGACGACCTGTACGCCGACCTGACGACCGATATCGACGGTTTCGAGGAGGGCGTGCGCGTGCGCATTGCACAGCTGATTAGCCATGCGTTCCGTGAGATCCAGGTGCCCATCCTGGAGCAGTGGCTCGGTTTGAGCGAGGACGCCGTGCGCCAGTTTGTGACGGGCACGTGCGGCTGGAAGGTGGAGGGCGCGACGGTGCAGATCCCCAAGAACGCCGAGAACGAGGCCAAGAAGACGGAGATCCGGGAGGACGTCAACATTGAGATGTTTGCACGTGTTATCCGGAGGTCGTGGGAGGAGACCGCATAGAGGAAGTCTTGATGAAGTCATGGGTTATTTAGGCGACAAAAGAAAAAGATCTGGGCATGCGGGATTCCTTCTTTTTGTGTTTGAGATTTAAAAAAAACGAAAAGGAGTGGCTGGCATATCCGTTTTGTTTTGTACCGGCGTTATGTGTTCTTTTTTAATACAAAAAAATCTTGTCACGCAATGGATTCATGGTACTCGATAATATGACAAAAGTCGTGTTCCGACCTATCTATATATATATACTAGAACTGCATCGCTTTTGGAAAGTGCCTCAACAACAATACTCAACATGGATATAAACTCTCGCCTTTACCGCCGCTGGGCCGCCAAATCCTCCCACTGCACGCCAACCCATTCCTCCAGGTAGCTTGCCTCACCAGCCGGTGTCGCCTTTGCCTGGCAATCCTTCTCGCACACGGCCACCAGAACCGTACCCCAGTCCATGCCCTCCAGACCCAGCTCATCCGCCTCCAGCAGGTCAATAGCGTGCGGCATCAGCTGCACCTCAAACACACGCCGGGCACGGCAGTTGGGGCACGGCGGCAGGCGGCCAGAGGTCGAGGCCAAGACAGTCGATATGCTTCCACCACTTTGCGACTGGGCCCAGGTGCCCGCAACTGTGTCGTCCTTGTTGTAGAAAAGCGGAAGGCCGTTGTACTCGTACCGAATAACCTGGTCCGGGTTCTGGGCCACACGGTCGGCAAACTTTTGAAAGGCGGCGTCCATGTCGGACTCAAAGACAAACTTGTCTTCCTTGCCACTGCCACCGCTACCACCGGCCGACGACTCCCCTCCACCTCCATCGCCTCGGTAACGACGCCAGGGATCGGAGCTGGTGTCGGGTCGAGCGTCTCGTACTCGGCATCGGCAATCCAGCTGACGGGGTAGGCGGCAGGCCACGAGTCAACAGGTGGCCATGGCTCAGCCGGTGCGGCCTCGGCGGCGGATTCTGGCTTGTCGTTGTTGATGGAGAGCGTCTCGGCAAAGGTCTTGGGCAGTTCTTTTGCCGCTTCCTCGGTCGCCTTTTGTGTCGTTGCAGAAGAGGACGATGATTTCGCTGCTGATGCCTTGGCGGCCGGTGTGGAAGAAGCTGCGCCGCCGAGGCTGAAGGGGTTCGGGGCGCCGCTTGTCGCGGAAGAGGAGGCGCCGAGGGCGAAAGGGTTCGCGTTGCTGGTGCTACCACTGCCACTGCCAATGCCACTGCCAGAAGAAAAGGGATTGGCAACACCGAAAAGCGAATTGCCCAGTCCTGGTGCCGTACCGACGGGCTTGCTCGCCTGTGTCGCCTCGGCCTTCTCCTTCTTTGCCTTCTCAACAGCCGCAGCCTCGGCCACGGCCGCATCCACGCGCACACCACGAATCACACGCACACTTCCCGGCTTGCGCCTGCATGCCTTGTTACGGCAGGCCAGCACGTACAGCCGGCGCTCGTGGCCGGGGAACCGTTCGGGGAGTTCGCCGTTGAGCTGGAGGAGGAGCACAAGCAGTGCCTTGCAGACAAGGCAGCGAGCCAAACTGGCGGAGGGGGGTGACTGACCTGCGACGATCCAGTCGGGCCGGCCACCGAGACGGCTCACAGTCTCTTTGTTGTCGGGAGCATCGTCATCGGCGTCTTGGTCTTCAGGATCGGCGTAGCCAAGGAGGACGTTGGTTTCGGTGTAGTTCTGGGGGCCAGCATCCTCGTCATCGGACGAGTCACTGTCGTAGGGAGCCATTCTGATGTGTAAAGTCACTCAAATAATTTGAAGATTGCGTAGCTTGAGAAAGGAACGGATTGGGCTGTGAAAAGAATCGGAAGAGGCCTGACGGGCGTTCGCGATGTAAGCCCCTCTATTGACTTTTTTTCGTCTTATCGGCCGATAAGAACTTTTTTTCGCCCAGGAAACGACGACTTGCCCCAAAATCGGGGTCACGTGCACCGTCTTCATCACTTCGATTGTCTACATGTACATCTTCATATTGACAACCAATCTCTCGATAGAAAATAAAACCATGTGATTCTTTTCAGGCCATGTCTACAAAGAATAAAACGCCTACCTCTCGTTTTGTTTTTTTGGTATTTGCAGCTATTCATACAGCCTTCTTTAGATTGCGGCCAATCAAGCCCCTCCACCGCCGATTTTGCTCTATATGTTCGCTTTTCCCCTTTACTCCATGCCCGGCTGCGGCCCGTCCATGCCAGGACCGGGTCCGCCTTGCCGGCCCATCTGGCGAGCCTTGAGCAGCTCGTCGCAGAGCAACAGGTTGGACGCGATACCGGCACTGGAGGCAATGCAGTTGCGCAGCACACGGAACGAGTCGTAGACACCCTCCAGCTCGGGGTCCATGGGCTGGCCCGTCGTCAAGTCGATGCCGACGACGTTGCCCTCGGAGAGCTCGTCTTGCAGAGCGGCCACTGTGGAAAAATCCGTTAGAATAAATTTGCTGGAAAAGAGCATGTGTGGTAGGGGGAAAACGTACGGGCATCCTGGATATCCAGACCGGCGTTGGCAGCCAGGGTCTTGGGAATAATGAGAAGAGCATCGGCAAACGCCTCAACACCCCACTTGGCCTTGCCCTTGACCGTCTTGGCAAAGGCGTCCGACTTGAGGTGGGCAGCGCAGGCGACCTGGAAGGCACCGGCACCGGGGACGACGCTCTTGTCGACAATCATGTTGTAGACACTGCGCAGACCGTCGCGCACGGCGTCGGTGATCTGGGTAATGGTGTGCTGGTTGGGGCCCTTGATCAGGAGGGTCACCGACTTGGGGTCCTTGACGTCCTCAACAAACGTGTACTTCTCCTCGCCCAGCTGCTGCTCGTAGACAAGGCCGGCCCAGCCCAGGACATCGGGCGTCAGGTCGTCGACGCTGTTCTGCGAGACGCCGCCGCACACCAGCTGCAGACGCTCCATGTTGCGGCGCTTGGCGCGGCGCAGCGCCAGGATGCCGTTCTTGGCCAGGACATCCAGCGACAGCGGGTCAATGCCCTTTTGGTTGATCAGCACAAAGCCCTTCTTGGGGTCGTTGCCGCACACCTGCTTCTTGAGCTCGACAATCTTCTTGAGCTTGGCGTCGACAAAGCGGCGCTCGCTGTCGACCAGCTTGTCGCGCTGTTCGGCGCTCGAGTAGAAGAAGCTCGAGTTGATCTCCGTCTTCTCGTACTCGAGGGAGACGTTGAGCGTCAGGATCGAAGCGTTCTCGACACGCTTGGGCATGTCCGGGTGGCGCGCGCCATGGTCGAGCGCCAGGCCACGAATCAGCTGCGTCTCGGACGCTGTGCGGTGCTGCATCTTCATAATCTCCACCATGTGCAAGTCAGGCTTGGCGGGCGCCTGGTAAATGGCCAGGACGGCGTCGACAATGTCCGGGGTCAGCTTGTTGGCGAGGGTGGCGTTGAGCTTCGTAGCCAGCGATGTCCGGGCGACGGACAACAGCAGCTCGCGGTCGACGTCCTTGGGCAGCTTGAACTTGTCGAGGAAGGACAGCGCCTCGGCCTTGCCAATCTCGAAGCCATCCGTAATAATGCGCGGGTGCAGACCTTCGGAAATATAACGGTTGGCCTGCTTCAGCAGCTCGCCAACCAGCAGCACGACGGACGTGGTGCCGTCGCCGCAAATGTCGTCTTGTGCGGTGGCCGCGCGCGCAATCATGACGGCCGTGGGGTTCTGTATTTGCATCTCGCGAAGTAGCACGTTGCCGTCCTTTGTGAGCTTGATCTGGCCGGAGCCGTCGACGAGCCTGTGGGAAGGGAGGGGGAGGGGAGGTTAGACAGGTGCCTAGATTGAGGTAGAAGAGACAAAAAGAAGGACCAACATCTTGATGGTGCCCAGCGGGCCCAGATTTGACTTGAGCACATCCTGCAGGCCCTCACCGGCAGCGATGTTCACGGCCAAAGCTTCACCGCGCCTCTGTGGTCAATTGTTAGCGCCGCCATCCATTCGTATGATAGGGGAAAGCATCCGACAAAGCTTCGCCGTGTTGGAGCTTCGTCAAAGGAGAAGCCTCCAATCGGTGAAGATAGGGGCAGAAGCACGCATTTGGAGCAACGTACTCTCGACTCGGCTTTAGGGTTGAGGAGCTGTGCGGCCGACATGGTCTAGAAAGGCCAGAAAAAGGAAGTTTCGGATGTTGGTATAGGAGTGTGGGAGGAAGGAATGTGTTGAAAACGGCCGGTGTGCTGGTAATCGGCGCGGATTTGGAGGTCGTGATGCTTTTCACCGATTTTGACCTTGGCGGGGGAGGTTCGAAAGGAGCAATTGCCAGTGGCGGCTTTTGGCTTTGGCGGTGCCTGCTTCTCCTATTTTTCTGCCTTTCTGGCTGCTTCTCTTATTTTTTCGCTGGTGCTAGTAGCTCACTTTTACTAATTAAATTTCCATTTCTTTTAATTGTAGGTAGCGTTGCGCTTTTGCAGCTGCCTGCGAGGGAAAGGCTACAGCACAGGACCCCACGTTACTGGGCCCTGGTGTGGGCCTTGTTGCCTGACTAAGCTAACTGGCCCCTGGAACCAACGCCGAACGTCACTAATAACACCACCTGAAGTTGCAAACGGCCACTTGACAAGCGCCCCAAAGGTTTTGTTTACGACAAGGGACTTTTGTAAAGCAGCTTGTTCTGTGACAACATTATGATAAAGTATCTTCTTTCAAGAGTTGTATCAAAAGTATGATGACCTTTGAGTTGTGGAGACTTGTTCTGAGCGAGCGAGTGCCGAGGATTCGAAGCCTCTCCGAATCAAACACTCTCTTTTCTCGACGGGTTCATGTATATTGTATCTTATTTCTTGATAACAACGAATACGGATCATATTATCGGGTGAGCTGTACGTACACTCCGTACTTGATAAAGCGTTTGTGCCACTTTCTTTTGAATCATACATATATTTCTGGGACGACGAGTTGTGTTCATATGTGATTCGTTATGCTGGTGGTAGTCTCCGAAATTAATCTGAACTCGATGCACACAACCATACGATTTTCTAATAGACATTACTGACTTGGACTACTTTGTTTGACAAAAGTCTTTTGACTCAACTCTATAGTACCTCCTACAGAGATCGTTTCTACCGTGTCCCGTGATACGCCGTGCGGGTGGGAAACACAACAGGAAGAAGATTCGTTCGAAGCACTGCTTTTACAGAGTGCACAGCATCGTGCTCAGCGGACAGGACTTACCGTTGCTTTTCGTGATCCGTCAGACTTCTCTAGTCAGCGGCCCTTGCAACAATATAAAAACAAGGTTTGTCCCGAGGGTGGCCATGTGCTCGCTTCTTCCCATATTGTCCGCCCACACACTACGTGCTCTTGGGATTTCGAGGCTGCCTCTCCTGGGTCTCCTTTCGTTCTTTCATCTTCTACTATTTATGTAATATATAATGTAGAAGATAAGGAGTTGAGATAAGATCAGTAAAAAGCCTTTGAAGAGGAACTACCGCTTCTTTTCAGCTCTGTGACCGAAGATGCAGAGGGCCAAGATGACAGCTAAACGTGAACAAATCCCGAGAGCGGCTCGGTGACAATAGAGAAGGGCCGAGAATGAGGCTTGTCAGTGACGGTGTGAAAGCGGAGGCACCCAAAAAACGCCACCGAGGGAGCATCTCGGCTTCTTGGCTCGTCATTGGAGGTTAGCTGTTGTCGACTGTTGTCAAAAAGAAGATGACGGCATACGTATAAGCGAGTGGTTTCTCCCCCATGCTCTCAACAAAACCTTCTGTATTTCACTACGTAATATTCTTTGTCACTGTTTTTTTTCACGATTGCTTTTTTTGAAAAATGGGGAAAGTCCGGAAAAGTTGACAGAATAAAGAAGCGCCCAGATTCCGAAGCCAGTCATGAGCAATCGCCGAGCGGCACAGCCCATCCACACCAATCGGCCCACAACCAGGTCCAAGCGAAGGGAAGCCATATAAAGACACACATATGAAGACACACACACAAGCGGGAGTCTGATGACGAGAACCTGGAAAGCGAGCCTTTACTTAATATAGTCGGGCAAACCCATCGTTTCGGGCTACTAATACGCAGATCACTGATCAACTGAGTCTACCCGTAGAACAGTCAAATGGCTCTTGAGTGCTGTAGTTGATACCCAAAAAGCCTTGGATTATTTCTGAGGTGGCAAACATGTGCCAATATGACTATATTTGAAGGTTGGTAGTAGATTCCTGTCACTGAGTGCTGTACTGGCGACGAATTGTGCTCGTTTTTATGTACTTTGCTTTGCCAGCCGCTATCTTTTGATGTGGTTGTGCTCGTTAGCTGTCATGCCACCGTCTTTTCCATCATTGTTTCATGCGAACCATTCTTTGGATGAAATCGGTACATACACCTATCATGTCACATTGGAAAAGAGGAGCGGATAAGAACCCAAGACGTTGGTTTCTCAGCTCAACATCAAGTGTTCCTGAAAAGGTGACTCTATTCTATTTGCGTTGTTTAAAAGAAATGAATGGAAAGTGAGTAAACATAAGAGAAGGACTGTATGTCACTTTTCGGTTTAGTGTAGTCGCTTCTAGTGTACCCCCAAGCCATTCATATATAAATCTTTTCACAGCTCAAAGCCTGATAACCTCGCTTCCTGCTTGCCGCTCTTCCCTGTGCCGTCTTTTTCAAAGACAGCATACCCTAAGATGCATACACTGCCCTGATATATGGAGTCCGTAAAGCGACAGCGTTTTCCAGCTTACACCAGCGTGCCGCCTTCACTCGACCACCATCTCAGCGACCACCGCACCTTTCCCCATGCGCCCTGCTATTCTTGGTGTCCTACGTGTGAGCCGACAGAAGACGAGCTACTGTAAGCAACTGTGAGCTACTGCAAGAGGCGCGCCACACTCTGCAGGGCTCGGTATTCTACAACTAGCACGCCCCGGAGACGGCGGCAAGTGCTGATTGTTTCTGTTGGGGGGCCGTTGCCTCCTGGCTTGCTGTCTTCTTGAGCTCACACAATTTTCAAACATGTGCCTTAAGAATGGCCATGATGACTTACACAGAGTCGTGTCAAGCCATCTTTGCATCATCAAAGGCTTTGCAAGATGATGATTGTCAAGGGAACTAACTTCTATGTACTCGAACTGATTATTGTCCTCTGTCGATCTCCCTTGTTGGGAGACCAGAAGCTCACGATGATGACGACAAGACGACAAGACTGAAGGCCAAACCATGGGTATCAGTGGCATCTTCACATGGTAAGAGGGGCGGAGAGCAGCGACGAGGGGAAAACAGGAGGAAGAGAGGGAGCTGACCAGGACTCGGCTTACCATCTGCATAGTAGGCTACCTGCTACTACCGGCGGAAGATGCGGAAGAAAGAAAAGTAAAGAAAAAAGAGGAGGGAGACACGGGCCAGATTAGGTAGTCTGGGCTGCCAAGACGTGTGTTCTTGGCCCGTCCTATCCCCCATGCTGTGTCATTGACTACCATCAAGACATGTGTGTGCATTGCTGGTGAACCTCCATGTGGTGCACGAGGGGAAGAAATGATATCAGAGGAGGATCAAAAGTCGAGGACGAAAATAGGAAGAAGACAGAAGGCGGGTGCAACGTTCGAGAAAATACGCAAGGTACGCCGCGTGAGCAGGATCGCATGTGGTGTTTGTGCAGAGGAAGGCAAGAAATACGATAATTACAATTGCCTCTGCAAGCAAATTTAATCTAAGAAGTGAATACAGACTTCAAGCAAGCTTGAAGCTCACAGGCAGGGAAGGGCATGTGCACATATATATTGGGGGTATCTCGGCTCAGCCTGTCTCGATAATATCATAGGGCTTTGTCCGCTCTTGGTTTTCTTTTCGAAGCTTTACGTGTATTGAAAATTCTTCTCTGCTAATTTCAAGCTCGACATATTTATGCTTGTCAATTCCAATATGGACCACAATTTGTGGCTACTGTTTGTGGCCTTGTTGGCTAGCTTTGCCTTGTCAACGCCTCTTCCAAGCGAGGAACTCCAGGTGTTGCAGCCAAGACAGTCGTGCAACACGGCGACCAACCGGCAGTGCTGGTCGTCTGGGTTCAGCATCACCACAGACTACGAGACGAGCACACCCGCAACTGGTGTGACACGGACGTACACCTTTACGGTGAGCGAGGTGAACAACTATGTCGGCGGCGACGGTGTGGTCAAGGCCAAGGCTATGTTGGTAAATGGTGTCTTTCCAGGTCCGGCCATCACAGCAAGTATGTCACTACTTTCTCTACTCTCAACCACAAATCAATGCTAACTTTCAGACTGGGGTGATCGTATCAACGTGACAATTATCAACAACCTCGTAACGAACGGGTATGTCTCTCTTCCCCGGCATTGCTGATCTCCTCTCATACTAACCATACAGTACCTCCATCCATTGGCATGGTGTCCGTCAGCTCAACTCCAACCAGAACGATGGCACCAGTGGCATCACCGAGTGCCCGGTCAAGCCAGGAGGCAGCAGGACCTACTCTTTCCTTGCGACGCAGTACGGCACCTCATGGTACCACTCGCACTTCTCAGCCCAATACGGCAACGGCGTCCTGGGCCCCATTGTCATTAATGGACGGCGTCGGCGAACTACGACATTGATCTCGGTCCTCTCCTCATATCCGACTGGTATTATGCGCCGGTTGACATCACTCTAGCCCGAATCAACAACCCGAACAATCCTTTCATCCCAGGTTCCCGGGGTCTTCACCACCGAGTGACAATATCTTGTTCAATGGCAGAAACATCAACCCCAAGGGCAGCGGTTGGTAGCTACCAGACAATTGCTCTCACACCCGGCAAGGCCCATTTGCTGCGCATCGTCAACCCGTCCGTTGAGAACACCTACACTGTCTCACTCGTCGGCCACTCCTTCACCATTGTGGCCACCGATTTTGTCCCGGTGCAGCCCAAAACTGTGACGAGTCTGTACGTTGCCGTCGGTCAGCGCTACGATGTCATCGTCAACGCCACTGCCGCCTCGGGCCTGTACTGGCTCAATGTCACCATGCCCACGGGCCCTTGTGGTCTCAGCAACAACCCACGCCCGGCTGCCATTGTGTCGTACGTGGGTGCCGCTCCAGCGAGGCCGACACCCACAGTTGCCGGCACGGAACCGCCTGACCCGAGCTGTGCCGACCCGCCGGCCTCCTTTTTCACTCCCATTGTCTCGCGTACTGCTCCTGGTGCGTCCACCTTCTCACCCAACTCGGCCGACACCCTCAACACCAACATTGTCCTCTCCCAAAACGGCGTCGCCCGTGTCTTTTGGCCCGTCAACAACTCACCCATGAACGTCTCGTGGAACAAGCCGACGCTGCAGTATGTTTTGAATGGCACGACGGCCAGCATGCCAGCACCCGAGAACGTGATTTCTGTGCCCACGGCCGGCGTCACGACGTACTGGCTCCTCCAAAACAACTCGCCCGTCCCGCACCCTGTGCATTTGCACGGTCACGACATTCTAATTCTCGGTGCATTGCCTGCCCTCGCCAGTCCCCTGGCTCCCGGCAACTCGCTGCGTGCATACAATCCGGCGACCGATGCCGTGACGCTACGCGGCAACAACCCGACGCGGCGGGACACGACGATGCTGCCGGCCTGGGGCTGGTTGGTGGTGGCTTTCCAGACAAACAATCCAGGCGCGTGGCTGTTCCACTGCCATGTCGCCTGGCATGTCTCGCAAGGGCTGAGTGTGCAGTTCCTGGAGCAGCTGAGCGCAATGCCGGCCAAAGTCGACTTGAGCGGCATCAACAGCCAGTGCAACACTTGGGGCACATACTACCCAGCAAACGACCCGTTTCGCCAGGACGACTCTGGTGTGTAGGGACACAAGCTAATTTGAGAGAATCTGGAGAAGAAAGAATAAAGAAAAAAAAACAGTGCTGGATAAGAAAAGGCTCAGGGAAATGAAGAGAAAGCTTGGATATAAATATAGTAAATACATGGAGCCCCGGGCATTCGTGCGGAGGCTTAACTCCTGAGCCAGCCCGTATTGGCAGAATTAAATGTCGATATTACAATACACATACAAATAAAGTACTACACCCGCTGCTATGTTGGGAGTATATGCAGTCCACTTTTTTTTTCACGAGAGATGTGTTGTTTGTCGGCGGGTGAAGACCGAGCTCGAGATCTTCCTCGCTGCCGTTATTATGAATGGTGCTACTGCCGCTGATGCTGCTGACATCCGCATCGCCATGTATGTCTACAGGTGTTGCTGTCAATGCGTTCAAGATGGATCTACCGCGTTGCAAGCTTGCCGAAGAAGATACGGACGATGTGCCGTACTCCAAAGCTCGTTCGGCGGCGATACCCTTGTCTTTGCTGCCAGATCCATCATTCGGTCCCATCCTTTTCGGCAGTGTTATCGGTGCCATTGACAAAGGTCTTTTATGTCGTCGTCAAAGTCGGCCCGGTCTAGCTCCGCTTCGGAAATCCAGAACTCGGTCCGCTTTTTTATGGCATTCGCCCCATCCGGTAGGCCACCGTCGCTGCTGGCAGAAGCTGCTTCTGCCGTGGCCATTGTTGAATACCGATGCTTTGCTGGCAGCTGAACCACCGCTGAAAAGATGTTTGTTTGCTCGGATGATTGAATGGTAGTAGAGACTGCTGCGTCGACGGCTCGTCACTGTGGCGCTGCTGCTTGCACTACTTCCATTTTGAATATGGCCATACTCTCGATCGCGATCCAGTGCACGGCCACGACGCCTGTTACAACGACCTCTGAAACCACACTGCCACGCTGTACCGATGTCATCCCAGTACTCATCGACAGGGCGGCACTCGGCCAACGAAATTACCACCACACCCCCGTTGGTCAACATGTCCCATAGATCAACCACCGCAGCCACCGCCCATCTTGACGTGAAGACGCAGCAGGCAAATGGAAATCTTCATGAGACAAATTGCGTGCGAGGCCACGAAAAAGAGCAGTAATGCGCACCACCCGAGCTGGTTGGCCGTCTCGTAAGCCTCACTGTCCGATAAAGTATCGGTGGCGACCGTCGCCGTGGTGGCACTTGTGCTTGTGCTATTCGGCAATCAAGTCGAGTGGCCGAGAGCAGCGCAACCAGAACGATGGTCAAGTCGTCCCAGCCGGGCATTCTATTTCGGGTGCGGACAAGCAACCATAATGTTGTGACGATAAGGACGAGGAATACGAGGACGGATGAGGAGATAATGAGCGCAGGGCCGACATCTTTGTCCGAGGGCTCTATGCTGGAGAGGTTTGGCTCTGTCTCTGTTTGGAGTCAAGAAGAGGCCGGTGGCGGCCATAGCTGGAAAGGCGACCGTGACAGGAAGTGCAAGAGTGGCCTAGGCAAATGGTGATGGCGTGAGCCACCTAGCTCCAGTAGAATGTAGACACTCTCTTTCTTGACCACTTAACTCTGTCGATTTGCCGAGATGTCAAGGCTGGCTTTGATTCAAGCAGGCGAGTGTAGTCGCCGGTAATCTGAGATGCTTCTAGACGAAGAGGAAAGTGGGTGAGACCGTAGTCGAGATCGCTGAAGAGGTGAATGTTATGACGGTTGCCAAGAAAGTTCAATCTGGTTCAGTACGGAGAACTTTCAGGAGCGAGGCAAACAGATTGTGTATAGAATCGAAAGAAGAAAGGAAGGTAACACGGGGCATGAGAACACACGCAGGAAGGTGCGCACGATGAGGCTGGTTGGAGAGGGAAGGCGCGACGGTCAAAAAGATGGTTGGCAAATCACCAGGACAAAGAAGGAGGGAAAGTCACCTGCTCTTGCTTCGAGAAGAGGAAGGGACGATACGTGTCTTGCGTATATATGTGTTTCTTGTATTAACAACTTGCATTTGATGGGGATATCGGGAGTTAAAGGCGTAAGAAAAATGGTAGAACACAGAACAATTGAGGATAGCAGGTAAGAAGGAATGAGGATACGAGAAGATACAGGGAACCTGGCATTTTTGACCAGCGACATGTCCATGGACAAAACTATGCCCGGTAGTTGTCTTCCTGCTACGCTGTTTGTTGGTCAATTGTCGGTTACGATCGACGCTTGGCCGCGTCAGTTCGGCAGTGCTCAGACGAAGTCGATGGGAAAGGACTGCGGACGAATGATATAAGGTTTTTCTTTTCATAATAATCAAACTTCCAAAATAGACAATTTCCAAAATAGACAGCGAGTTTCTTGCGATACACAAAATCCACCTACCTCTCTCTACCCCGTATGAATGTCATTTGTACGGTCAGCCAGCGCATATCCCTTCACCTGCAGCAGTGTGAAGGCTCCGTACTTTCCTATTTATAGACTTTCATATTTTGTTTGCTTTGAATGAGAATAATGATACATAAATGCTCCAGCAGAGCGGGCTCTTGGTCCTTTGCCAAACATAGACACACAAGGTTGCTGTTGTAAGACTGGAAAGCTCGTCAAGCTGGGTCAGATCTTCCCGGCACACTCCCCACAATGCGCAACGTTCTCTCTAGTTGAACTTGCCGCCGGCCAGAACCCATCTGGTCGTCCTCTTGGGGCGGGCCTTCTGGCCTTGCCGGGACTGCTTGTCCAGGTATCGGCTCACATCTTCGTCGTTCTCCCACGTCACAATACCGTCCTTGGCATCCCGCAGCCGCCGTTTGTTGCCCAGCATGCCCGCCTGGCCCAGAACACCGCCAATCAGGGCGGTCGACCGCAGACTGTCGTCGTTGGCCGGGATGGGGTACGTCACGCGCGCCGCATCGGCGTCCGTGTCGATGATGCCAATCGTGGGGATGGCTTCCTGGGCACACTCGCGCAGCAGCACGTGGTTCTCGAGCGGGTTGAGCACAATGACCAGGTCGGGGGCGATGGCACGCGCACGCATCAGGTGTGGGCGGTAGCCTTCGTCCGAGATGTCGTGGTCCTGCTCGTCGACCATGCGGATGCTGCCGCCCTTGAGCATGACGTCGCGGTTGGTAATGGTGCCCGGGTTCCACTTGTCAAAGACGTGGCAGCCGCCGGCCAGCTGGGCGGCGCGCACGACAATTTCGGCCTGGCCGCGGCGGGTGCCGACAAACAGGATCAGACCGCCATTGTAGGCAATCTCCTCGGCGACACGGGCGGCACGGCGCAGGTGCAGCGCCGTCTGCTCAAGCGAGATAATGTGGATGCCGTTGCGGATACCGTGGATGTACCGGGAGTTTTCCGGGTTCCACATGGCCGTGTTGTGGCCATGTGCGTCTGGGAGGCCAGGAGAAGCTCGAGGGTGACATCCTTGGGGTGGGCGGGTGGTCAATGAGTTCCTGGGGCACGTAGTTGTTCTCAATGGTCGAGCCGAGGCGCTTGGTCTTGCCGGTGCACCTTTGTCTTGAGGATAAAGGTCTCTGCAATGTTGTCTTTCAGCTTCTTCGTCGCACTCCACGTCTGGTGTGATGCCGCCGATGGGTCGGCAGTGTCGGCAGGGTCGGCGTTGGCAGCAGGGCCGGCTTGCGCGGCAGTCTGCTTTTGTTTTTGTGATGATGGTGGTGGCGCACGCGGCGGGGGTGCTGTCTGTGATGAGGGGGTGGATGTTGTCGCTGTCGTCGATTCTGTGGAGATAAAGGCCCGGCGGGCAATCTGCATCTGGCTGCCAATCGGGATCGGCGGTGTGAAGAGCGCTCTCCGGCCTGGAGGGAAAAGAAAGGTCAAAGTTAGTGGACGTTTTGTTTGAGACAGCTCATTGTCGCCATCTGGGTGGGGAGCGTACTCTGCCGGATGGCGGCCCGGGAGAGCATGACTGTTGTAGCAGGTAAACCGATACGGGTTCGGTTGGCTCGGGTGCTGTGTCGGAGGGTCGCAGTGCGGGTTGTCGTCTTGATTGCCTGTGGTCGTCTTCTTGTTATGTGTGGCACGTTTTCTGAAGCATCACGAAAAAATGGAAGCTCAGCCTATTTTTTCGGCGCTAAGGGATACCCGGGATGGACCCACAAGTGGCCAAATGCGCTTTTTGATTGGCTCGTTTTTTGTTCACCCGGAGCCTTGCCTCTGAACCTCACGTACAAATAACTAACAGCAACACTTGTTTTGTCTCGAGCATGCATACAGAGCCGACAACTCACATAGTGCAACGCAGTTTGAAGTCATCATGTGCATTACTGGTGGTGCCCTTTTCTATTGAGAAAAAAAGAATATAGAAACAGAAAAGTGGAGAAGACTGGGACAACCCTCATGAACGTGGAAGGAAGAGATACCAAGAGAAACAATACGTCAAGAAAAAGAAGATGTTGTCCGGAAAAGCAAAAAGGCCAGTAGCATAAAAATGCAGATCATCTCGTCAACCGTGAAATCGTAAAGACACCAAGAATCACCACCGACAGTGTCACAATGGCGCCAGGAAGCAGCAGGTCGTTGGGCACGCCCTGGATCAGCTGCTCGTCGCTGCCGTTGCCAAAGCTGCTGGCCGCGAACTCGCCAAAGGCCTTGCTAGCTGCACCGACGCTCTCAGCCGCACTGCCAATGCTGCCCTTGCTGCGGTTGTTGTTCCTCCGGGCGGCACGGCGGGCCTTGGTCTTTTGCTTGCGAATGTAGGCAGAGTCTTCGGAGTCGTAGTCGTCCGAGTCCTCGTCGTCATCGCCACCACGAACACCGCGGCGGCTGCGGACACCCGAGGTGGCGCGGTCCGAGGAAGCCGGGGTGGGGAGGGCTGGCGCTGCGGGCGCTGCGACGGCGACGGGCGGTAACGACGGGTCGTGCACGAACAGGTCGACCTTGTCGAGGTGGCCGTGGCGGGCCAACAGAACAGCCTCGACGAGGTCCTGGTCGGCGTGATGGAGACGGAGTCGCCCTCGTCGTCCAGGTAGCTGATGGCGAAACCGGCGCCGACAATCTTGCCGTCGGCAAACCGCGGGGATTCCACCGATGTTGTCGGCCTCAGCACCGAGCTTGGAGGCAACATTCTCGACAAAGATGGCAATGCCGTGGGCGGCGGTCACCTGCAGACGGTGGACGCGGCCGCTGGGGGCCTTGAACTTGAAGGGAAAGGGGACCTCGCTGGGCGGCAGCTCCGGGGTGATGGGCGCCATGGCCGAGTGGGGCGGGGACTCGACGCCGACGTGGGAGGCAGAGTCGCCGGGGGCAACACTATCGACGCGGCCGTGGAGGATATTGCCGTGGACGTCGCGGGTCAGCTCGGGCGACATTCATGCGCGACGAGGTCATGTGGGTGTGGTGGTGGCTACCGTCACCCGAGACCATGGACTCCGACTCGTGGTCAAGGGACAGCCAGAACTTGTTCCAGGCAGGGCCTTCGCTGTCGCCGCTCGACATTGTGTTGATTTGCTCGAGAGTGGCGTACGTCAGTTTGAGGACGTCAACCATACCGACAATCTCGCCACTGTCGTTCATGACGGGCAGGTTGAGGTAGTGGCCGTCTAAAAAGGAAGTTTAGTAAATCGTGCTTGGACAATGATTAGTGAAGAATGGGGCGAAGGGACTCGGCTTACCGTGCATCTTGCGCAGCGCCGCCTGGATTGCTCATGTCCATGGGCGCAAAGTCAGGGTGCGGCGTCATGACTCGAACGACACTGCAGTTGGCTGGGTCGAGGCCCGGGGCAATCACACGCAGGACAACGTCCTTGCTTGTAAAGATGCCTGTGATCGCGCCTTGGTCCTGGACCAGCACCGCGGTCGTGTGGTTGTCCTTCATGAGCTGAGCCGCCTCCTTGACCGAGGTGCGCACGCTGACCGTGGTCGGCGGCAGACCGTTGAGCACAGACTCGAGCGTCGGGCCACATCTTGGACCGCAGTGCCTCGACGTACTGGATAATCTGCTGCGGCTGGCTGGCGCCGAGCTCCGACTGCACGCCCTCCAGAGCATCATACAGCTTGCGCGACGACGAGTAGGCACGCTCCAGCTTCTCCATGGCATCATAGAAGCACTTGGTAATGTCCAGGATGCCCGAGATGTCTTGGTTCTCATCCAT
The DNA here is from genome assembly GCA_016097115.2 of Sporothrix protearum. NCBI lineage: Eukaryota > Fungi > Ascomycota > Sordariomycetes > Ophiostomatales > Ophiostomataceae > Sporothrix > Sporothrix protearum. The sequence goes on from JADMNH010000008.1 coordinate 1,568,638, forward strand.
GACGGGCAAGTGGCGGAAACCCTTGCGGACCATGAGATCGAGGGCATCGGTGGCGCTCGTGTCGGTTGCGGGCACACAGCGGGTTCTTGGTCATAATCTCGGCAATGGTGGCCGTGTTGGCCTTGAGGCCGGCACCCACCACACGGAAGGCCAAATCCTTGGCGGTGAAGATACCGGCGATACGGTCGTCGTCGTCGGTGACCAGCACACAGTTCCTCGCGCTTGGCAGCCATCAGCTGGGCGGCCTCCGACACAGTGGTGGCGGGCTTGATCTGCAGGGCGGGGCTCGGCTTTGAGGGCCAGGACGGTGCCCGGTGGGGCCTTGCGGGAGCGGTGGGCACGACCGGGGACATTCGGCTTCTTCTTGTTCAGGTCGCTCTCGAGTTTGCGGCGGATGGCCTGGGGAAGGACAAGGGATTAGTTGGATAGGTTCAATGGCGTCGCGATGGTCCATATACATATTCTATGCAAGTAGTCGCCTACCTCATCACGCTTGGACTGTTTCTGCCGGCTGGCACTGACGGACGAGGCCGCACCAGCACCGCCACCGCCGGGGGCTGCACCGGCATCGGAGCCGACATGGCTGTGGTTGTCGTGGAACAGGCCGAGGTATGCTCGAGTTGGCGGCCGGGCTGTTGTTGAAGGGAATGGCGCCACGGGGCTGGCCGCGGTTCGGCGTGCCGCGCCACAGTGTTACCGGACATGGGTGAATTCGAGATCGTGATCGAGGAAGGGATGGTCGAGGAAGTAGGAGGGAGGGTCAAGGACAAGACAGGAGGGACACCGGTTATTATGCCCCTTGTCAATAGCAGAAAAAGGTGAACGAGGTGAGCGTCGATCAGATCACCAAGACAAGAGAGGACGGGAAAGAAGGAAACACACAACCAACAGGGAACGCAAGAGAGGTCGTCCGATGTTTCGCTATTTCGCTCTCCTGGTTTCTGTCGATTTAATTTGTGAATTAATTTTTCTTTTCTCGTGCCGACCGTTTTGTTGCGTTTTCTTTGGCGGGATCTCTTCTGGCGGCCCAATGAACGTCGCGGGGCAGACAGACAGGGGAACGCACACAGGCACTGGCAATTGCAGGTGGGTAGACACTTTGCCCTAGAAGGGAGCAGGGAGGGGGACGAAGGAACTTCTCGGGTGATGTCTGGTGGTGCGTGGGGGGACTTGCATGCAGCATTTGGCTCATTTGGCTCATTTGGCTCATTTGGCCCGTTTGGCCCGTTTGGCGGTGGGCAGGCATTTGTTGTCTTGGAGATGCACGGACCAGGCAGGAAGGGCAAATGATAGGGGACCAAACACAAAGGGACACCCCAATGGCACCAAAACGGCACTGGAGACAGTCAGGGGAAAGAGGGGCAAAGTCCCCTGGAAGCGAGAGGTACGGCACTTTGGCACTCTTAGTGTACCGAGCCACGCCGGGCCTAGCGTTGATGAGCATTGGCAGTTTTGCACTTAACGGGGCTGTTTTGTTTCGCGATGCCCCGCAGTTGGCGATTTGTTTTGGTCGTTCTGATAGCAAATTCCCAACACCGCGACGATGCAACGCCACAGAGAAACGCAGTCCAATCTGCAGTGCGGCAGCGGTATCATCATGCTCTCGACTATCGGCGAACATCCTTCTGCCCACGCAGTAGGCTCAACAGGTCCTCAGGTTTCCACGACATAAACAGTGACGTCGAAAGTAAACAAACAGTCGACAGTGCGATGCACTTGTTGGCTTTGTTGACTTTCTTGACTTTAGCCTCAGAGAAAGTACTGGCTCTCACGTCAACCAACTATGCGTACAGTCGCACGCCCATAAGTCGCGACTTAATGAACCCATGTCGTTCCCCCCGGGCTGCGGGTGCCTTGCATGAACGCTCAGAGTAATATCGGGCCGGGCTATTGGGATTCTCGAGATTGCAGCGCGCTGAGTCCAGAAGTCTGTCTTGTTTTCTTGTACTTTTGCTTTCTCTGTTTTTTTTGTTTCTTGTGACATCGCGGCCGCGTGCCTTGTCTCTATGTTTAGGGTCAGCAAAGCTGTCCCGCTCGCAGCATGAGCTGTGACATCGGACAGGCAGCAGATGCCCAGGTCTGCAAACAAACCCGAGTAACCGCACACTCCCTCAAAGAGCTTGACTTTTTCGATGCAGGATGCAATACACTCTGGCTCGTTGTCTAAGTCAACCCGCACCCCTAGCCTGTATGATATGCATTAGAGCCGGCAGTTCGACGTATGTGTATTTGTAGAGGCCGGAGACCTATTAGACAACAATCGTCATTGACAATGTCGGGGGCATCTGGAACACCCTGGATTGTTTTCTTTTTCGCCTCTATTGGCATTCTTTTCCGTTGCATCCCCCCGCGCGCAGACGTAGATGACCACGCCACCAGAGACATTAACGTGCTGCGAACGGAGGCGACTAAGGGCACAGGCTGCAACGGTGACCAGATGAATTGCCCAAAGTGGTCATACGCTCTCCCTTTTGTCCGTTGCCCCGGTCAAAACGGAGGCAAATCGCTGCATTCCGGTCATGGCGACCAAGGCTGTGGCATGCAAGCTTGGCCAGACCGGGCGAAATATGTTGCCCAACCGGGGGCAAATACGCAAAAGATACTGAAGAAAAGGAACAAAGAAACGGAGCACTTTGTCCGCCTGTGGACGAGGCACATGTGCTCCGTCATCCGTTCTCCGTGCGTGCGATGTGAGAAAGTCGGCAGAAAGCCGAGCCGTGAGACTTGGCAACTGCCCCATTCCAGGGAATGTTCGTCCGTTTGACAATTTGGTTGACAGAATTCTTCACAGCACCTCCTTGCATTGAGTCCGCTCGTGGCCTACGACGTACTCGGACCAGTCGATGACGCTTGCCTTCTAGATGCAGGCCGGGAATTGCGCTTTGCTGCACACAGCATTTCTCGCATACACAAGTGCGCAAACGATGCTGCCACCTTTCCCATCCTCGTCCCTCCGAGTACGACTACAACATGAGTTTTTGACAGCTCCGGGTCCAAGACATGCATAAGGCGCCGTTTCGCGACGGCGGCAAGAATACAGACGCACTTTCGCAAAAGGTATGAGGGTTGTCACATTCGGGATGGATGTCAGAATGCCAAAATGCCAAAATGCACCTGCAACATTGCGCTTATATTGAGCATGCCGTATCAAGTAGTGTCTGTAGAAATAGGCAACTGACGATATCTGGGCATAAGTCCGTGCCGCGATGTCGCCCGCCGGCTTCATTTACCGGCATCGCCATGCTTTTTTCCCTGATCCCTCATTGCCGATATCTAGGGACGTATCTACGGCTCGCCTTTTCACGATGTCCATACGTCGTACGATTTCAGGACCATGCTTTTTTTCAGTGGTGGAAGTCGAAAAACACGAAATGTAGCCATGGAAACGAGAAGCTGCCTATATACTTTTTTTGTCTTTATAAGAAAAGAGGAACGTGTCGATGGTTGGTGTCGCCAAAATGTGGTTGGCTTGCTTGAAGACACTGGTAGTCAGAGTCGTTGCTGGACCTTGGCCTGAATAGGCGTACTACTGTGTACGAATGGCAATACAATAAACTTGATGAGCAGAGACACTACAGGGCAGCTCCCAGGTCATTTAGAAAAAAGTCTGGAAAAGACATCACAATGTGAGACCTTTTTTCTCGCCGTCGTCCCGCCAGAACAGGTCTGGACTTGGATCCATGTAACTTCGAGTCAATAAAGTCCGGTGATTGTGGCGTTGGAAGAGGAAGAAAACAAGAGATATAAAGCGGAAATAAGAAAATTATCAGGAGAACTCCGTTGTTGGAGGGTGAGAAGCTGGGCAACGACCAAAACAAACAAAAGAAAAGAAAGCATGTTCTTTTATTATATATTGCGTCTGAGGCGGATTTGCACAACGCAGGACATCTGAAATTACAACTAGACGAGATGCAAAAATAAGTAATTACAACAACGCAAGGGCGAAAAATACACGGTAAAAAAGGACAAAAGAACGAGACGACAAGAAAATTTCGGGTTTTGGTGCATCATATTTCAGCTGCTTGCGCCGAGCTCCCTAGTTTGATAGCTACCTGTTTTGGCGGAGCAATCCGCGGAGGACGACAGGGAAGCTCAACCATTTGGTCTCGAAAGGTCATTATGCGAAAGGTCTTGATCTGCTTGTTGCCTGCATTTTGTCTGAATGGATGATACTTCAAATGTCGCAATGTCGACTCTCACAACTTCACCAATTCATTTTCGCATGGTCGCACCTTCTATTTGCTTTGCAATGGCTTGTCGCCGCCCTTCCTGATTCGGTGGCCCTTTGTATCGCACCTTCCATTCTCGGTTTTGTTGGTCGTGGCTCTTTCCTATCAGGCAGAGCTGCCGTCTCATCTTTCCCTTCAATCTCGCCGCTTACCCCTTCCTTGCCCCCGAACTGCAGCCTTCCAAGCGCTGTCAGTCCAAATGGAAGGAGTTGAGGGCGTGTGCATTCACACTTTGTGAGGCGAAAGGGGGCAGGGGGGGCGTGTGGGTGGAAACAACAAAAGACGAAGGGGAGGGAAGCAGCGACGGGCAGTGATGGACTCGTAATGGCCGCAGGGCCAATTCGCTCCCAGCTTGGCAGGCGCCGCCGGGCCACTGCCCTTCGCGCCTACTGGCATCGCATGAAAGCGCTCTCACACCCACCTGCTTCCCCCTTCGGTCAGAACGCCCGTTGCTAGGCAACGCCAGTCAACAACCAACCTCAGAGCCACCCATCGTCACACGCAGCACTCTGCCACTACTCTGGCTCCATCGTGCTCTGGCCCATTCTGCTCTCGCCAACATTCCGATAAAACTTCATACTCTTCTCAACCCTCATCCATCTACACTCTCCCCTTCCTCTTCTTACTGCTTTCTTTCGCCTTTTTCCCTCTTTTCCCTTTTCTTTTTTTGATCCTTGCATCAAAAGAATCAAATCAGTCCCAACAGACAGACTTCGAACAAAGCATCTTGTATCTTTCTTTTTTTTCTAGTCTTCTTTCAAAAGAGGATTGGAAAGTAAAGAGAGACTTCCAAACAAACCGAGCAGCTTTCTCCTTTCCAAAGGACCAAGAGAGCATCACCAACCCCAGAGAGGACTTCGGTTCTCGCATTTCCATCCCCCTCAACCTTCTCACAACCTCTCCCGAGTTGTGTCTTGCCAACCCAGTCTTTTTTGACTGAGCACAACTTCGGGATCCTCTTTCCGCCCGGCCATCTGGCTTGCCCTCTGCGTGAGGTGAGTTGATTGAGAGCCGTAGCCAAGCATCAAAAAATGATCAGACGCAGGCAGCTAACATCACGAACAGTTTCGGAACCTACCTTTTCGATATAGGTACGCTTAATTGCGACAACTTTTTCGACAAACCGACAACGACAAAAATCGACGACGACGATAATACAACAACGACAATCAACGATACCAATACAACAACGACAATATCGACATCGACAACAACCGGCCAATTTTACGACAATTTCCGACGATTTTTACTTTCCGAACTCTATCTCGCACGCACTCTTGTTCCCAAAACTAGACAATATCACACAAGAGTCTCAACAATGCTGTCCACACCCATCAACAACACACAGAGCAGCGCTCTTCAGACTCGCCAACGGCTCCACCGGAGACAAAAGTCCACACCGGTGGCTGCTTTTGATGCGATGAAGATGAGCGGGTCCTCTTTGCCGCCGACCAAGCAGCAGCAATCCGCTGCTGCCGCTGCCGCTGCCATGCAGCAATCCGCTCAAGCACAAGCTCAGTCTCAGCAAACAATCACAGTCTCGCCAGGCCGGCCACCGCCGTGGTCTGAGCCTCGACACGAGAAGGCAGCAGCTCCAGCAGCGCCAGCAGAGACAGCTACAGATCCAGCAGCTGCAGAGCCAGCAGCAATCACAACAGAAGCAGCTTCAGCAGCAGCAGCAGCAGCAGCTCATGGCAGCAGCGGTCGCGGCCGCATCCGCAACTACTAACCAAGGACACCCCACACAGCATGTTATGCAAGAAACGCAGCAGCAACGCACAGTACGCCAGGGCATCGATGCCCAACAGTTTGCCCAGCAGTCCGCGAACAAGCTCTCCTCTTCGCGCGGCAACAACAGCAGCAACAACAACAACAACAACAACGGCAGCAGCAGCAGGACTGCGCTGATGCTTTCGATTTCTACAATGGGCCCACCGCCGCCATGATGAGAAAGACGCTCTCCGGTGGTGGCCTGCCCATGCAACAGCAAGATTTCCAGCTCTTTGCCAACTCCAACCCCCATGGCCTCCAGTCACCCACAGCATTCATGAACTTCCAAGATGCCAGCAACACCGTTGGTTTCCCGCCGTCGGCAACCTCTCCCCAGGGTTGGGCGTCTGAGGACGACACGTCGAGTACACGCCGTGCTTCGCGGAGAGTCAGCAACGGAATCATGGATCGCGTCTCTAAGTTTGAGGGCATGACCATGGAGATGCAAAGACCAGCTACGCCCCCTCACCAGAATGAACATAGTGAGTGGCCTTCTATGGAAGTGACTCAGTTTCAAGAGAACAGAAGACTAACTGAGCAGAATATTTCCCGCCGACACCAACGGAAACTCCCCTTGAAAGACTGGAGAAACAGCAGGGTGCTCCCCGTCTCGATCGGTTCGCCGACAACTACGACGAGTCCATGGAGGAGACCCTGAAGCCTCAGCGGAACCGAGGCCACCACTCGAATCGTTCGTCTGGTGTCTTCGATGACCTGCGCCAACAGGCCGAGGCCGTGGCTCTGGCCACCCCGCCTCGGTCCAACATGATCCGGATGCCCATGACTCCGGCCGACTTCATGAACATGAACATGCAAAACGGAACCTTTGTCGCCATGCCCGTTCCTGCGGATATGCAGCACCTTTCGCCTCCCCAGTCACAGCACCCTACGCCTGCCACGATCCAGGGCGTGTTTGATAGCAACATCGCTGGCAACCCCAACGCTTTTGTTAACAAGCCCGACCTGTGGGCAACCGAGTACGACTCTCAATCCACTGTGTCGCCGTTTGGCTCTGGCCACCCTGCCTCGCCCTCGTACTCGGAGACCCCCGGCCCGGCCCGCCGGCGATCGCACCACAAGCGTAACGAGTCCATGGCTAGCATCGCGAGTGCTGCTAGCATTGCGAGTATCAATATCGACGAGACCCGCACAGAGACTGGTGTTACCCTTGACGACATTGCCATTTACATCGACGGTCCCAACCCCGCCGATGGCAAGTGGCGGTGCTTGTACGAGAACTGCGATAAGCGTTTTGGTCGCAAGGAAAAACATCAAGTCCCACGTCCAGACCCATCTCAACGACCGCCAGTACCAGTGCCCGCACTGCCAGAAGTGCTTCGTCCGCCAGCACGACCTCAAGCGCCACGCCAAAATCCACACCGGTGTCAAGCCGTACCCCTGCGAGTGCGGCAACAACTTTGCCCGCCACGACGCTCTTACTCGTCATCGCCAGCGTGGTATGTGTATTGGTGCATTTGACGGTGCCGTTCGCAAGATTGGCAAGCGCGGCCGCCCTCGCAAGTCTCGGCCCAGCCTTGATGCGCGCCGTGACAAGTCGTCTCGCACACGGTCCAAGAACAAGACTTCTGGTGCTGGCAGCTCGGCGTCTCTCGACGGATCGTCGCACTCTGGCTACTCTGACAACTCGGCAGGCAACTCGCCGAGAAGCGAGGGTTCGGACAGTCCCTTCGACGATGACCCGTTCGAGGTCGTAGACAACGGTATCCTGGATATGGGCTTTGGCTCCAGCGCGACGCCCACGTCAGGGTCCATCTCGAGAGCCACCATGAACCCCAGTGCTCTCGCGGTCTCGTCTGCTCCTATGCCCGGTGCTGGCATTTCTGCACAGGAGATGGTCAACATCATGCCTGTTGTATCGCGTGCCGAGCACGCCGCCGCCATTGCCGCATCACCATCAGCCATGAGCCACTACTCGCATGTGTCCCGTGCTTCCCTCCCGGGTTGCAGCAACGATGCCGAGACCGAAGAGTTTTTGCCTACCAATCTGCCGACTTCCCCGACCAAGAGTGCGACTAGCCACTACTCGCATCACCCTGGTACCCCTCCTGAATTGTCAGCGTCGAGCTCGCCGCCGCAGTCTTCTACTCGCTTTTTCGATTTGGATCCCAACTCGAGCTGCGCAGACGGAGACGCCATCGGCATGAGTGCTCCTTTGACAGGCAGCTGTGGTACCCTGGGCATGGATGTGGGTAACATCTCGACCAGTACCATCGACGAGGACATCATGCTGATGAAGGCTTACACCGCCGATGACGTGCTCGTTCAGCTTGACGACTCGGGTCTCAGCATGCTGAACACGAGCAAATTTGAAGACGAGTACGGCATGTTCACCAACAACGATGATGTCTTCTTTGGTAACAACTAACGGGAACGGCACGCTTTATGAGGGCGCGTTGATTTTGCTTCGTTCATGTCTTGTTATTGTGTACTGTATCAGATTTACGCCTTTTGATGAGTCCACGACAATAAGCCCAAGGCTTCGAGCGGGTTTTGCTTTACCTTGCGCCTCCTTTCTTTGTTCTTCGGATTTTCTTGCGATCTGAAATGTAAATTAGAGGAATCTAGACCAGGGGCGGATTGTTTTGGGTTATCCTTATCTGTTTATTGTATTTGGCCAGGGCATTTCCGATGATGCTCTTTGTTTTTTCTGCATTTCATGCGCTTGTTTTTCATTGGCGGAACGTTTTTGGGTATTCTGAATTGCGCGGGAACGGATACGGAGTCAGTCAGGGCACACCGCAAGAGCGAAGACGGGGGAGGCGTCAATATCGCGCAGGGACGAACCAGGCAAAATAGGTGGCCTCAGTCTCCCTTTAATATTTGCTCTTTTCATGTTTCTTTCTCTTTTGCATGACGGCTGGCTCGATGTCCATCTCGCAATGGGTCTTTTCCTGATTTACTTGTTTTTCGGAATACTCACTCTGCCAGCTTCCATAGTTACTTAATTGAGCAACGTTGTGGCGGGAATTTTCTTGCAAGTTAAACTAATGCATCATGGCAATGTTATGCATTCATTTTCATCTAATCTTGACTTCTGTAGTATTTATGTATTTCGTTTGTGTATTTCGTTTGTGTATTTCGTTATACTATCATGATAATAAAAATGTCCGCACCGCTAGGCTGTAGAACGGACCACCCGATATTGTATCTCTCTTTATAATGTCCGCCGTCTGTTTCCGTCGCTGTTCCCATATTTTCCTTCTATGGCCCGTCGGTCATGACGTCCACCGTCGTCGGAGCAGACAGCGTGTATGTCGACACTGACGTCGACGATGACATGCCACGTTGCTGTTGGTCCCATGCTTGTCGGCACATGGACCTCATTAGCCGCTTCGGGGCGCTCCGATCCGTCATTAGCTCAAACGCTTCAATGGCCATTTCGCTGACGACCTCGAGACCATCCACAATGACCCAAGCGGGTGAGACGGTGTCACGAATGCTTTGCATTTGTGCCACCAGAGGTGTGTTGAGTGGTTCATACGCGAGCTGTGCGCGTTAGTAGGCTGTAGTAGATAAAAAACAGAAATATTGGATACCTTGGGCGCGAACTCACCTCAACAACGACGCCGCCTGTTGGGCTCTGGAGCCACTGACGCGGCATTTCAAATTCGGCGGCTGGACTGCCATCGGTGTTGACGACGGGCACGCACGAGACGATCATTGTGGGCTGTTGGAACTCGGCGGGCCACAGGTCAGACTTGGTGGCCAGCACATGGCAGATCTTGCTGCTGCCTGCACCAGTAGTACCATTTGTGGCGGCGGCAGCAGTGGATGGCGACTGACCCTGCCTTTGGAACCAGTTGTTGAAATGCGTGGCCACACCAAAGGCGTTCCGCGGTGTCCGGTTGTAGATGAAGATGTGACGGCAGCCGAGTCGAATAAGAGCGTAAATGGCGGCACGTGCCATACCACCGGCGCCAATGACGAGCGCCGTTGTCCGGAGGGCTGCACCACGTTGCGCGGGCTGAGGGCGCGCTGAATGCACTTGTAGATGGAGCTCCAATCGGTGTTGTCGCCGTAAAACTCGTTGCATGCACCGGCCTTGTTGCGTGCCTTGACGTGTTCGATCACGGCGTCGCTGTGGCCGCGCATCGGCAGAATGACGTTGACTGCGCCAATGGCAGTGGCGTGCTTGCTCTCGAGCTTGAGGTACGGCCGAATCGTAATCTTAAAGGGCGATGCCAGTGTCGCACCGCCAAATGTACTGTTGCCGTTGCTCGTGATGGACAAGAACAAGTTCTTTAGGTCGTCGACGGTGGTGCATTCGGCGGCCTGGAACTTGTGCGACATGCTCCAAAAGTTGTAGGCCGCAGTATGTAGGGCCGGGGTGATCGAGTAGGCAATGTGGGAGCCAATGGTGTAGAAGTTGAGAGCATCTGCTTTGCCGGTCTGGAATTCGATAAGTGTGGCCGACTTGCTGGTGGCAACGGAGGCCAAGTGGTCGCGGCGATTCGGCAGGTCGGGGTGCTTGACTGGATTGAGGATGCGGCCTTGCAGCGGCAGGCGAATGCCGAGCAAGGAGTAGTCGTATGCGACAAGTGGTGGCTTGGGGTCGGGCACTGCCTGGGCGATACGGTTTTTAAATGCGAGAGGCTCTTCCTCCGGGCTGCCGCCGGTGCAGAAGCGCACGATACGCACAACATTGCAGCCGAGACGCTTGGCCCGCTCGTAGTTTTGAACGAGACTATAAGACGACCATTGTGGCGCTGTCAGACCCGGGTACCAGTAATCGCCGATGATGCTCGTGCGGCCCCGGCGGGCAAGAACGTGCCGCACGAGTTCGTTGTTTCTCTGCAGGTCGAGACTGAGGTACTCGACATTGAGTCGAAGGCCAAGCTCGAGCAGCTCTGTGTCCACACGATCCCGCTCCTCGGGCGGTCTGGTGCGCTCCTCGCGTGGCTTCTCCTCCACGTTGTAGATGATGGGCACGTCTAGCTTGCGGCGAATCAGAGCCACTTGCCGGGCAATGACACTCAGCATATCTTCGGGCCAAGCGTCAATAATTAGCTCAATGCAGTCACCGCGGGCCTCGAAGTCCTCAAGTTCCAGGTCCATGTCAAGCAGATCGGACAAGCGTAGCCGCAGGATGTACGAATGGGCACGGAACTCTGGCGGGAGAGCATTGATCGAGAAAGGGCTCTCAGCCCACTGTTTCCGCCATGGATGCTCCTGGAGCAAGTCCAGGAAACGTGTGAAGTCTTCTTTGGCGTAGAAGAGCCGTGATGACGAGCCAGCGAGCGGACTGTTCTTGCCACTCACGACACCGTTGGAGCTGCCATTTGCGCCTTTGCCATTTAGTTGGTACTGTTCCCAAGGGCTGCTTGTCCCGCTGTTGGTCACGAGAGAGTCGCCGTTGCTACCGGTAGTGGAAAACCGGCCGCGGTATGGGTCGTACAGGTTGTAGTATTCGAGGTTGGCGCACTGGCGGTGGCTCTGATCGGCGCGTAGGAGCTGGTCTGCGTCGGCGGCGTCAAGAAATCGCACAATCTGTTCGCGTTCGCGGTGCACATAAATGACAGGATGTGTCTCGCCATACGCGCGCAAGACGACTTGCGCGTCCTCGGCCAAACTGCTCATGCCGCACTCGATGATGCATCGCCGGGGATTGGAGTCGAGCATTTGGCGGAACACCTCTGCATTGCGTCGTGCAAAGGCCTCACCGCCGTGACGGGCCAGGAAATGGCCACGCGAGACGCCCGTCACCTGCTCAAAGTAGTGGTCCTCGGTGATGAGCCGTCGCCGCAGGTGCATGGCGCCGATGAACCCGAGCGTCCGCTTGCCTGCGCCGCGGCAGCCGACCAGCACGATGGTGGCATCCGGGTCGAAGAGCCGCTTGTTGGGCGGCGGTGTGGACAGAGGCGACGCCATGTAATTTGGGTGCTTTTTTGCGACGCCCGCAAAAAAAGAAAGAAGGAAAGTCTGGAAAATTGGAGTTTGCGCCCAGGTATGGTGCTTGTTGTATGGGGTTCGCTTTGCTGGCGGGACGGTCTACACAGTATGCAGGTGCTCGGCAATCTCCAAGCTGCCAACACGAGCTGCCGGTCGGTCGCAGTGTGACCGGAGAATGTCTTCTCAACCCCCCGTGGCGCCTATGCAGCAAGCGACATGAAAGTGAGCCGGAGGCCGGGGCTATGTTGCTGTCCGTAGCTCTGCTGCGACAGCCCTCGTGGTTGTTTTCCGTGCGCCGGTCGTGGGGTTGTGAGCTGGGTTCGCGCTGTTAGCTTCCTCCGCCGCGAATTGCGCCTTGGTAGTTCCTTTTTCGCGGGGAATTGCCGTTGGGGTTTGTCGTCTTTGTCGATGCTGAGGCTTTTCGAAATGCGTCACGCTCTGTCTTCGCATGTGTCGTCTTGCAGCGTACAAGAAGAATGACCTGCCTGTAGAGGAATTGGACGACACGCGCTCGCTTTTTGTGCCGCTAATCGGATTTGCGGGGGGGGGGGGGTGGGTTGCTGTGGCCTATTCGATATTGCGCAAGCTCTGCAATTGTCCGGTCGGGGTCAAGAGGTCAAGGGTGTTTGTGTATGTGTACAGGACCAAAAACGAGGCCTCAGATTCTCAAGAGAGATTTCTAGATCACTTTCCTACAACAATAAAATTCTCGGGGGCGTCAGTAGGGAAGGCACGGCTCTGACATTGGGAGTCTGTCCGAAAAAGGCCCTTTTGGGGAAGTACAGAGTAATTACAAACAAGCAGTGCCGGCAGGTATCTTGTGGTCCTTCCTGGGCGGAATATCTGAAATGCCCTCGGCAGGTGCGTTTTGGTGTGTGTTGGGCGAGGCACGGCAGCGCAAATGACGGCGGCAGGTGCGACCGTGGTGGGTCAGAACGGAGCACCACCGGCTTAACAAATCCCCCATCGTCCCTTCCACAACGCACTAATACCATACGAGTCGCCCCTTCCCTTTCAGTGCGCAAGTGCTTGGCTCGATGCGAGAGCCTTGTTGGCGGGGCCATTCAGCGGGGTTGATTGGTGCGTGGAGCGGAACACGTGAGCACAAGAAAGGGAAACTGCAAAGTGAGGAAGGCGAAAGGACGTGAGGAGAATTGCTACTGACCCCATCCTCGCCCATCTGCCAGCGGTCGCCCGAGTCGCGCCCAGGCAGCCAATAGCAGTTCCCAGAATGAGCAATATGGGGCCTTTCCTCTTTGTGAGCGAAGCCACACACCGAGATCCAGAGCAAAGCAATCCTGCCTTTCCGTTTTGTACGAGGCTTTTGGAGCGGAGTCCGTCACTCTCGTTCGCGAATCCGGCAGCCACACGAACACTCGAGAAAAGGGGACCGCAAACGCGCAAAAGCATTGACCGACGACACCCCGTCTGACAAGACAGCCGGCGATAGGACGCACAAGCACGCCGCACCAGCCTCCTTGGTTACACACGAATCAGCAAACCACGATCTTGAGCCGCTATCTTTGGAGCTCTAAAAGCTGTGTGAGCTTCAGGGCATGGCATCAAGCATATCGCGTCTCGGCTGGCGATCTCTGCGGTGACAGGGCGGGGACGCAGTCTCGAACCTGAACGGACCGAGCAGCATTTTCTTCGTCCATCTGCTTTTCGCCTATTCTCATAATCCCTTGCCAGTTATTGGACGCGCTCTCGGGGACGCCCATTCTCCTAACAGAAAGCTCCCGTGCTACGCCCGGCTGGGGGATGCCGGTGGCCACGCTCATGGATCAAAACGAGGCGTCCAACTCAGCGGTGGATGAGCCCATTGCTGCCGGCGAGACGACAGAGGGCTCTGCATCGAACCCAAGGAAGAGAAAGAAGAGCTCAAGAGCGTATGTTCTTCGCGGAGGCCCCACAGCCTCGTGAGGCGGATGCATCCTATCATGCAGCTCGGTGCTAACATCTCATCTACAGATGCGACTTTTGTCATATCAACCACCAGCCTTGCGATGTACGTTGCAGATACAGACACCGTCCCTTCTTTCCTTCATTCTTGCCTCCCACAGTCATGCTAACGGTTCCGTCAGAATGCAAAACCAAGATGTAGCTACTGTGAGCGACATGGCAAGTCGTGCTTGTATCTGCGCCCACAGAAAAAGCGTGGACCTGCACAAGGCTATAGAAGCGCCTTGCACTCCATGAGAGAGAGTGCTGCTGCATGGGGTGCCGCCCTCAACTTAATACCCAGCCTTGGCCCTGTCATCGAGGGCTACCTGCAGAAGGAGGAGGGGAGGCGCTTGATACGAGCAATCAAAGATCCTCAGCAGCAAGAGTTTTTCATCCAGTCGTGGCAGCAGAGTTCGGTCTTCAAGTCCTTCTTTGGCGACGAAGAGTCTGCAGAGAATGCTGAAGCCGGCGAGACGACAGACGCTCCTTTTGCGCCGCGGTCCTCCTCTACTGCCGCTGACAGCACAACTGCTAGCAGCACAGATACGATTGTACCCTCTGCACAAACACCATATCTACCACCACCACCACCGACGACATCCACAGACGGAGGGCCTCCGCTGGATCTTTTCAACATGCAGATGCCTTCATCACTACCACAGCCGCCACCGCCACCACCACTACAACACTCTTCATCTTCGCTCTCATATTCGCCACATCAACACCAACCACATCAACACCCACAACATCCACAACAGCATCATCATCAAATAGCACCGTTACCGTACGACCCTAAACTAGAATCGCTTCTTCACCCACATCCCGGCAACCTCTCACATCCACACGGCCACTCCATGTTGTCTTCACCGGACGGCATGGGTGGTGGCCTCGGCGGCATACACACCTCCCTATCCGACATTGTTGCTCGAGATGCAGCGAGAGCGTAAGTTGAGCCTATCATGAAGCAACCGGAAAAGGCCGTGGGTTGCAGCCGTGGGTTGCTTTTAATGCATTTAACTAACCTTTTATTCAGAACAACGAGCTTCACCCAAACACTTGGGTCACTGGGTTTCGGACCGGACGAAACATTAAATGACTTCTTAAATATCAGCTACAATCTGGACCCGACAGACACGACAGCAGACCAAGATCCATTGCTTGGAAGCGAACTGGATCAGAAGGCGTATTACGAGCTTCTTATGGGACGACAATTTCAATGATGAGCAGTCGTCCCAAGCGCAGAGTTTGAAACGAAGTCGATCTGTAAAGTCTCTGAGAGCCGGCACTTGAGGGGACAACTTTTCTCTCAACACAGCACCATTCTGTTTGGTGAACGAGCGCGATCTTTACAATATCAGGTATACAACAGCAAATCTCCTGGTTACACTCTACATCTGGCACACAATGCTTGCCAGATTTGCGTAGGGCCAACGAAAACAAGATACCAGCTTGGTAGTGGTTTTTTTTGGGACAGGATGTTCAACATATTATCTTGAATACATTGTTTTTGATACCACATTTGTTTCATGTCATACTTTACGTCTTTGGCCCTAGAATAATGTTGCTGATGATTGTTTATCTTCTCGGTTAAGAATGCCTGAAAGTACTTTTCCTTTTCTGACTTCTGATATGTTTGAGAGGCACATATCCAGGCCTCGTAGCTGCATGTTGGCTCCATTACCGCCTATTACCGCCTCTGACGTTTTTCCACCTTTAAGTTAAACGACACCGAAATCTTTCACAAGCGATCTAACAGCGTCATTTTGCGCAAGAGCAACCCACATAAAAAAAACCGACTGCCTAGATCTTATCAAGAAGGCCGCATCAGAATTTCATGACTCACTATCCAAACAGCTGTTTACTGTAACACACACTTGCTACAGCTTTTTGCGCCCCATCCCGTTTGTTCTTGACCTGTCGTGCGACAGTTTATTTAAATGTACCTTTCCTTTCCAGCTTCAAACTACATTCTCTCCCACCCCCTCCATCGCCCTCCAACCTGCACTCTCCTTTCTCGTCTTGTCCTACTCGAGATCTGGAAAAAGGCAGACGCATAACATTCGGGGTTTGCCATCGTCCAACGGCCGCATTATTTCTTGCAGAAAATCACGGTGTGTCACCATCCTTTGTTCGTGTTACAAAACATCACATCTAACCTCCAATAGGACTTTCCTCCTACTCAAGATGTCCGCCCCAAAACAGCTCATCAGCTCGGGCTCCGCGTTTGAGGCCCAGATTGGCTACTCGCGCGCCGTCGTCTCCGGCGACTGGGTCTTTGTGTCGGGGTGCACGGGTTACGACTATGTGACGGGCCAGCTCAGAACGGGCGTCGCCGACCAAGCGGACCAGGCGCTGCACAACGTGGCCGCCGCGCTCGCCGAGGTGAAGCCAGACGATGGTGGCGAGTACGAGGTGCCTACGATGGCTGATGTGGTGCGGGTGCGGTACATTCTGCCTGACCGGGCTCTGTTTCCCAAGACGTGGCCGGTGCTGCAAAAATGGTTGGGCGGGCCGGAGGGCGCGAAACCAGCGGCGACAATGATCCAGGCCGGGCTGATGGAGGAAGAGATGCTCATTGAAGTGGAGGTGACGGCACGGCGGCCACGGAAGACGGCCACAAAGGACGGTAACGATGCCCTTCCTGTATAAAAGGATGCAAGATCGTGGTGAGCAATAGTAGTTTGAAGCAAAGCAAGCTGTCTTTCATACATATTTGGAATCAAGTGCATTGGTGTCAACATTCAAATATCTAGCGTAACGTCATGCTTAAAGGCTCCGAAGGCTCAATTCAGAGGACAGATAACAAGAAAAGAAAAGAAAAAGCAAGCACAAAAGGCCGTTCATATCATACAAATCGTTTCCTTCCATCCTTTCCGTCTACAGAAGCAGACCGACAAGACCGCCACCGACAAAGGCCGAGGCCATGGTGATGTAGCTCGATATCGAGAACAATGACATGCCGCTGATGCCGTGACCGGACGTGCAGCCACCGGCAATGCGCGAGCCAATGGCCATGATGAAGCCGCCCAGGGCAGCTACAGCGGGAGAAATGGCGCTGGTCGCAGCCGCCGACGACGGCGAAACGCCAAAGTAAGGCACGATCAGTGCGAACGCCCAGGCGCCGGCATAGATGGCGAGCGAAAAGGTGATGGAGTTGATGGCCGGGACCTTCTTCGCGGCGGCCTTGTCGTCGTTCGTCTTGTCTGACGGCGAAGAGGTCACATAGTACAGCAGCCAGTCACCAACGTCCTCGTAGACCGTCGAGACGCCCAGCAGGGACTTGCGCACAGCCACCGAGACGAGCTGCACAAGGCCAATAGCCAGACCGCCAACGACGGGCGAAATCTTGGCCTCGGGGCCGGGGCCGTATGTGGCTAGCGAAGCACTGACAATCGCCGCGAATGTGACCTCGAGACCGATGAGAGCGACAGCGTGGGAGACGCCAAAGAGGCCTGGAAGTTGGTGGGCGGTGACGCTTTTGCGGGCTTGTCGGCCTGCTGGGCCACAACCGTCTTCTTCCAGCTGTCGATCCGTGGCCGCAGAACGGCAGCCCAGACGGTGCCGCCGAGAAGGCCACCGCCGAGGGCATAGTATCCGGAGCGGATGCCCAGAGCTGCCTGGGCCAGCACGGTGCCCGGGCACGCGCCAGACAGGGCCATGCCAGCACCAAGCGCCAGACCACCAATCACGTTGCCGTCATACGGCGCAAACCAGCCGCGGTCGGCGTATGTGCGAGGCGAAAACTTGGCGTAGCCAATCTTCTGTGCGGCTGTCGTGATAATGGCGCTGGCAGCCGTGGCTGTCAGGAACGTCTGGAGCATGTGGCAGTTTTCCCACGTCAGCTGGTCGAGAATGACGGCAGGCTGGTAGACGCCGGAGGCGACCAAGGCGGCGCCGAAAGCGGCGCCGGTCACGGCCGTTGTCGCGGCCATGGTTTTATTTCTAAATTTTTTTCGTGCAATTCGCGAAGGATCTGGTAGGTGAGTTGTCCTGAACGAAGCTTGAGAGAAGAAGGTTGGGGGCCAAAAGCTCGAACGGGAAGTCGAGACGGCACCAGTGCAGATACGTTGAATGGGATGTTGTTCGCGGGCCGTAATAGGAAATGACAGGGGTGAAGTGTGACCCAAGCGGTTGGGTTGGTCGAGCCTGCCGAAACGGGAAAATTGATGCTTGGATGACGGTACGCCTCAGAAGCACGGAAAGAGCAAGTCTCACAGCCTGAAAAGGAAAGAGTGTACTAGAGGAAAGGAGAACCAGATTTGACGATTGTACGGTTTCAAGAATCTGAGGAGCACTTCGGGGCGAGACCGAAAGGGCTTTGGCTATTTGAATGCTGGCCTGCCCTCTCTTCCGTCTGTTGACTGTCTTCGGAGGGGTGGGAGACTATCGTGTTCTGTGTGTGTAGACTGTAGACTAATCTGAAAGCCTTCCCCGACATCCACACAGGACGGCGAGCTGCCGGAGAGGCCAGGGTCTTGTTTTACTTCATTTTATTCAGATATTCTGAATAGAGGGGGACGTGCCCGATGGGAAGCAAGCCCGATGCGGCAAGGAAGGGCACGTCATCTCCTTGCAGAGCCGGCCGCGTGTGGGAGGGAACAATGCTCGTACTTCGTACTCCCTTTTCTTCGGTGAAAGAAAATCTGATGGAGGCCGGTGTCAACTGGCAAAGTTCTCAGTATTGTGTGATGTGCATGGCCAAGAATAAAAAAAAGCTAGAAAAAGAAATAGTTCGAGTGGGGGCGATCCCTTTTTGGACTGGGCCTTTTTCTTTAGATCTCTGAGCCCTCTTTCTTTTTTGCCCTTTCCCCCCCCTACGAAGTGTGATTTTTTACGTCTCTCCCTCTTATTTGCCCCTTTGCCGCCGAGTAGAATTGCGCGATCCCGTTCGGCGACTGTTGGCCGCAAGGCGAAAAGGCGGCGACTCTATGCGTATGAGCTTTTTATACGCGGTGGGATCCAAAACACGGCTGTCGGGGCGGGCGAGGGATGGCGCACGATGTACGCAAGGGACAGCCGTCGGGCGACGATCCAAGCCGGCAACTACGCAAGACTCGGCAGAGAAAGGAGAGTGTCCGAGAAAGAGAACAGGGCCCTGAAGGAAAGAATTTGTGGAGAAGACGACTCTTGACGAGCTCACAAGTCACTGAGACTGACCGATGGTCTACTTCGTACGCACCACTACCAGGCACGACCGACAATAGCCCCGGCGCCACTTCATCCCCTTTGCCGGGCACCTTCGCTAGTGTACTCCGCCGACTCCATACGCTATTCTGCAGTCGTTATTGTGCAAGGGTAGGTTCGACTGTTCGGCGACCATTCCAGGATTGGCGGGGACAAGATGGACTTACACAGGGAGGAGATCCTCCTTGCTTGTATTCTGATGACTCCGCAGCCTGCGTTCAAGTCGTCGTATAATTTGTACAGCCAAGCAGAGCAGAGACAGGACACTTGCGGTGGACGACGCTTTTCGGACCAAACGCACATAAAGGCAGTTGACATTGTAGCTCATACGGTGTGGTTAGCTATCACAATCGTGTAAGTCCGTGGCTGGATGGTGATTTGAGGTCTGATTGTAGATGGGGCAGCGGAAGAGACGCTGCAAATGGCCCCAACCAATAGTCAACTGCCAAAGACCAATAAGCTACACCACTGCAGGTGGCCGTTTTGGCCTGGAAAAGGTTTCGACAGTCAGGTTTGGCGTCAACGACGGCGCTTTGCTTCTTGGATTTTGTACAAGATCGTCTTTCCATACATGCATTTCACGATGCTACACGTTGCTGTCGACGAAAGAACAGAGTAATCTTACAGCGTTCGACAATTGGCAGTTCCTGCCATGCTGGAAACGGACCCAACAGAAGGATTGTCATCACGCCAATACATGAGCTTTTGGACATATTGCATGCATGTCCCGCCTGTGTGGCAGAAAGCGTACGCTGTGCCGGGAAAGCCACACAGAGGTACAGGGGCTAGGATAGATAGAGATGTTAAAAACATCACATAATCGACAAAGCCTGGATATAGAGAATCGGCAAGCGACCTAGCGACGCATGGCTAACTGTGGGCTCAAATATCCTTTCCTTCAGAATGGTTTTTATTGGTATGCTATTTAATCTCTCCTCACCCTTCCCAAGCCCCAGACGGCCTGGTCCGCGATGTTGACCTTGGCAAAAATCATTCGCCGCCGCACAGCACAGAATTTTTTTTTTTTTTTTTTTTTTTCAAAAGTCAGCGTAGCAGTGCTCCGTACTCACTGTGACATCCTTTCCACGCCGCGAAGAATACATTCTTCTTTTTCCTCGTGGACTCTGACCGGAGCATTATGACTGATGATAGTTAAGTTCAGGAGCCATCGCTCTCAGTATTACCCGACTGATTTAACATCGACTTTGCAGTTCATCTTATGCCACAGAAGTCTACATTTGATAGGCTGCTATGCGTGATCGAACCAAATTGAGAGGGCTGAGGACAGCGTCGGCGAGCAAACCCCAGACGTTCCCAGCCCAGTTTCAGCCTCGTCGGTTTCACATAGATTTGGTTCACCCAAACTCGACGCCGCATCGGACGCATCACACGCTATCAAAAAGCGAGTTTGCTAGAAACATACGAGTCCGATATAATCAAACCAGAGAATGCGGACAGAGTCACACATAGTGAAAACGACTTTCGAGTTGACGGTGGAAGGGGCATCTCGGTTTTGATGTGATCTCCAACTTGCTGGATTGGCCGTCTCCAAATTCGATCATCCCCTTTTTTCGTGCATACAGTCCGGGCAACTTTGGTTTGTAATACCCCGAACCTCTTCCACTGATTGACACAGCTTAGCGTTTGCATTGCGCTGTTCGCTTCTTGGGGCGGCTTTACCGAGGTTTGTTGTGACGTCGACTTTTTGGGCGGGTAATGCGGGGGAACACGATACGCCCACCAAAAAATACACGCCAGCGGCTGTTATTGCCCAGCCCTGTGCCATTGGCCCGGCCCCAGCTCTGTAAGCTGCTCCGCCTTATGAAGGTACGTCGTATTGTCCAGACCAAACACATGGAAACAGGCTGTCGTCAATCGGCTTGATAGTAACCCGTAATTATCTGTCAAAAGCAGATATCCCCGGAATTGGGAAGAGCCATATTAGGCGCTCTTGCCTCGCGAACCTCGCGACTTTAACTGAGCTCCTTCCTTTTTAACATACCCATCCAACACCTTCCAATCTGCCACAATGCCTCTTTCCCTCATCGTCCAGAAGGTGGACGGCAAGCCGGGCCAGGTGAACTACCCGTAAGCTTTTTCCCCCTCTGACGTGCGCCATCGTTTGTCCACAATTTTGCTACAGTCGTGCTGACCGATCAATGCAGCCTGAAGCTCAAGGAGGTGCCCAAGCCCACCCCGGGCCCGGTGAGCTGCTCGTGCGCATCCGTGCCGCCGCGCTGAACCACCGCGATGTCTTCATTCGCCAGAACCTCTACCCAGGCATCTCCTTTGAGAACCCGCTGCTCGCCGATGGCTGTGGTGTTGTTGAGGCAGTCGGCTCCGGCTGCCAGCGCTCCGAGGTGGCCCAGGTCGGTGCTGCTGTGGTGATGACCCCGTGCCGCAACTGGTTCTCTGACCCCGATGGCCCCGAGGACTACAGCATTTTCTCCGCTGTGGGCGGTGCCCTGGGCGTCGATGCCGGCACCGCGACCGAGTACCTGAGCGTGCCCGAAGAGGAGCTCGAGCTGGCCCCGGCCCACTTGTCGGCCACCGAGGTCGCTGCCCTGCCGCTGGTCGGCCTCACAGCCTGGCGTGCTCTGGTCACCAAGAGCAATGCCGTCAGCACCGCACAGCCCGCCGGTGGCCGCAACGTGCTGGTCACGGGCATTGGCGGTGGTGTTGCGATTGCTGCGACGCAGCTGGCCATTGCCCACGGCTGCCGTGTGTACGTCACGTCGGGCGACGCGGCCAAGCTGCAGCGCGCAGCCAACGAGCTGGGCGTGGCGGGCGGTGTGAACTACAAGGATGCCGACTGGGACAAGCAGCTGCTCAAGCTGTTGCCCAAGGAGCGCCCGCAGTTTGATGCGATTATCGACGGTGCCGGTGGCGACATTATCAAGCGCGCGGTGCGCCTGCTGCGTCCCGGCGGTGTTGTCTCGTCGTACGGCATGACGGTGAGCCCCAAGATGGACTGGCTGATGTCGGCGGTGCTGCGAAACATTGAGCTCAAGGGCTCGACGATGGGTTCGCGTGCCGAGTTCCGGGCCATGGTGGCCTTTGTGCGGGCGCACAAGATTCGGCCGATTGTGAGCCGTGTTGTGTACGGTGGCCTGTCCGAGGCAAACCTGCCTGCCATTGACGGCCTGTTTGACGACATCAAGGCGGGTCGGCAGTTCGGCAAGGTGGTGCTGTCGTTTGAGGAGGAGGGCGCCTCCTCGGGACAGGACTCGCCGTCAAAGTTGTAGAAAGGCTTACGCACGATACAAACTCCATCCTTATGGGTATGTTGGGACAATTACGGTTGGGTGATAAGATGCTTTGCGTGATTCTCGCCTGATACAAAAATAATGAGAATGACCTGAAGAAATACAGAAGAGGTAGAAAGGAGACCATAATCCACCGCAGGAATATATATATATGCTGAACACCGGTTTTCGTGACGAATGGTCTGCCGAAACAAGAAGAAAATGACACAAAACAAATGAACCAAAACAGAGACGCTCATGGTAAATCCTCCCTCGCTTATTCTTCCGCCTCCGCCTCCACCTCCTTGGTCTTCCGCTTCTTCTTCTTCCGCTTCTCGTCGCCCTCCTCCGGTGGCACAAAGTCTCGCTCGCGCTCGCGCTTCTTCTCCTCTTTCCGCTCACGTGCCTGCTCTTGCCGGTCGGTCTCGGCCGCCCGCTGCTTGGCCTGCTTGCTGAGGAAGTACTCGCCCGATTCGATTTGCAGATCCACCTTGCTCTTCTCGGGTGCCGGCGGGAACGCCGTGAACGTCTTCTTGGCCTTGTCCGTGACGTGATGCGGCACGCGACGCTTGCTCAGCACCCGCTTCTTGAAGTTGGGCAGGAAGCGGTCCCAGCTCTCGTTGGCCAGCGCCGGGTCCTTGGCCAGCTCACGCTTGATCATGAGCTCCTTGATCATGTAGATGGGGTGGATGTTGTTCATGCAGTCCTCGATGACGCGGCGCACTTCCTTGAGGCCCTTGTAGGGCCCCATTACGGACACCGTGCCACCCTGCACCAGGATGTAGGTTTCGGTCAGAATCTCCAACGCCTTGAGCGTCGAGCCGTGCGGGCCCAGGATCCGCTGTCGCCGCTTCACGAACCGCTCCTTGTTGCGCACGAGGCTGCGGATCTTGATGATGTCGGCAGCCACGCCGTCCTCGAGGATGCGCAGCGCTTGCGGGGCGGGCACAGACCGAGACAGCAGGCGAATGAGGTCGCGGGCGTTGAGGATGGCGGCCGGGTCGTACGTGCGGCGTGTCGTCTTGACCGTCATGGTACCGGTCACCAAATCGAGTTCGCAGGCGATGCCGTGCTTCTGGAGTGCTCGCGTGATGCCGGCCCAGGCCTCCCGCAGGTACACTTCGCGGTACTTGGGGAAGAGGACGGCAAACGACGACTCCTCGAGGAAGCTGCCCGACTTGTTGTCCTCTGGCTTGAAGGCATCCTCCTTCCACTTGTCGATGTCGTCCGTGTCCCACGGCTTGTCCTTGTTCTGAGTCGACGGCATTTTCGGTGGCTGGCAAAAAAGGTCGTTGGGTTGGGAATTAGACGAATTTCGACGAATTTCGACGGATCAAGGGGCTCTCAGAATGTGCGCAACTTCGGGCTGACCAAATAATAAGATTCGTCGACTGGCGAGATCGTCGGCTTGTCGTCGCTTATGGTTGAAGATGGGGTTCTCAAGCAGGCACAGAGATGAAAAAGTCGCTGGGCAAACCCTCCAAAAAAAAAAACAGTATCGATAACGATTAGAGGGACCAGCTTCGTTTTTTCCTATTTCTTTTTTCCGCGCTTTCTCCTTTTTGGGCGCGAGTAGTCTGTCCAATCAAGAAGCGACGTTGAGCTTACAGTACGCATACAGTGCAATACAGTGCATAGACGGTATGAAAATTTCGACTCTCCGGCGCCAGATCCTGATAGCATCCATCTTCAAGACCCACCGATAAGCCTTATTTAAGCGGTCGGTCTTTGGGCATCGGCGATTCTCCGTTTTATCGATAATGTTATCTCAACTTCCTGGCAATCTACGTTGGAGCTGTTGCAGTGAGATACAAGCAACATTATCTGAAGTATCTTACATCATACCCTTTTCGTGAGAAGAGCTTCTTTTGAGCGAATACACGACACATCGCACCTTCCTTGCTGGCGGATTGCATGTGCCACTTTTAGTCGAGTGATTTCTCGTCTGGTCTGGCTGCGGAAAGAGAGAAGAGGGAAAGAGGGAAAGAGGGAAAGAGAAAGAGCGAATCGCGAACCTTGCAGAATCAGAGACATGTATATCCAACACATGTACAGTATGTGCGGATTAGGGGGCAGGTGCTCCCTGCGCGCTTTCGCCCGGGGTGGAGCACCTTCCACCCTGCAGACGTCCCCATGCGCAGCAATCGAGCCGATGAGGCAGGACAAGACAACGGCCTCGAAAAAGTTCAGGAGGATTGATACCATACCGGCGGCGGTACTCCGTACATGTACGTACATGCACACCGTATCAAACAGCGATTGTCCAGTCTACGGATGAAAACGTGGCCACCCGGTTCATGTGTAGTTTGGCCTCTGGTTATCTCGCCTCTCACGTTGCCTCTTGTGGCTCTCTCGCTCCTTCCCATTGTAGGTTTCTTTTATCTTCAAGAGACGGAAAGAGCTTCTCCCTCGGCATCGCGCCTGTTCACGGGCAGGCTGCCCGCCGCCTTTACCTCCCTGGAACTAGCACGCGGCAACTGCTAAACTTATCAACTTATCGGAACAGGACGCTGGTCGCTCAGGACTGCAGGACTGCAGGACCCGCTCCTCGAAAAATTGGCCGTGCCGTCTGCGCAGCCAGTGGTGCTAGCGCCTGGACAAAGGGCCGCATTCTTTCATTTCCAGCGCTCTTGGGTGGCTAGATACGTCGTAGAGCGCCTCCCCACTGAGCCTTATCATTTCCCACCCACACCAGACCCACTTTTCCCCTACCCCCGAATAAGGAAAAAAGAAGAAAAATCAAATCCACATTGTGTAATCTCATATCGGCTCAACCGATAAAGGTTTTTCATGGGCTCCCTTATCATCTGGCCGCCGTCCACCACCACCGCAATAACACCCCCCCCCCTTTAGATGCGCAACTGGCTGTTTCCTTATCCTCTCGCATGCCCATTGACCGCAGAAAAATCCGATTAAAAACAACATCGCAACAACGACCATCTACGAATACTACGGCCACGACATAGATTGCAACAGACGGAAAACGGCATCTAATCACAATGGCGACCATGGCAAATCATGACCGCGAGACATCGCTGCCAATATGCCAAAATTGCTCGACGTCGACAACGCCGCTTTGGCGACGCGACGAAATGGGCTCTGTTCTCTGCAATGCCTGCGGTCTTTTCCTCAAGCTGCACGGCCGCCCGCGCCCGATATCCCTCAAGACGGACGTGATAAAGAGCCGGAACCGCGTCAAGACGTCGATGCGCCCGGATATGATGAAGAAAAAGGTGTGTGCTTTTTGTTGATTTTCTGTTAGTCGTTTATTGAGGGAGAAATGGGTCGCCGGATAAGGAATTCGCGATATCTATCGCGTCCCGGCGCAACCTGGCGGAGGAGGCTGGATGCACCCACGCGACCATTTTTTTGACGGCCACAGTCCCCTCGCGACATCACCTGCGACTTTCTCAACTTGATCTTGCTGACCTCGATTCTCATTACAGAACAATGCTGCTGCTGCCGCCGCCGCCGCCGCCGCGTCAATGGTCGGCGACCCTAACAGCGTCGTCGACCTCCATAACCACGCCTACGCCGCTTCCGCCGCCCTACGACGCACGCCGCACAAAGGTGCGAACGGCCACCACCTCGACACTGACTCTCCCATGTCCGGCACCGGCAACCCCGGCATGTACAACGCCCACGCCGGATCCTCCTACCCCATCCTCGATGACGGCAACTACCAGGGCCAACACCTGCAGGCCTTTGGCACGCCCGGCGACGATACCGGCCAGCACGACGCCAACGGCGACGGCGGCCCTCAGACGTCGGACCAGCTTGCAGCTACAAACTCCAGCCTCAAGACGCGGGTGGCCGAGCTCGAGGTGATCAACGACTTTATCACGCGTCGCTTGGGCCACTACGAGCCGGTGTACGGCAGTGCCGCCGGACAGGACGGACAGGACGGGGCCCCACAGGGCGACGAGACGCAGCTGCGATCGCAGATCGAGCTGCTGACGCAGTCGGAGCGCCAGCTGCGGGCCGACCTCGAGGAGGGCCACCGGCGCGAGAACATGATGAAGCGCCGCCTCGACGAGCTGGAGCAAGAACTGAAGGAGACCAAGGAGGCTCTGAGCGTCTACGAGGGCGACCGCGCAAAGCGGCCACGCCTCGGCGAGTCGTCCTTCTCTGCCAGCAGCAATGGCGAGGCTGATGCTGCTGCGGCTGCTGCTCAGCAGGCTCAGGCCGCCGCTGCTGGCTCCGAGGCCGCCGCACCGGTCGCCGATGTGGCCGCTACGGCGGCCGCTGTTGCTGCTGCCGCGACTGCCGCTGCATCCACAGAAACTACCGGTGACGAGGCCACTGTGGCCGTCGCCGACGAGGTCAAGCCGGATACTGGCGCTGCTGTTGCTGCTGCTGCTACTGCTACTGCTACTGCTGCCGCTGCCGCTGCCGCTGATACCAATGGCGCCAGCGCTGCACCAGATGCCGAGGTTACCTCGACTGCCCTGGCTGCGCTGACGGCTGCAACTGCCGACAACAGCGTGCTTGAGAACGCGTCTGTGCAGGATGTCGCTGCTGCCGCTGCTGCCGTTGCCGCTGTCGCCAGTGACGCTGCGCGGAACACCACGGAAACAGCCGAGGCCCCGTCGCCTGACAAGTCATAGCTGGCGGCACGCGTCTTGAGCCATTTCCAATATCCAGGCTACGACTCCCCGTTGCCAACCCTTGATTTCATGTTCTCATGTCCTTCCACCTCCTTGCACACAACCTCTCACTCGCTCTGCCCCCTTTCCTTATTTACCTTTTAGGATGATTGATTCCTTCTATAAATCACGACGAATGCCTTCTTTGCCCTTTACGCATTTTCAACACGCACTGCCAAATAATCCATCTACGAACTTGGATGCGACAAAAAGAGTGAAAGCGGTGTTGAGGGTGACTATCTATCCCCCACCATGCAATCGATCTCTTTACTACCTTTTCTTTGCTTATCCGTTCTTCTTTTCCTGTACTATACACATACCTAACTCTGGAGGGGTCGTTTTTTTATTTCCCATAATGTCTTTTTCGCCCCCCTTTTTTGCGCCGTTGGGGGTTTTTGGTCATGTTATGTCTTTATGGGGGTTTACTGATTATTGACTATTTGCGTGTTTTCTGCTTTATGAGTTTGTCTATTCGTTTGTTTACCTTTACAAGTGCTATTGACTTGTTGCTTACTTTTGAAAAGGTGGGATTAGAAAAAAAAGTTTTGGTTTTTTCATTTTCCTTATTCAAAAGGGGGGAGATGATTGTTCCTGTGTGGCACTTTGTTGTTATCCTTTTGAGGTGGCTTTCTCTTTTCTCTTTTCTTTTTGCACCTCCCCAAAACCTTTTGAATCTCACAACGTATTCATTCTCTTTCATGGAAAGAACATTCTCACTGTTGTCAATGTATAACCCAATGTGAGTGTGAAATGTTCATATTCTATCGAATGGAATAGACGAGGGTATCGTATGCAATGTCCTTGCCGTTGTGTCTGATGATGCCCTATGCTGATGCTTGTCTCCCCCGTACCAGCGCCGGTAAAACATCAAATAAACGCAACAAGATTGATGAAACAAATCGTAAATGCCGTACCCCTTCCTCCCAACCCCCCAGAAAGTTACACGTCATCTTATCCACCCAGTCTCTCAATCTCGCGGAAGATGTTGATGGTCAGGGTCAGAGCCCAAGAGACCAATCCAATCAACTCGAACGCGCCCAGGGCTTTGAGTAGGCCCTGGCTGGACTCCGTATTGAAAAAGACCATGGCCTCGAAGCCGAGGGCTGTGCTGGCCGACTTGAAGATGATGAAGAAAAGGTCGGTGAGAATGAGTCGGATGCGTGCCTGCACGGGGCGCAAGCCCAGTGGTTTGCCCGTATAGTCGTCAACAACATTGTACCCAATGTACGGGACGGCGACGACATCGACGACGATGGCCACAATGATCTGGTTTCGTTCTTGCTGCATGTCGGCCAGCCACACATCGTTGAAGTTGTTGCTCGCGCGGTCGCCGGTACCCAGCAAATGCCCAAGCTTCTCGCGCTTGAAGATGGTGACGGCGATAATTAGGGCGACCAGGGATGTGGACAAAACCACGAGACGGCACGCCAAAGGACCCAGCGGGTGGTGCAACAGCGTGTTCCAGATGCGCACGTAAAAGGCCTTGTCCGAGTATTTCGACCGGTGATGGCTGTGGTGAAAGTGGCCGACACCGCCGCCGCCGCCCGCCTTGGGGCGCAGGTGGAAGTTGTACCCAAAGTCGGGGTTGAGACGCGCCATCTCCTCGTCGTTGATGATTTCAGACTTCTCGTTGGGCGAGTGGGGGTAGCGCGACGACTCGATGAAGCCGCGCCATTGTGTCTCTGGATTGTACCACCACGAGTGCTGGGTCCTTGCCGAGGACGAATGCTGCTGCTGCCGCCGCTGGGGTGCAGGGGTCGTGCGTGGCGACGCGCCCGAGGCCGTGGCCGTGGCCGAAGCCGTCGAGGCAACGGAGACAGGTGCCGAGGTGGCTGCTATTGTTGCCGCTGCCATCGCTCTTGTTTCGAACGCGGTGGGCGGCGCCATGGCCGCCGCTTCAGCCGCAATGGCCTCTGCTTCCACAGCCCCCTCGCCACTTCGAGTGTCCATCGCTGTGTATCCGCCCCGGCCTTGAAGGTCTCGGTTCGTTGTATCTTGGCTCGTCCGCCCCGTCGCCGTGGGTGTGTGCTGGTGGTCCATTGACCACGTGAAATTGGGGCACAATCACCGGCTCGGCCGAGCGAAGATGGTCCCATTTACGGCCCTCTTTGCTTTGGAACAGGTGGGATAAGCGGTGCCCAATGCCCCGGCCCGAGCTCTCCTCTTTGCCGTGTGTCCCTTTGCCGGCCGTGTCTGCTGTGTCTGCCGCACCGTCCGCTGCCCGGGGGTTGCCGCTCGCGGAGGCGCCGCTCATAACCGGGTCGTGGGCATTGTGCTGGTCGTCGGCATCGGCGTCATCGTCATCAATATATGCCCTCGATGGGCCGCCGCTGCGCCGTTGTCGTGAATCAGAAGGTGCGTGATTGTGTTGAGGATGGAGGGATTGGGGAGGTCGTTTAATGACCCAAGCTAAACGATGGAGACGAGGGGTGTCAACGATGTTACCAAAGCATTCATGTTTCGCGAGCGTGCAATGGCTGAATGCGCTGTGGCAAGCAGGGATCCTTTGAGTGAAGGCATAAAGACTCACGGGGAACAGTCCTCACGGTCCCTGGAGCCATTGGAGGAGGGGGGTACGAGTCGATCAGCAGGCCGAGATGCCAGGAGCGCGAAAGCTCAGAAGCCGGCAATTCGATGTCTGGAGGGTCGATCGCCAGTAATTGTCGATGAAGGTGTGAGAACGATGACAGTGATGATGCGCAGCGATGAATTTTATTGGAGAGTTGTTGGTTGGTGGTTGGTGGTTGGTGGTGAGCGGCGGCTCGTCTCGGGTGAGCCGGGGCTTTTGGGTCTGATTCTGAGAAATGAGAGGAGAGAGAGACAGGGCGCACGTTCTCTCGTAAACAAACGACGTCACCAGACGGCCGGACAATCAAAGGCTTGGCACTCGAGGTCGGTGTGTTGCAGAGCGACGTGCAGGCGGCACGGAATCGTATGCACGATGAAAAGGTGAGTCTAGGCCCTAGGGAGCGAAAAGACAAAGGGAAAGTTTTTAAAAGGAAAGAAAGCGATTGTCAAACGCCTGGCCTTCCGAGGCTGGGCAGTAGTCTCTACTTTGTGTATGCAGGCCAAGCAAAGACTGCCTTTCCGGTGCTCTTTTTTCTTTTTTTTTCTTCTGGCATTTCCGCCTGCCTCGTCATGATATATTTTTCTCTCCTGTCTAGCGGGCGATCTTCGTCACCTGGCCAGGCGCCGTCGCACAGGGAGCTGAGGCAGCTTGTAGGCCTACAAGGCAATGATGGGCCAGGCCTTGGCACGGGCAGAAGTGTGGGCTGTCCGATTCTAGCGCCACGCAGCTGGGTTCGTGTATCTTTTTAGTAGTGCGCCAGACCTGCAAGTCGGTGAGAGTTATTTGTGATGCAAAGAACGGCCGTGTGCACCGTCTGCCACCGTCTGCCCTATCTGTTGTGCTGCAACTGGCTGGAGCTAGCGGATGGACGGATCTCGATTGAAGCACTGGCGGGGAAGCAGCGAGCAACAGTAACAGCAACCACTGACTCCAGTGTGTATATTACAAAGTACAGTTTGTATATACGGAGTACGAAATACTCGTAGCTGAGCCTAAAGATAGCGCATCAATGAAGCTTTCAGCAAGAGGGCTGAACAGTGAGGTCTGTGGAGGCAATTGAAGATGAAAAAAGCAGCCGAAGTCTATCGCAAGATGCGATTTCACAATTACGTCCACCCACGAGGCATATCAGATGAAATCTACAGGTACCGGGGTCCACAATGAAACGGCCCGTCCATGTTACGAGGACATATTGGTGGTTTGGGTGCAAGGAACATCTTGTAAGATATCATTCATCATGTAAGATTACTATTTGAGATACATAAGACACCTTACGAAAGCAGCCAAAACAAGGAGAGACACAACAAGAGTGCCGACGGAATGGAATGACGCTGACTAGTGCCCTGACAAACTAGCTAGGCCAGGGCAGGATAGGCCTGTTCGGGCTTGACGTTCTGGGCAGCACAAGAAAGAGGCAGATAGAGGGGACGGAGGGTACCTGCCCCAAAATGGGCCACTCACAGGCCGCTGTTAGACAACATGTCGTCATGCTTTGCGCCTGGAACGCGGTCGCGGCCAGACGGCTAGTGGCATGCAGAATCCAGAAAGCGTGCTGGGAAGACGGAGCCGGACAGGTCAAAGCCAACTTTATTCCCAAAACCGAGCTTCAGTTTTTTTTGCATACGTTCTTTTGTGAGCTTTTGTGAGAAAATTTCAGAGACCGACAGGCGAACAGGCCAACGACCGACCAAAGACACGGAATCAAGAACGATATCTCGCGAAGCTCGAGTGCGGAACAAGATCAAACTGAACCGGAAGACGAGATCTTGCAATAAAAAAAGCTCAACTTCAGAGCTACCATTGCCCGACCAGCTTTCGACAAGCGACAAACGACAAGCCCTCTGCCCCTCCCGCAAGCACAACAGTATCATTCGTGAACCGTTTGAGCTCGATAGCGCCACCATTGTCGATACTGAGGTGACGACAAGTGAGCAGCATCGACAGTCCAATAATCCCAACGACCCAATTGGTGCCACGCCAACATTGGGTAAAAGACTGGGCCAAGCCACCCGACAAGAGAATCCTCGTGCACGAATCCCACCCTCTTGGCCCGAGCCACCACCACCACCCCGGACGCCGCCACAATGCGCCTCTTTCTCATTCCCATCTCCACGCGGCGCACGCTGCTCTACTGCGAGCGCCTGACCGAGCCGCTCCCCCACCAGACGTCCCTCGTTGACAAGGCCCAGAACCGCGCCGCCAAGATGTGGTCCGACTGGGAGAAGAAGCCGGCGGGGAGCATCCAGCACCGCATCGTGTCCTACGGCAACGCTGGTCTGCGGCGCATTGCGTTCGAGGAGTGGGGCCTCAAGTCGGTGCCGCCCCTGTCGGCACGGAAGCGGGTCGAAGAAGCGGCTGCCGAGGCGGCCAACGAAAAGAAAGGAAGGCGGGGAGGAGGAGGCCTCCGATGTCAAGGTGTCGGAATCCAAACCGGTCGAGGTCGTCTACCCGTCGTCCGTCATCCCCTCCGATTCGGTGGAGGCGTTGCTGGCCCGGCTGGGCACGGAGCGGGAGGCTTTGCACCGGAAGCGGCTGATCTGGTGCTTTGTCGGCATGCCCATTTCGGCGCCGTTTGGCCTGATTCCTGTGGTCCCCAACATTCCCTTCTTCTACCTGGCCTACCGTGCATGGTCGCACTGGCGGGCGCTTTCGGGCGGCAAGCACATTCAGCACCTGCTGGCGAACAAGGGCCTGGTCTACACATCGTCGCCCATCCTGGACGCCATCTACGCCCAGGAGAAGACGGTGCTGGGAGAGACAAAGGATGCCGTCACGCAAATCCACGCAGTCGGAGGCCAGGAAGAGAAGGGGCCCTCGAAACCAGCCGAGGCTGCAAGCCCAGCAGACAAGCCGGAACGGCTGCTTCTGTCCAACCCCGGTGGCGGCAAAGCCATTGCAGACGCGTTTGACGCGCCGGCGTTGGAGCTCGAGCTGGAGCGGGCCATCTGGCAGGTCGAGACCGCCCTGGAAAAGGAGAGCGAGGAGAAGAAGAAGGCGGCGAAGGACAAGGAAGAGGAGGAAGAAGCGGATGTGGCTACCAAGGTGGGGACGACCAAGGCACCAGAACAGCAACCAGCGCATCAGTCACAATCGGCCAAGCAGCCTCCATCACAAGAACAGCGGGCTGAGCCGCCAACACCACCAACGAATCCCAAGGACAAGTCCAACTGACTGGTAGGCGAGATCGAGGAGAGTGAGGGGTCAAGGGGGTTGAGGGGGTTGGGAGGATATGGAGGGGGAGTTGAGGAGGGGGCAAACTATCTCGATGACCGTGGGAACGCGATCTGTACTGCTCTGATGCTATTTTGCTGTTTTGCGATTTTGGACGGATTGCGTTGCCGTTTTTGAACATAGACCAGGGCTAGAGGGGCGGGATACATACTACAAGGAGGCTTCTCTCAGCGAACTTGCATACACCCAAAAATTACACTCACCTACAGAGTACACATCGCCATCTCTACGCCGAAGCGCGAGCAGGAGCTAGGGCGTCGTCGTTCTACCGAGCATTGCCAGCAAGTTAGGTCACAAACGATTCCAAGCAGCCCCAGTCAGAGTTAGGAACACCATTCGTGGCGTCATAAGGACGTCGGCACTTATGTCTGGCCGCCGATGTAGGTGGTTCGAAGACGGACGGCATTTGTGCAACTCTTGGACCGGCCGGCCCGTACAACATACATGGACATAGCTCTTTGGTTTGACCCGCTCGTTCTCAGTCTCGCCAAATTCGTTCGCCTCGTTCGCCGTACGGAGCTCCTCCTTTGTATCGATTTCCAGTAACGATGTTAACTCCCTTCACAAAGCCCACGATTGTCCTCGCACACAACTCAAACTATGGACATGTTTGGTGTGGCACGAAATAACTCACTAATTCAACACACCAAACTGCTTAAGAGATCAGCAACGATTGGCGACAGTCGTTTTTCGGGGAAGAAGAAACGAGAAAAGTCGTATTTCCTTTACACTGTCCGTCTCTCTCGTTTGGAGTGCCGACCGCCGATAACCCGAGAAGACAGCTTGGCTTGAACGACAAGCAACAACCTCCGCGTTTATGCCCGCACTAGACGCTGTTGGAAGATTGGACTATCTAATTGCCGTGCAGAGATCCAACGTCCAAGTGGACGGGGTTCAAAGTCTCCGCCAGAAGAAGCTAATGCCATCCCAAGTCCCGACTATTTCCGCTCGCCGATAGGCCGATCCCTGTCTTTTCTAGCAAGAGCAGCCACTAACACGGGGCAATCAAAGTTTGATAGTAGGTGGGTAGACGGTAGACACAGTCGATTCGCAGAAAAAAAATCTTCGATAAATAAGCCTTGTCGACGCATCGCAATCCCATACCAATCTGAGCTTTCTTATGTTAGCGATTGCCCAGCGAGGGTCTGTTGTTTCGAACACAAAAAAAAAGAAAAAAAGCGCGGCGGGATACAGCCGCAGATGGATGGAACTCTGGAAACGGAATTGGGAATATATAATACGACCTTACATCTCGTTACATATGAGCAAGCGTGATGAAACTGGGATGCATGAAATCGCCCGCGAGTATGCCCCTTCTGTCCAAAATACAGCTCATTTTCGAGATGTTTTTGGCAGTACTTTCGACTACCAGGCATGCACGCAATAGCTGAAGCGACCGAACGGCGGATAGGGCAGTTTGAACATACAAAACGGTCAATTTCACCGCCCAGTATATGTACCTGCCCGAAACCCGCCACCAGAGCAATGACCACTGCAAAAAGCTTGAAAACAGTATCGTATCTTCGGCGTCGCAAGAGCGGCAAGGACACCAATGCAACAGTAAAGTAAAAAACTAAGTTCGCGATAGTTTTGCGACAGAGATGGCAAACACAGCTTCATTTCCGGAGACACGGCATCCTCCGTGCTCCGTGTGCTTGGCGGAAGGAGAAGGTGACAAAGCTGGATCGCTCCTGCTGGATCGCTCCTGCTGACCCGTGTCGAGCTATGCATCAGTCACGTTGTTGCCCTTTTCGACGTCTAAAGGGGTCAGTCACATGAAATTTGTCGAACCAAGACCGCCACCGTAATCCTGCGCTATTCCTCTTTTCTCCGCTACTGCGGAGTAACACGCACCACTGTAGGAACTGGACACGACTACTTCGTAGAGAAAACACTACTGCCCACGTCCCACACTCGTCATTTGTACTACGCATACTTACCTGACCTAAAACCCCTCCCCCATCTTGCCCTAGCGCCGCACCTTCCCCTCCTTCCATTTCCAAGGCCCTCCACTGACCTGGCTGCAAACTACTGAGTACACCTTCCGCCCCCACCACCACCACTCTTTCTTCCCTCGCACCTGCCTTGGCTGGGCGGATTACGGGATATTTCGAAACGGAAAGAGCCACCCTGAAAGGCAGTCGCTGTAACAAGGCTTGTTCTCGTAGCTCCTCGTGTGCCTTTGTCCCTATTTACAAGAAGCTAATATACATGTACTGTGCAAGATGCTCCGTGCAAGATGCCCCGTAAGATACAAGATACTCCGTGCATGTACATACATATAGTATTCCATGGCTGAAAAAGGCAAAAGAACACAAAAAGGAGACAAAAAGAAGCAAGCGCTATCCACATCTTCCCGTCTTCGTGTGCCTTCGGGTAATCTGTCTATTTTTCTGACCTTGCATCGTTCTTTCCCCCCACCGCGAGTTTGTCTTCTCTTCCTTTCTCCTTACTCACTAGTTTCGCCTTACTGCGCGACGTCTTTCTTTATTCTTTTCTCCTTTCTCCTTTCTCTCCCATCCATCTTTCTCCTTGCCTTTTGGCCACGCCACTGTTTCGATATTCGATACTGTAGACATCTCCAGCGGTCGACCGTCTCGCCTGGTGCTCCTTTACTTTCTCTCTCTCTCCCTCCTTTTCCTCCCATCGCCATCCGCGCTTTCTCTCTCGCTTCTACAATCTTTCGCCGATCGTCCTTGTCCGCCATTGTGGCTGGCTTTTTTGCGCGCCCTCTCTCCGCCGATTGGACCCTTCTCGACACACTTACAGCACCCACTGCGTGTCAGCATCCGTCACACCCTTTCGCATTTTCTATTACAACGCACAGCGCACACAGTCCACAGCTTCCCGGTTATAGCACGTGGCGCAAAGTGTACACAAGTTGCTTCGTTTTCGTGCTCCGAGACGTCCGCAACACACCGGAACGAACCCGACATCGACGGGTGGTAGCAAGCCATTCCCAGCTCAGACAGCATAAACGGTTAAAAAACAGACGACAAACGAACCTTGAGCAGCTCCGTTTCCTCTAAAGAGCAGAGTAGGCCATTCGTACCGCGCCGACTTGCCTGGCGTCCGAGACAATCGGCGTTTCGTTCCGCTCTCTCTTCCCCCTCTTTCCATCCAGACCTACGACTGGCGACTTTTTTTTGACGGCATTCTTAAATTCAACGACATACCCAAAGTCATCGCCAAAGCTTGTAGCAGCTAGGTCAAAGTGAGACTAGATTGCGACGGCAGCCATGGAGATTGACTCGGTGGACGATGGCGCGCAGCAGCCGCAGCAGCAGCAGCAGCAGCAGCAGCAGCAGCAGCAACAGCAGCAACAGCAGCAGGCACCCGCATCACCCTTCAACGCAGCCGGCGAGCAAGGAGCTCAGTCGTCACAAGATCAGGCCGCGAACCAGCTGGCAGCCAACCATCTCAGCTTCAGAAGGTAAGAACTGACTTTTGCCTTGTTTTGTTCCCAAAATCTCGAGGGTTCAGGTCGATCGGCCGTGGTGGGCGGTGGCACCTTGTGGAACTGCACTGCGCGCGAAAGGTTTTTTTTATCATGACTTTGATGACCCAGTCACCTCAACGGGCCTCGAATGTCGAGCGCATAGTGAGGAACGATGTGTTCGGCTCGGAAACCGAATCAAACAACATGTGAGAAAATATGGCCAATTGCTGACACTGATTTTGCCGGCAGACAACGAGCATCCAGAGCATGTGAGGTTCGTATTTTTCCCGACAATTATCTTTGTTGTTTTCTTTTCAACTTTCCCTCCCCCAATGCCGGATACCATCGCATTCTTATATTGTGGCTCGCTGCGTGCCGGTTTGTGGTTGTTGTTGGAGCTTGCCCTCCTTCCTGCATTGTCGCTTTATCGCTATCTCCATCTGAGCCGAGGCATCTCCGGCTGTGATTCTCCTTTAGCCTTGACCTCCAAACTCCGATGCTTCTCATTCGCTGCCACCACCCCTTTGCTCTTTCAACATGGCCTCAACCCGGTCCCTCCTCTCTCCCCGGATCTCGGGATCTCCCTCGCCTATTCTGATTAAATAAACTCATCCCACTCGTTTTACTTGGCATTGCCTCCTGCTTTACCTCGTGGCGCTTTTCTTCTTCTTTTTTTTTTTTGAATAGGAGTTGATGTTGACAATGCCTTGTGACAGACATGCCATGCCAGAAAGGTACGAACACAACATGCATCCAATTCCCTTCCGAGGCACATTATGGATCTATATCGTTCTTGAATGGAAGTGGACCAGCAGATGGTATACTGATACATCATCTGGTCCCCTTCATCCGTTTCCATTCTCCATTTTTTTCTTCGAAATATACCCTATGGTGCGACAGGCTTTCTCAATGTTGAGCAACTCCTGACCTAATGCCGTCATATAGGTTCGATGTGATGCTGCCAGTCTCGGCATTCCGTGCACAAACTGTGTCGCGTTCAACATCGAGTGCCGCATCCCAGCACCAAAACGCAAGAAGGCAACGCCCCAAGCGAATCCGTCGACGGGCAGATCGGCATCAAAGGACTCAGACAGGCACGTTCGTAAATTAATTTGGGCATGGTGCAGTACCTACAAGCACATTTTGCCACACCTAGAACATCCCCTTCTAACGTACATCTTGCTCATCCAGCGAACGAGGCGACGGATCCGACGACAAATCTCCGCGAGCAAGTAGCGTCGCTGCATCCAATGCATCCGGAGTCACGCCGAGCACCACCACCACTGTTTGGCAACTTCCGTCCGCCGGCCGTATACCACACCGCAGAGGGCACTCCTTCGAGCGCCGTGACAGAGGCTCCAAGCGAAGCAGCAGGAAGCCGACAAGAGCACATTCGTCAACATTCTTATGAAGCCCCGGTTCACAAGAGCGCCCATTACTGAGGCTGGCCGTGTTGCCTATCTTGGCGAGTCATCCAACCTGACCCTCCTGGTGCACGACCAAGCTGGGTCGACAGAATGTTGTCCATTACCCCTTCCCGAGAACGTTCGCGGTTCGCGCGCACGCCTCACAGAACTGGACAATGTCGAAATCGATATCCT
The DNA here is from genome assembly GCA_016097115.2 of Sporothrix protearum. Classification (NCBI taxonomy): domain Eukaryota; kingdom Fungi; phylum Ascomycota; class Sordariomycetes; order Ophiostomatales; family Ophiostomataceae; genus Sporothrix; species Sporothrix protearum. The sequence continues at coordinate 1,606,406 of JADMNH010000008.1, forward strand.
GCATCAGCGGGGCGCCTTCCTGCTCCCCCTCGCGACCTCTGCGACGAGCTCATTCGAGGCCTACTTTAAATGGGTGCATCCGATCGTCCCCGTGATCAACCGGACACGTTTCATGCGCCAATACCGCGACACAAACAACCCGCCCTCGCTCCTCTTGCTGCAGGCCGTCCTCCTGGCCGGCTCACGTGTCTGCAAGAACCCGAAGCTCATGGACGCCAACGGCTCGACAACACGGCTGCCCTGACTTTCTACAAGCGTGCCAAAGCGCTCTACGACGCCAACTACGAAGACGATCGCGTCACCATCGTGCAGTCGCTGCTTCTGATGGGCTGGTACTGGGAGGGCCCAGAGGATGTCACCAAGAACGTCTTTTACTGGAGCCGCGTTGCCACCATCGTGGCACAGGGCTCCGGCATGCACCGCAGTGTCGAGGACTCACAGCTGAGCACAACTGACAAGCGCCTGTGGAAGCGTATCTGGTGGACACTCTTCACCCGCGATCGCTCCGTCGCCGTGGCCCTAGGCCGCCCTGTGCACATCAATTTGGAGGACTCCGATGTCGAGATGCTGTGCGAAGACGACTTCAACGAGGACGAGCCAGACCAGCCGAGCGAGTACAAGCCGGACCCTCTTCAGGTTCACTTCTTCATGCAGTACGTAAAATTGTGCGAGATCATGGGCTTGGTGCTCTCGCAGCAGTAACTCAGTCGCCTCCAAAGGTCGGCAAAAGAGCCCCATGGACCTTGCCCACAGTGATATGGCACTAGCCGATTGGCTGCAGAACTGCCCGCCGATCGTGTGTTTTGGAACGCTGCAAGTCGCAACTTCTGGTCCGGCCTCCTGTTCTCCACCTACTACACAACGCTTTGTCTCCTGCACCGTGCCTACATGCCCCCGGGGTCGTCGAGTCGCTTTGGTGACGAATCGGCCATGTACCCATCCCGTACGATCGCGTTCCAGGCCGCCAACAATATCTCGCACATCATCGACTACATGAACAGCTCCGAGCAGCTGCGGTTTTGCCCTGCCTTTATCGTCTACAGCCTCTTCTCCGCCCTCATCATGCACGTCTACCAGATGCGGTCGCCCATCCCGTCAATCCAAATGGTCACACAGGACAACCTGCAGATTTGCATGAACGGCCTCAAGGAGGTGTCCAAGGTGTGGTTGGTTGGCAAGATGGTCTATGCTCTGTTCGAGTCCATTTTGGGTAACCGAACATACGAGGACCGCCTTCGACGGGCAGCCGGCCAGAGACACCACAATATGCAGCAGTCGTTTACGGGTCTGGACCAGCACGCTGCTGCCCAGCACGCCGCTGCCCAGCAGCATGCTCAGCACCAAGCCCAGAGACAGGCCAGCAACAAGCTCAACAGCAAGCCCAGCAGCAGCAGTTCGATTTTGCGAAGCGCAAGTACGACGACATGGCCATTGACTTTAGCGTCAAACACGCCTCAGCCGCAGGAGTCCTACGAGCGGTCGAGACCCCAGACGCCGAGCATGGCGGCTACTAAAGTCGAGCCGGGCACCGGGGCCACCATGCCGCCTCCGTCATCCATCACATCGCCGCCTACGAGACAGACTGGAGACACATTTATGGGTGGTAACGGTCGCTCCAACGCTGCAGGTGGTGGTGGTGGTAGCACCGCGTCTCGCCCGCACACACGCCCGCACACACCGTTCAACCTGTCCTACTCGGTGCCAGGGACCCCGCCCGACCTGTACCTGGTGACGCCGCAACTCACCGATTTTGTCGCAGTCCGTGTGGGAGAACTTCCAACCCGACCAGCTGTTCCCTGATGGTACTGGCTTCTCGACCATGTTCCCGCCGGCCATGTCGCCCGGTGGCACCACACAGACGCTGGATCCCAACATGATCAACACAGGCATACCACCGCCCAATCAACAGCCCCAACAGCCCCAACAGAGCCCCTACGGCCAACATGTCACCCCTGCCGCCCTGGCGATGTCAACGCCAATACGAGCCCCATGCAGAATCCGGGCTTGCTGGCCCCCGGCATGCCCGGTTTTCAGCAGGGCGGCAACAATGGCCAACAGCAACAGCAAAGCGCTGCTGGTGGTGCCGGTGGTGCTGGTGGTACTGGTGGTGCTGGTGCGAACGGCAACGGCAACGGCATGTGGAACACCAAGATGGACGGCACGCTGCCGGACGGCCAGAGCCCAAGCGATAGTTGGAGCACTGGCTCTGTTGGTGGCCAGCCCGTGCCGTCGACTCTCAATGTTGAGGATTGGTACGTTTTTTTTTTTTCTCTCTCTCCTCTGTTCTCTTTCTCTTCGTCGTATTTCATTTTACTGACTGTGTACTTTTCAGGTTTCAATTCTTTGGTATCAATGGCGATGCCAGTACAATGAACCTCGATCTCTCGTCCTTGACGTAGACCTGCTCGAGCAGTGAGGCCCAACGTGTCTCGATTTTATCTTGGTCTTTTGGGTTTCTATGGTTTTTTGGTTTTCGGTTGTTGCAGAAAGATGGTTGAATGATTCCAATTTTTTGGTAAATAACGTACTGACCACGGAGCGGGAACTTTGGGATTTTTTTCCATATATGTTTTCTTGGTAACTTAAAAGGCGGCTTGAATGAATTCAGCTTCCAACTTTCCCTTCTATATTTGACCGTATATAAGTGATAATAAGGATGTTTTCTCTTCCTCTTTCATATGAGACACACGAACTTTGCTCGTATTACACAACTCTCATCCAAGGCAAGCATAATTACATTATGGTTTCAAAAATGAAATTTCTTCTGTAAACAAACGCTGAATAAGTTGTATGTTCTGATGCCAAAACAATGCCGTGTGCGCGTGTACTCAAAAATATCCAAGGGAAATACAAGGGGGATGATATATATGCCACTTCTCAGCCGAAAGAGAGAAAAAAATAAATAAAAAATAATGCTCAATGCTAAATATCGTGTCTGGCGGACGACCTGCAAATGTGCCAAAATGCCCGTCAGTGTGTTCGTTATCCAAGCCACTCTATATCATTTCTCATAACTCCCTGCCTATTGCTTTATGGCAGGAGCGTCACCTTGGAACCGACCGACCGCGACGGAGTATGCATCGACGCGTGATGTTCCTTTTCCTCGTCCCCCTTCTCCTCGTCCCCCTTTTCCTCTTCTGACGTCTCGTCGGCCTCCTCAGCCTTCTTGTTCTCCGGCACCTCATCCAGAGACGCCGACGCAAACTCGGACGGCTGCTGTGCAGCCTCGTCCTTGACCAAGTCGACAGGGATCGGCGGAATGATGTCGTCTTTGGCGTCCTGGTCCCAGACGTTCTCCTCCTCGGGGATAGCATTGGTTGCTGCCGTGGCTGTCACGTCGTCCAGGGAATCGTCGGGTGAAGAAAAGAGCACCTCTCTCGCCGGCGTAGCATCCTTGGGCGGGACGTCTTTGGGAGGAAGGTCCTTGGGTGGCAGATTGGGTGGCAGATTGGGTGGCAGATCCTTGGGCGGTGGCCGGATCGGCCGTTCCTCATCCAGGTTGCGGATAATCAGGTCGGGCGGGAAATCGTGGATGGAGGACGCAGTCGAGGGAAACGTGGCGGGGGTCTGCACCGAGGGTGTGGCCGGCAGCATCTTGTCGTTGGTCTCGCTCGTGCCCGTCATAAAGGACGAGACAGACATGCGCAGGCCCTTTTCGGAGGATGCGTCCGAGGTGGTACTACTCATCGTGTTGCGGTTGCCCCGGCGGCCACTGCCGAGCAAGCTCCAGCTGCTACTGCCACCGACTGCCGGGCTGGTCATGCCGCTGTTTGTGTTTCCACTATGTCCACTGGTGTTGGAAGCGCTGCCGTTGCTTGTGGCGCTGGGCGCACCTGACAAACGGCCCCAGCCGGTATTCTTCCGCTTTTCGCCGGCCCAGGATGCCCAGCTGCTCATGTAGGCAGTAGCCCGCGCACCGGCAGACTGGACGGTTTGCTGGGTTTTGGTCAGATCAACACCAGCAACCCCCGGCTTGGCCTCGCCGTTTGCGTGGTTTGCGTGGTTGCCATGCGCACTGGACTGGTCACTAGTCCCATTTGCTTGCTGTGCCTTTTCCAACTGCTGCCGCTGTCGGGCCTCCTCGGCCCGTTGCCGCTGCGCCTCGCGGAGTGTCTCCATATCTGCGTACAGCTTGTTGAAAAGGGTCGACGCCTTTTCGCGGCCGGCGGCGATGTTGCGCCCCAGTACTTCCTTGCCCTGGGCGAACCGCTCGTCCAGGTGCAAGTCTTGCACTTGCTGGGCAATGCGGCGTTGCACATCGTCAATGGAAAGGCCACCCGCACAGGGGTGCTTAGGCTCCACAAACTCAAAGATGTGTGAGTCGGTGTTGGCGCTCCACAGCTTGTAGTTCTCCGTATGGGACCAGTACTCGACAAACTCGACACCGAAATCAGTGGAGGGATCGCCCTCGATGTGTGGCAGGGGTGGTGCGGGAACACGGCCTGTCCGGCTGTTCGGGATGGTGGTGTAGTTGTGGTACTTGACCGAAGAGATGAGAGACAGCAGGTACTCCTCAAACTGGAGACGGATAAACTCCTCGCTGCCGACGTAGCCCATGGTCTTGGGCCGACCCGGGTTGGCGTCGTCCCAAGTGTCGTTCACTTCTTGTGTGATAAAGTCGATCCAGCGGCGGTCGGACGCAGAGAGCTGCAACGCAGTACGTAGGGAGGTCGACGTGATGTTGACGGTCTTGTCGTCGAGGTTGATGAGGATGTCAGAGTAGCGGTCGCGTTGCTGAAGGAGCAGCGAGTTGGTGCTGCCGACAACATAGGATTTTGTGCCCACGTCAGCCAGCACGTCGAGCTGCTGGAGGGGCGTGTATGGACCAAACAAGCTCCCCTTGCCAAAGATTTGCAGTGGGAGGCCCATGTAGGTCAGAAGGGAGCTGCGGTCGCTTGTCCGGAGTGTGGTCGGCTTCTTGAGCTTTTCGGAGTAGCTGTTCAGCTCAGGGCCGGCACAGTCTTGTAGATTTCGCAGGAGGCCAGGGATTAGCGAGACGAGGGAAAATTGTATCATGCAGAGGTGTTCGCAACGGGAGCCGAAGAAAAGCATCTGCACAAGTTAGGAAACAGAATTCAGACACACTGTTTGGTGACGTGGTGACGTGGTGACGTGGTGGCGTGGGGACTTACCTTTGGCTGGAGGAGACAGCACTTGAGCAAGACGAGTGTCTGCCACCGAAACTCGTGGACCAGCTCGCGCAAGCTCATACCAAGGTACTGGTCCCGGTCCTCGTCGTCGCTGGGCAGTCTCGGTGACTTGCCACCGCTCCCACTGCTGCTGATGCCACCACCACCCAAAGCACCGCGGGCTTTCTCCTCTGCCAACGCCTCCTGGAATCGCCGCAGGATGTCGACATCGGTAAACTCGCGCTGGTCAAACCACGCCTTGGTGACGATACTGAGACGTTCCTTGAGCATACCAAAGAACTGGGGGCTGTCGGCAATGACAACGACGGCCTTTTGGACGGTCGAGCGGGTGACGTCGGCGGGTCGGTTACGCAGCTGGGAGGCGTCGATTTGCCGGGTGCAGGCAATGCCAAAGAGGGAGGTAGCCGGCGTGTCGGCGGTGGCGGGCTTCAGGAGGGTAAAGTAGGAAAAGTCTTCGGTCGAGGCGTGGGCGCCGTCGCTCAAAGCCATAAATGGCAGCAAGGGCCAGTCGTACTGGACGGCCGGGTCTTCTACTGATGAGGGTACACCAAACCACATCTCCACCTCCGGGCCGCGGGCATGGTGGAAGTCGACGACGCAGAGGAGCGGTGCGAAGCCCGGTGCCTGCGATGCAGGAGACCGTGGTGCTTGAGACGTGCTCGTGTCAGGGGCGAAAGATACGCGGAGGGAGCTGCGGCACCCGTTGTATCGATTGGCGTCACTGCGGGTTGTAGATGACTTGACGATGTTGTTGACTTTGCCGTCTCAACAGCAAGAGCTGGCACTGCCGGGGTCTCTGCGGCTTCTGCTGCCTCCTCAGCCACAGGCTCAGTCGCAGGCTCAGTCGCAGGCTCAGTCGCAGGCTCAGTCGCAGGCCCAGTCGCAGGCACAAGCACGTCCATTACGACATCCACCTTGGACTCGACAGCTTCCGCATGGCCGTCCACCTCTGGTGGCGGTATTGGTGTTGTTGTGGTATCCATTGTGTGTGTAGCCTGGCCCCTTGGAAGTCCCTATTCTTCCTCCACGTCTCGCCCGTTGCAGTGAGAAGACGGGTCTGCCGAGTGGATTCGAGCCTGGACGCCAAATACGGCTCTATCGATGGGTGATGTTTTCCGAGAGATCGGGGTGCGGTCCGAGTCCAAAGATGGGAGTGCCGATGCCGATTCAGGGGAAGCGGCCCGGGATTCGATAGTCGGTCTGACGTAGCGTGCACGCCGTTCGCGTCGCGGAGGGCAAGTAAGGAAGTCGAGATGGACGGGGGCGTCGTGAAAAGAAGGAAAGTCGAACTCGAATAAACGAAGTTGTCGAAAAGAAGACGCGTCAACAGAACGGAGTGGCCCAAAGATTACGAGTAAAGAAAAAAAGAGGGGAGGGAAAAGAGGAAAAAAAGTGGGAGCTGATGTCGCACACCCTCGTTATCCTGTGTCCTGACTGCTGGGCCGCCGATGCGACGTGGTCCGTCAGAGAGGGTGCAAAATAACAAAGTACCGAGTTTCTTTGTAGGAAGCAGGAAACGAAGTGAGGCAAACGAGCGGTGAAAAGTGAAAAAGGAGGTCAACAAAAAGCAGCACGAACATCGTTCAAGGCAAGAATGAAGGCAAGAGCGATAGAATGTGAAAAGGCGGTGTTGAGCCGTTCGCTCCTGCTTGCTTCGTCTGCTTTATCTTAGCTACAGCAAATTAAGTCTCATAATAAAGGTTAATGCTTCTCACCACTACTGAGTAAGGGGCAATTTGGGCCTATGGCGGGAATGAACCGTCTGACGGGCGGGTTTTGGAAGCCGGAACCGCCCCATTGGAAACGAGAATGAGCGTCGTACAATTCCCCTGTCGCTCCGATCTTTGCACATGGTTAGCGCTAACTTCGGACGTTTTGCTTTGCTGGCACTTTTCTGACTCGTGCTGTCATTGATGAACAAAGGCCATGATGCCCCCACCATGTCAGCTGTCAACGAACATCTGAGAGTCTTGACAATGGCAGATCATCACCATGAGGTTGGGCATAAGCATACTCTTAACTCTGGCCGTATCAGATCGCCAAGGCTGAAAACAAAACGATACAAGGGGTGGAGAGATGCGCCAAACAAGGCACGAGGGTCTACCGGCGTAGGATCGGCATTGTGGTTTTGTGAGATATTGAGCAGGGCACAATGTTAAGAGCTTAAAAAAACTTGCGAGTAGAGAAAAAAGAGGGGAGGGGAAATTGACGGACATGTGGCGGACTACGTTCTAGCAAAAATGGAGAAAGTGACGAGGCAAAGAGGGCAGGCAAAAGATGAGACGAAGATTCTGTACCAAAGAAAGAAAAGCGAAAAGGGCTTGTTGGGAAGAAGAGTACCAAGGACGATGAAGCACGGTGAATGCCAAGACGGCATTGTCTGAAGGGTGACGTGGTCGTAGACAGGAGGGGGACCCAAATAGCCAGCAAGGCCAGTCTGTTGCAATGGAGAACATCTTTGATCAACAGTGGCATCGTCGAGAATACGAGAACTCGGCGTCGGGAAAGAGGACAAAACAGGACAGGACAGCTCCACGTACGCCCTGCAGCCACGATGCATGCACTGCAGAAACGACAGCAGCAACGGCATGTGACCGATGTCCATAGTACGGAATAGATGTGGCTTACACAAAATGCCAGCGTGTCTTGCATATGTACCTGCCCGTCATCCCCTATCCCAAAAAGTCGTCAGATGGTATATCTTCAGGACGTACTAACGCCGCGACAAGAAAGGGTGGACAAGGAAGGAAAAGACTCGCGGGTATCACGGCATTGGATTTGGAAGAAGGCTTAAAATTGTGATTGCTCCCTGACCCGTGGAATTGATACAAAGAGATGAAATAAAAACAAGCAGGAGACCAAGCTATTCTAGCCTCGTGTCCAAACTATAAATTAAGGATTTCGCAAGAAGAAAGAGCAAGTAGTATATAGACATAAGAGAAGCCAAAAAGAAGAGTAAAGTAAAAAGGAGATAGCCATGAAACAAATAAAAAGAAGCTTCGCATTACACTCGCATTATTCCAGAGCCCTTGCGTGGCGCCCCCCTTCCTCCAGCCTATTGGTTATTTCTTGTGTTTGAACCTTCCTCTCCCACATCGTGTGCATTTTGCTGTATCTTTTTCCCTTTTGTTCTCGTTTTCTTGGTGTCCTTGCAATTTCCTTCTCTTGCATTACAACAGACCAAATGTTGCCTAGTCTTGCTGCGACGCCACGGATCACAATGTGCTGCCATGCACAAGGACGTAAAGAAAATATAAACAAGGGGAAAAACAAGCAGAGCCTCGTTTCTTCGAAAAACGCAACGCCGAGATAGTCCGCGTTTTTGGTGAATTCAAAAGAAAAAAAAATCGTCAAGGGGGGAATAACTGTCGATTGTGCAATCCCGAGGCATCGCATCGCATCAAGAAAATAAAGGCCAAAAAAGAAGAAGTCGTGGGAGAAGCGTGCGCGCGCAAATTGTTTTTCCGATTACGGGGGGGTATCAGTTCGTGGTATCCGCCCTCTTATTGAGCGGTGACGTACTGGCCCTCGACTTGCTGGGCCGCCGCGTCGGGCTCGACGTTGTGGTAGTCCAGAATCTCCGAGTACATCATGATCTTCCATGTGTCGACGGGAAGGTCGGCGTCGTTGAAGCTCCAGTCGAACTTCTCCTCGGCGACGGGCTCGTCGGTAGGGTCGTGGTAGGGGGCGAGGTACTCGTGGGCAAGGGCCTCGGTGGCCGTTATTCTTTTCTTGGGGTCAAACACCAGCATCCGCTCGAGCAGATCGATAGCTGACAGGAAGTTAGTGGGAGACAATTTGAGGGAAGGAAACGTGTAGGGGGTGACTCACCAGAATCGTCGGCGTTGGTGAACTTGTTCCGCAGGGGCAGACGTTCCCGCTTCGGCAGAGACTTGACAAACCGCAACGTATTCTCACTAGCAATCGTGTTGATGACATCGTCTGGGGGCGTGCCCAGGAGCTCGGTGATGATGGAGAACTGGTTGACGTGGTCCTTGCCGGGGAAGAGGGGCTTACCCTCCAGCATTTCGGCAAAGATACAGCCTGCACTCCAGATGTCGACCTCGACATCGTATTTTTGCCACGTGAGCATGATCTCGGGGGCTCTGTAGTAGCGTGTTGAGACGTAGCCGGTCATCTGGGGGTCCTGGATGCGGGCGAGGCCAAAGTCGCAAATCTTCAAGTCGCAGTTCTCGTTCACCAGGATGTTGCTGGGCTTCAGATCACGGTGCACGACGCCGGCGGAGTGAACGTATTTCAGACCGCGCTAAAAGGGGAGGAGTTAGCATCTGGAGCATGGCGCTGTCGGAGTGAAGGCAAAGTTGACATACCATGATCTGGTAGAGGAAGTACTGGATAAACTGCTTCTCCAATGGCCGGGAGGTAAGCAGGCGGTGCAGGTCTGTGCCAAGAAGTTCGGTGACGAAGTAGCTGCGCAGTTTGTCAGCGGGTGTTGTTTAAAAGGTGTTGTAGAAGGTGTGCTGGGAAGAGCACCAACTCTGATTCGAATACGTACATGTCCTCGAGGGGCGAGATGAAGATGTCCGAGAGGGAAATGACATTCTCGTGCCGTAAGTGCTTGAGTAGCTTGAGCTCACGGTACGTCCGCTTGGCGAGGACGGGGGTGCTAAAGGGCTTCATGATTTTCTTGATGGCGACATTTTGGTTCGTGAGCTGATCGCGGGCCGAGCTGTAGGGTCGCACGGTCAGCAAAGTGCTCAAAGCTAGGATGCTCGATAATCCCCCAAAGCTGAAAAGTCGAGAGCAGGGTGAATGGGTTGAACATACCAGACGAGACCGAAAGCGCCCATACCAACGGGCTGGAGATCAGAGTATCTGCACAGAGAAAAAGAGAAGCACGAGGTTAGTCGCTGCAATAGCCAGAACGAGAAAGACAATGACACCCAAAAGAGCAAAACGTGCGCACAGAGCACAGAGCACAGAGCACAGAGCATAGAGCACAGATCACAGCATGGACACTCTTGCGTGGGATCTTTGGAAAGAGGGGTGGGCGGTGGGCGCAATTCTTACCTGGACGTGATCTCGAACGTCGTTCCGAATATCTGGGTGCGAATGAACTCGGCCATGGTGTCGGTTGTTGGGGTGGCGGGGTGTCCGTCGCGGGGAGAGGATGGCCAAAAAAAAGGGTGGTAAAGGGAGAAGAAAGAGGAGCTTTCTCGAAAAGTCCCGGTCGAGAAAATCGAAAAGAAGGCGAATGCGCAGAAGATGCAAAAAAGCGAATGTGGATGGAGAGGGAAAAGCAAGAATGGTGAATAGAGCAGAAAAGGAGGCTAAAAAGAGAGCCTTCGATCCTGGGGAGAGAAGAGGTAGAAGAGGTAGAAGAAGAAACCTGGTTTCGAGTTCACCAGAAAGAAATGGACGGACAATCGGTTTGCACTTGGCCTGGGTCTGTTGGTCTGGAGAGTAAGATACCACCGAGAGTGTCTGAGGCGTGCGTAAGAGCTGCGCTGCGTCTGCAAGCGGCCTGACTAGCGACCAGTGCTGGGAGAAGTGGTTTGGGACTTTGGTAGTGCCGTTACGACCGTTCAGTGCGTGCCTGGAGAAGGGCTGTTTGTATCGTCGCGCGGGGTTGGAGTGCAAGCAAGATGCACGAGAGATGCACAATAGATGCAAAGAAGGGAAAAGAGAAGAGATTGAGACTGGAAGCTAACTATTGGGATTTTCAATCTCTTCGGCTCCGTTTTTCTCACAGTCTCTTCGTCCTCTTAGGAAGTTACGACTGTCTGCTTGCGGTTCGCTCTTTCCCGTTCTTCTTTGTCCACTGTGGGAGGGGACGTGTTATCCGCTTTTGGGGGGGAAGGAACAGTGGGTAGATGCGCAGAATGAGCCCCGGGAAGCTCAAAGATTCGCCTGATTGAGAAGGCTATTCTGCCGTCTTTCGGCTGTTATTCGGGGTCGTTCTTGCCCGACCTGCTGCCGTGTCGATTTTATTTTTGACAATCTCGCCTGCGCTATTGCTTAGTAGCGCTGCTGAAGGGAGGCGAGGAGCGGTGAAAAGGGCCTAATGGGCGATTAGACAGCGAAGGCTGTGGCCAGGGATGTTGTCGTGGATGGGCACAAGTGGGTAGATCTGACTTTATTGCATGTGGACAATAAGTCAAAAAGGCAAAAGTTGCAAAGGAGAAAGGGAAAGACGGCGATTAACAAAAAGAGAAATCGTGCGATGCTTGTTTATTCAAAGAGGAGAACACGGAAACGAAAAAAGACAACGGCTGTCCAGGGGGACCGCCCGCCTTTTCTTCTTTTTGACGGTTTTCTGCGCATGGTGTTCTAGTTTCGTTGCGCCGGGAGGACCACAGGTTGGAGGGATCGAGATCCGGAGTGAGCATCAGAAACAAGGCCGATGCCTTTCTGTCCCGCGTTTACTCGATCCAGAGTGGTCGTCGCGGTAGCGAGCTCTAGAGACGAGAAAAGTGGACCAATCCTCCACTGTGAGCGCGCGCAAAGGAGGGGGGTTGGAGACAAGAAAGCATAGCACCAAAAAAGAGAGCAAACCAGGGGGCCCAGGGCGAGGTATTACTGATCGACGCGACTGCCTCACGAAGCACACTGACAAGCCGCTGCCAATCTGTATTTTTATATTTGTATTTTAGACAGCGTTATGTAAGATATATTTGTATATTTCTACAGGGCCAGAGCCCCACGATGGTATGGGACAGTGATCTAGATTTCACGAAAGGCCTCGTATGATCGACTTTCCTTTTGTCTATGTTGCTTGCTCTGCCTCTGCCTCTTTTTTCATTCCTCGTTGTTTCTGCCCCAAATCAATGGGGCAGCACCATTGGCAAACTTCCCCGCCCGGAAGGCCATGTGCCTGGGTGGCCTAACAGGAACATGGGAGTAAAAAGGCGCCGGGTAGCTTTCGACGGTATTTTTGCTACTGCTAGCAGACAAGCCGAGGAAGCAAGAGCAGGCAAGAAGACCTTCAACGCGGGCCAGAAAAGACAGCGGCCTATCGTCCCGGAGCCCATTCCGTGTATCTTACATGGTAATTGCGAGCGCATATTGGCGTAGTGAAAGAAATGGGGAGAGAAGAGGAAAAGGAGCAGTGTCTCCGGCCCGCTCCAACGCTGTCTATGTGTGTATGTACCTTCGTACCTCTTTCCCCCTCTTCGCTCTTTCCTCACCTCTCATCTCTTCGTCCCTTCCCCATCGTGAAACCAGGCCCCGGCAGGTCTTTCCTTTCGTTTCTCACAACGTGGCTTGTACACTTGAGCACTTCTTACTCCGTCGCGGTATTGGGCTCCAACTGTCCACTGCATTAAACCACGTATGACAGGCTATTTCTCGTGGAGGGGGCATACTCAGTACTAGCACACAACAACCTTCGTTCTTTCCTTCCCCCCACCCCAAATAGCCAAAAAAAAATCAGATCCTCCCCTGGTCCAAATGACGTCATGACGTCAGTGGCTTGAATCTATCTATCATGAGCACGGACGGCAGCCGCTAAACACTCTTTGTGCCTTTTGTCTATCCTGTTCTAGAGCCCACGGCTCAGGCACTCGCCATACTCCCGACCGTGCCACACCACGATATTACACTCGTGAGGCACTTGCGCGACGTCGTCTGCCTTCTAAGTTCTAGACGGCATTCAACTGTTTTCCGTCCAGCTAAATTGGCTAGCTCCTGGACTGCCATGGTCCCTTTTCCTATTTCTCGCGCTGCATGTCCCCTGCCCCAGTCAGAGTCCCTTTCCCTTGGGCCCAAGGAACGCCTTCGTTCTGCATCCCGAGAATGTGCGTCAATGATGCCGTCGACTGTTTTTCTCTTTCTTCTCTCTTCCTTCTATCTTATTTTATTTATTTCTTTTTTCTTTTTCTCTTTTGCATCTCCTATGCGAACGGCCCCTCAGTTCCCATCAAGAACCCCTGCGTTCGCCGCAAGCCCACGAGGGGCCCGTCCATCCCCTCAAAGAGCGCCGATGCAATGATGATGACCTCGTTTGCTGCTTTCTCTTTTTCTCGTGCCCTGCCCTGCCCTGCAAGGTGTCGTCCCACAAGCTTCACGACACAGGGGTGCATCAGGGAGTCAAGAGCCCACCTTTTGCGTGCCATCCTCTGTGGGACCAACAAGTTGCTTGTTGGCTAGATTGTGCGTAATGTCAACGTCCTCGACGTTTCCTTGCACACTTTGCCTGTCAAATTATCTGACAAGCGCTTCCATCTCCCGTACACTACATGGTCCCCCCTTTTTTATAAAAAAAAATCTCGTCCTTCACTACGCTCCAAAGATGGTCCCAGATCCAACATGCCATGAGAGATGTGAAAAAAAGGAAGTGACCTGATAGCGTCCCTTGTGGCGTGTGGCCCTACGGCGCTTTCCGACCCTGTGGAAAGGGAGAGCACCGTCGTATTGCCGTCCTTAAGAATCACGGTCTGGCACTCTCTATCATGACAAAGTTCACCTCCATGTTTTGATCTTCTACCGAGCCATTATTTTCAAGTATACTTTCGTCTATCAACGAGGCTACAGATGTACTGTTCACAGAGTACGCCGTACACTTGAGGACTTTCTTATCTTGGCTCCCAGCCCGTTCCGCGGAGAAAGTGTCGTTGCTTTTCAGGCCATGCTCCACAAAGAGTGATCGACCAGGGGTCGTTTCTAAATTTGTTGACATTTTTCTTTCACTTATTCTATTTTTTTTCTTTTCTTTTCGAGGCCAGATGGTTCCGGGAAATGTTTCGCCCGTTGCAACTGTTGCATATGCGTAGTTCAGATTGGCTCGCTGGAGGCTGGCTGGCTGGCTGGTTGGCTGGATATGGACCCCGCTGGTATGTTTCCACCCCCAGCTCTTCCCAAAAGAAGAAAAGTGTATGCACAATGACATCATCGAGTTTTCAATCTTTCAAAGCCCTTTCGCAGCTCCTCAAGTGTCGTTCGTGATGGAAGGGGGAAACAACAGAGAGCACGGAACCAACGCCGTAAAGCGGAAGTGAAGGCGTGGAAGTCTACATATATGCGTAGAGCGCAAAAATAAAGCAGACAATGAAACCCCAAAAAATGGCCCAAAAAAATGGAAGGTAAAAATACCCGCACGGACTACTGAGTGCATGGAAACGTAAACGACCATGGTACCGGTTCGGACATTGTTACCTCCCAACGGCCATAGTTACCCTCGACAGTTGCACACGGACAACAACCCACTGCAGGCCAGCTGTCAAACTCCGAATCCATCCAGACAAGCCAGACTCTGGGCCGTGGCCCCGGCTTTTTCCTTTGGTATGTGGCATTCTTTATGTTGCAGGACGTATTCCCTCGTTCGTTTCTGGGCTCCGGGCCGTCTCATAGGCCTGGGGACCTGGCGCCCATTACTGCGTATTGTTGTTTCGTGTCCCTCCGTCCCTTCACCCCCCAGAGGCGCTCGTTGAGTCTTTCGTCATTGTGCATGTGGTCGTCTCATGACCTCCCTGAACAAGCGCCACAAAAGCAACGGCAGCAGCCTCCACAACGAAGGGAACATTGAGCAATCAATGCGAGCACACGTCTCGACGCATGATGGGAAAAGAGACAGCGAAACAAAACTTGCAGAAGGAAAAATCTTTGTGGGATGGAAGAAATGCATTGTGTCCTACCAAGAAAGGGTCATGGGCTAGTGAATATCGGTGAAGCGAAAATCGAATCGACGACCTCATTGCACTGATACTGCTATCAATGGAGGAAGGAGGCATCCAAAGTGCATCTCGTCGTATTCAGTTGAGATGAAATAAAAAAAATCAAAAAAAAAAAAAAGAACAGTACACCTGAAATTGAAGCGAGAAAAGAAAAAAAGAAACACCCAAAAGCTTTATAAAGTCAAAAAGTAAAATGTAGCCAGCCTTATGTCCAATGTGGCAACCATCGTGCCAACTCTTTGACCTTCCTTTACAGCTGGTTCTTAGGAACGCCGCTGCTCGCCTCGGGCTTCAAAGGCTCAACGTTCCAGATCTCCTCGGCGTACTCGTTGATGCAGCGATCGCTGCTGAAGAATCCCATGCGCGCCACACTCGTGATGCACTTGGTGATCCACAGCTCCTGGTCAGCGTACGACTTGTCGACGAGCTCCTGGGTCGCGAGGTAGCTGTGGAAGTCGTCCGAAACCAGGTAGAAGTCGCCGTGCTCGCGGACGGCGGCGACCATGCCGTTAAAGTCCTCGACGTTACCAAAGGTACCGCTCTGGATGGCCTGGAAGACCTTGTCAAGGCTGGGTCGATCTTGTGGTCCTGGCCGTACGTGTGGTGGTGGCGCAGATCGTCAACGTCCTCGGCCAGGTTGCCAAAGAGGAAGATGTTCTCCTCACCGATCTCACGGGTGATTTCGATCTAGGATGTGTTAGAACGTCTGAATTTTGAATTTTGAATTATGAATGGACAAGCAAAATGGACAGCAGGAAAGAGGAAAGAAGAGAGACGTACGTTGGCACCATCGCAAGTACCGATAATCAGACCGCCGTTGAGGACAAACTTCATGTTGCTCGTACCCGAAGCCTCCGTGCCGGCCGTGGAAATGTGCTCGCTAATGTCCGAGGCAGGGATGATGATCTCGGCCTTGCTGACGTTGTAATCCTCAAGGAAGATCACCTTGAGAGCATCACCGATCTCCGGGTCGTTGTTGACCACGCTGCCCACGCTGTTGATGAGGTGGATGATCTGCTTGGCCATCCAGTAGCCAGGGGCCGCCTTACCACCAAAGATGGACACGCGCGGCAACACCTTCTTGCGCTGCTCGGGCGACATCGACTTGAGCACCAGGTAGCGGTGAATGACACCAAAGATGTTCATCTGCTGGCGCTTGTACTCGTGATGCGCTTCACCTGGACATCAAAGAGCGCCTTGGGGCTGACGACGACACCCGTCGTCGTCTTGATGTAGTCGGCCAGACGCTGCTTGTTGGCCAGCTTGATCGCAGCCCACTCCTTGCGGAAGCCGGGTCGTTGACCGACAGCTCAATCTTGTTCAGGAGGGTCAGGTCCTTGAGGAAGTGCTCGGAGCCACCCGTTTTGGTGGCAATCAGATCCGACAGCTTGGGGTTGGCTTGGTGCAGCCAGCGGCGGGGCGTGATGCCGTTCGTGACGTTGACAAACTTGTCGGGGCCGAAGATGGTGACGAAGTCCTTGAAGATGGTGGTGCGGATCAGGTCTGAGTGCAGTTCGGCGACACCGTTGACCTTGTGAGAGCCGACAATAGCGAGGTAGGCCATGCGGACCATTTTGGGCTGCGACTCCTCAATGATGGAGACGCGGCCCAGTATGTCGCGGTCCTTGGGGAACTTGCGCTCGACCATCTGCAGGAAGAACAGGTTGATGTCGTAGATGATTTGCAGGTGGCGGGGCAGCAGGTGCTGGAAGAGGCCGACAGACCACTTCTCGAGCGCCTCGGGAAGCACAGTGTGGTTGGTGTAGCCAAAGGTCTGCTGGACAATGTTCCAGGCATCGTCCCAATCAAGACCCTCAAGATCAATGAGGATGCGCTGCAGCTCGACAATGGCCAGGGTCGGGTGGGTGTCGTTGAGCTGGATGGCGACCTGGTCGGGGAACTCGCGCCAAGCACGCTTGGTCTTCTTGAAGCGACGGACAATGTCGTAGAGCGAGGCAGCGACCCAGAAGTATTGCTGCTTCAGGCGCAGCTCCTTACCACGGTCAAGGTTGTCGTTGGGTACAGAACAGCGCTGATGGTCTCGGCACGCTGCTGGTCGGCGACGGAGCTCTCGTAGTCGCCGCTGTTGAACTTTTGGAAATCAAACTCGCCACCGGAGGCCTGGCTGGACCACAGACGCAGGTTGTTGGTCGAGGGCGTGGCGTAGCCGGGGATGGGCACGTCGTAGGCCACGGCGCGAACCACCTCACCGCCCTGCCAGTGGGCAGTGACCTTGCCGGACTCGTCGGTTGTCTTGTTGACATTGCCGTAGAATTGATCTGGATGGTTAGCTTCGTTGTTGTCTACCATACAGAGTAGAGGTGGGGAGCGTACATCAACAGTCACATCGTGACGCGGGAACTCCCAGGGGTTAAACTCCAACCAGTAGTCGGGCACCTCAACCTGGTAGCCGTCGATGATTTCCTGCTTGAAAATACCGTAGCGGTAGCGAAGACCGTAGCCCCAAGCAGGGAAGTTGAGCGAAGCAAGACTGTCGAGGAAGCAGGCAGCCAGGCGACCGAGGCCACCGTTGCCCAGAGCAGCATCGTGCTCCTGCGAGATGATGTCCTCAACGCGGAAACCGAGCTCAGACAGACCGTCTATTTTGTTAGTCGTATGCGTCACAAAAAAAAAAAAAAAAAAACGTTGCTTGACAGGGGATGACGTACTCTGAGCAACCTCCTTTTCGCCAATGTTGAGCATAGCGTTGTCGAGGGCGCGACCCATCAAGAACTCGAGACTGAGGTAGTATACGCGCTTGGAGTCGGCGAACGTCTGGCGCTGCTGGGTGCGGTTCCACTCAATGACCAGACGGTCGCGGAAAGCCAGACTGGTGGCGGCATAGGCGGCCGTCTCGTCGCAGTTGAACATACTGCGAGCCAGAGTGGTCTCGACATGGCGGACGACCTCCTTCTCGAACTGCTCCTTGTTCTGGAAACCGGAAGCCTGGTGCTTCAGCCAGGCCTCGCGCATGGGCTCGGGATGGAGGCTTGCAAATTAGCAACGAGGACCGTGCTTTTACCAAAGCAAAAAAAAACTCACCCTCAACACCCTTGATCTCCTGGGCACCGAAGCCGGTAAAGGTACGGCGGTGCTTGGGGCGGGTAACGCCGGCAGGGCTGACGGAGCCCTGGATGTCCACAATGGGAGCACTAGCCGAAGGCCGGCGCTCGCGGGTAGGAAGCGACTGCTCAGACGACATGGTGAGATCGGTCCGGTGGCGTCGGAGAGATGTTGACGTCGGAAGTGGTGGGATCGTGAGATAAGATTGGGTCGAGATAAGAGCTACCCAAAGAGGTAGAAAAAAGACCAGGGCAGTGCTGAAGAGGGGGCAGCAAAGACAGCAAGAAAACACAACACTACAAAAAAAAATCCAAGAAAAGTCTGAAGAAAGAAATTGAAGCACAAGCCCGCGATCTTCCGTCACGAGAAGAGAAGATCAAGAGGGAAGAGGAAACGGGGAGAATGGAAAGGGAGGAAAGAGAGGAAAGAGAGGGGGAAACGGAAGATGGGATGAGGTGAGCGGAGGGCGGGGGAGCTTAAGAAGGAAAGCGGAAGGGGCATCCACACCAAGACAGAGAGGTCAAAGATGGGCAGGTACGAGTACGAGTCAAGAGAAGGCAAGTACGACGCTACATAAAAAGTGGGCATCAGCTCCTGGAGCTTGCTAAGAGCTGTATGCTTTTTTGCCTCCTCGGGGCCCGGGAAGGGTCCGATGGCACGGAGGATTGTTAGGAAGGACCGACCAGAAAAGGTGATTTTGGTGTATGCTTGCCCGCCTGTGTGTGCAGTACCAACGAAAGCTACTCGTATTTCTGACTACTAATTGAGCGATTGGATCGGGCAGCTCAGCTGCACAAAAGGTAGGATCGGGAGGGAGTTACGAGTTATGAACTCTCTACACCGCATTCAGGAAGGGTGAAGAAGAAAAGAAACCCGTTTTCTGCAAGCTGTCTGCAGGCCGCCACTTGATTGCTGCAGAAAGACAGAGACGCATACGAGTTAGCTGCCATTACTTGGTACAGGTACAGGTAGTTGTATATGTAAACGTTCTCGTCCGGCAAGGCTAGTTCCAGATGGGAGAAATCGTAAGAGGTGATCGAGGCGATGGGACGGCGGCTGGCCGTTACCGCAATAAGAAGCTTGCGCCATGTGTTATCAGATAAGGACTGCGAGGCGGGCGCGGGATGAGGCAAGACGCAATCGGGTGGTGTGGCATTTGGTGGCGACAAACTGCCCCAATGTGACAGTCGTCGGGAAAAGAGCAGTGCGTAAAGCTCCAGCGGGGGCGGGGTAGGAGCTGCCACGGTAAAAGCAAGTGGAGGAAAGAGCGACGAAGGGCGATGGAGTCGATGCTGTCTTACCATGGCAACTAACTGATCGCCGCGTAAGGAAGGAAGCTGACCGCATGCGGGCAGGAGCATAAGGCACATTTTGAGGGGAGAGAGGCAAAAAAAAAAAAATACAGTGAAGAATGCAAAGATCAAGTAAGTGAGACATCTTGACCCGGACGGTGCCAGAGAGACAACACAATCAGAGAAACAGCTGCCAGACGAACAGGCGAGCCAAAACCAGCGTCTCCACTGGCATGCAGCACAAAAGGCATTGTTTCACGCCGCGTGCAGGTCCGCCAAGTAATAATGAGAAATGAGAGCCAAAGAAAGTACGGAGTACGGCACTGTTCATGTAAGATAGTTCCTGATGGAAGCTTGGCTCGAGTTGTCGACCGTTCTGCCGTTGTCTGTCCTGCCCTTCCCCCCGTTTGTTACTGTTGTCGCGTAAAGCATGTGATGCATGATTCAGGCCCAGCTTTTCACCGTTTTCTGACACGGCTACTGAACTTGAGCGAGTCTCATCACGCCCTGTCTTGGAGCCCTGATTCACACAAAATTGGCGACGAGGTTCTGTCGGACTTCTTTCTCACGAGGCACGAGGGATTTTATTGGCAATTGGCAATTGCCAATTGTCAATCTTGCCATACCTGACCTGATCAACAGAAACAAGGATGCTTCGAAGAGACAGGCCAGTGGCGAAATACTATAAGAGTGCTGTCACTGTCAAGGCGTCCAAGCTTGCCTGCCCTAAATTGTGGTGCTGTTGGTGGCCAAGTTTGTGCTTCGTGCCCTGACTTGTCCTGTCCTGACCTTTTTTATGCGCCCTTTGTTCGAATTTGCACGATACGCTCTTTATCGATGTCTATCAGATTACGAGCTCCCTCAGCATGGGTATGTACGTATTTCCGGCCCACGGCTTACCTTGCTGTGCCAAGGTAAGATACCATCAGTCAGCGCAGCTGGTGTGAGATACAACGGGCGGTAGGCCAAAGTGCAAATGGTGCGATGGTATGACTGGTATCAGAGCTGAAAGAGTGAGTGATAAGGAACAAACGGCCCTGTAATTCTCTCCATTGTATGCAAAGTCCGTGCCGATGCTGAAGGACACAAAGAGAAGGATAAAGACCAGACAGGTTGCTTCAACGTGGCCCACCGTTATGTAAAGTACGAGGTGCCTGCCTGCTGCAATGAGAGCACGCCTGCCCACGAAATCTGTTTGATTGGACGCAGCAGCCATGCCATTGGCCAAAGAAAATAGAGCTATGCGACAGACTCCACCTTTGCCTATGCGGCATCCTTTTAGCTGCGTCACCAGTTAGCCTCCTTTTCGGAGTGTCTGAGATCGACAACCGGTGCAGAAGTCGTGAACGAGCTGACAATGCAAGGGGCCCTTGCACATCTTGGAGAATTTTGTATACACGCGGTGCTGCTATCCCATCACCGGGTAAGAATAAAGCCAACATGGCCAATGTAGAAAATAACAGACCGCACATATACCGACCACACTGGCACGGAGTTTGAGCTTTATAAACGATAGCTTCGGGAAGATAATTGGCAGGACCAAGCGGCTAAAGGCATCCAATACAAACCCACGGGTATTCCAAAACTTAGAGTGAGGAAAGATATCGTGTGAAGAAAGCTTGATCTCCGAATCCGAAAAGCAAGTTTGCTGAGATAGTGGAGGAAAGTAAACAAATAACAAGAAAGTAATATAGCAGACCACTTTCTGTGCGGGTTAAATGCCTATGTATTATCAAAAAGATGCCAAAGGAAAGAGTGCAATCACCTCCCAAGTCATATAATAAAACAAAACAAAATAAAGCCTGGTGTCCATCAACACCAAAAAACGCCTTGCAAAGCAGTCGTAAAATCCGAGATAGTAAGAAAAAGAATGGATCCCACTTTCCTTGAAAAACCCGTACAACGCCGCATGTCATGCAAGTGAGAGATAATAAAAAGAAGACAGTGAAGGATGGCAACAAATGAAGGCAAAATCAACGCCCAAAATGAAAACAAAAAAGGCAACGAAAACAAAAAAGGCAAAGCCAAGACAGCGAGGGAGTATCGCAAAGAGCGTGTGGGCTTATCGCGTCTTGTCCAGTGCGCAACAAGCCAAAAGTGTACCCGGGAGGTGGAGGTAGATTCTAAAGCTCCAACGTCGGTCGTCGCTCGATGGCTGGGTATAAGTGTATACAGCTTTCTCGGCTCGTCGATGTCGTCGGATTATAGGATTCCCGAGTCTTTGAGGGCGTTGTTGAGTATAGTCTCTCTAACAGCTGCAAAGACGAGGCGAATGTTGGACGTATCGGTGGCTTGGGTCAAGCTGAAGGCGATGGATTAGCTCTATGCCATCTGCTGGCAAAAATGGGGAAGGTACGTACTGAGGATAGAGGTTGAGGTGAGCTCGGTTCACCTGGTTGAACCGCCAGAGCAGGTACTTTGCCGCCTTATTGGCATCGTCACCGCCGGAGTAGTCAGGAAAGTAGTTGCCCAGAGGCGACCGGCCGAGCTTCTGCTTGAAAATATCAACCTTGTTGAGAAAGAGGATGATACTTGTCCGCATGAACCATCTTGAGTTGACGACAGAGTCGAACAGCAACAAACTCTCCATCATCCGGTTCTGGCTGCTCTCCTCAAGCAGGACCTGATCGTACTCACTCAGGGCCACGCAAAAGATAATGGACGTGACATCCTCAAAGCAATGAATCCACTTCTTCCGCTCGCTTCTTTGGCCGCCGACATCGAACATGCTGTTATCGTGATTAGCATCCTTATTTGATGATCAACACCTCGCCATCTCGTCCATCGTGCTGAACGTACTGGATGCTCAATGGGCCCATTTGAAAGCGTGTTTCGTAGATACCAGTCGTCTTTGTTCTGGCGCGCAAGACGTCCATCTCGTTTGGGACGTAGTCCGGGTGTACAATCCGCTTCACCTCATCAAAGAAGCTATGCTGTTAGCAATGACGATCCAACCGGGAGAAGTCGGGAGTGCAAAGCCACTTACTATCCTGCCGAGTCCATCAGGTAGAACTCTGTCTGGCGCTCCATCAGCTGCTCCCGGGCCGGATCTTCCCAGAGGGCCAGGACGGCCTCGCCGACCTTGGGGTCGATGCTCGGTTGCGGTCCGGATCCGATTGAGTAGTCGAGCAAAAAGTCGCAGTAGGCGCGGCTTTCCTCGCTTTGTGGTTCAATCTCAAACTGGCGCATGGCGTTGACCACGGCCTTGGCGCACTCCAGAAGATTCTTGAACACGGTTGGCCGGTAGCTGAAAAGTTCGTCCTCTGAGTAGCCCTTCAAGTGAATGATCTTCATCTGCTTCACGATTGTCGACTTTCCCGATTCGCCCGAGCCTAGAGAGCCACCACGTTAGCACATGGAAAAACGGACCTTTGACAACTATGGAAAAGGGCCAACAAAGTACTCACCCAGCAGTAAGATCTTGCATTCTCGTCGTAACCGCTTCGAGTCTTCCTCGAGGTCTTTGTCAATCTTCTGGCTCCTCTTCTTCTGCTCCACCTCCTCGCTGTTTGAACTCATGCATGCCCCCATCATAACCATGGGGTCAGGAGAACCTGAGAAGCGTGTTGTGTGTTTGTTTGCTAGATGTGTCTTTTTTGGTGCAGTGTTACTGCAAGGTGTCTTTGCGCAGAGACCCGTTTCTCCGGGCTTCGTTTAAGCTCTCTCCCGGAGAATGTCAGAACTCGGTGTGAGCGCAGATTTCGAGACTGTCGAGATCGCCAAAGGCGCCGTGTGTGTGTGTCGCAAAAGGTCGCCGTTGTACAATGAAGGCCCACGCTACACGACGCAGAAGTCCATGGGTAGTAACCCGCGTGTGGTGTCGAAAAGGCGGCGGCCAGTCGCTTTCGTGTCCTGGGTTGACTGTCGCTTCTGAGAACGTCGTTCAAGTGCGTCCTTGTTGTGTCGCAGGGTGATGCAAAAGAGGCCACTGGTTGCAGGCCAAATTGCAAGCTTCCGGAAAATAGAGTGCAATTGAGGTGCGGCCGAGCCGGGCTTTGGAATCGGGGACAAATGGACCTGGCAATGAGGCTGGCCTCAAGGTTAAAGAGGCTTCGAGGGCTTTGAGCGGGGAGCGGAAGAAGGGATCAGGCCAATAGCGCAGCGAGGCTGACAATTGAGTTCGGTCGATGATAATGTCGCGCAATTGAGATATCGTCGTAGTATAGAAATGGGAGGAAACCGATGATCGTGGGGGTCGTTGCGCAAGGACAAGAAGGCCGGAGAGGCTTGGAGAGCGAGTTCGGGGACGGATGGCTGCGCGATGGGCAACGCCGGAGTCGTTTTGGACTGAGAGTGCTGAAGAAACGAGGTGGACCACGATGGGCTAATGGGATAACCTAGTGTGGAGAGTTTGATGATGGTGGAGACAAGAGGTCGAAAAGCGGTCGGAAAAGCGACGATATGTCGAGTCCCAGATACCGACAACGAGAAAAGCAAAAGCTCTCTTTGGAAGAGTGCAGGATGGAAGGTCCGTTCGTCGAGTCGTCGCGGGTTGGAGAGAGAAAGAAGGAGGAGGAGGCGGAGGCGGAGGCGACGGAGTGAGAAAGATAGAGAGGGACTAAAAGGTTAGCCTGGGTGGTATCCTGGGCGGTATCCTGGGTGGTATTTTATTTATTTTATCTATTTGCTCTTGTCATGGGGTGTGGTTGTAAGTACGTCGCGAAAGGACAAGAAAGACGAAAAAGACAAAAAAGGGCAGCGGGAGAGAGGCAGAGGCTCAGAAAGCAGCAAATAACCAAAAAGAACAAGTCGAAAATGAAAGGGCAGAAAATAAAAGCGACAGCACAGGAAATGGGCAAGAGACTATGATTCCTGGAATATGAGATTCCTGGAACGGTTCACTGTGACACAGGGAAATTGGGCAGACGGGAAGGGAAAGAGAGCGAGATGAAGGCTGAAGTGAAGAAAGACAGATAGACGGCGGGAGCCAGGATAGCAAGAATAGGGACAAAAAGGAAGCAAAAAGAAGGAGAGGGAACCGAGAGCGCCAGATGTACACGACACAACAAGAGACGAGTGAAGGCAACGGAGACAGCAAAAGAGACCATAAACGGGCCGGGCGACCAAGACACCAGAGGAGACACCGGACAGAATGAGGAACAGCGGGGACGACGAAACGCTTCAAAGACTCACAAGAGGTGTCCATGCAAGGCCAAAGGGCCTGACTGGAGACGATAGCGACGGGAGAGCCAGTAAAAAAGTGTTCACAGAAGCGAGACGGGACCGAACGTCCGTGCGGGTGGTAGGGCGCGTGGTGTGTGGTATTAATGATAATGCACGGAAAGAGGAGATGGCGAGAGTAGGGGAAAAAAGAGAACAAGATGCGAAAGACGACAGAGTTGGTCGAAAGCTGTCAAAGATCGCAGGGCGGAGAGGTGATGGGAAAAGATCGCGAGAACGGCATTGATGTGCAAGGTGTAGCAGTCAGAAAGAAATTAGGTGAGAAAAATAAGAAGGAGACAAAGATGAGAGAAAGAGTGTAGAGATACAAAGAGGCCCAGAGAAAGCGACATACAACAGGAAGGTGCGGCTTGGATGGCGAATACGCCTTGAAGAGCTTCGGAGGGAAAGAGCGGCCGGGTTTGTGTCAAAGTAACCAACAGACAGAAAGAACGCTGGCGGCGCACAGCTGCTGGGAGGGAAAGGGCGACGAGCCAGGGTCTCAGGTGTGGGGAATCACCACCAAGAGAGCTCGCGAGGGGGCAGGAACAGCACGCTAAAGACAACATTCGGGTGTCAATAGCGCTTAGAGCCTTAGACAATGAGTGAGATCTGGAGAACAGGCTACGACAGCACGAACACAGGTGACTGCACCTTGCGCACCCCCATGGGCCATTCGCATGCAACCGCACCTGTTAGTTGAAGCTGACACTCTTGCCCGGGGTGTATCTCACAAGGTCATCAGGTGTGCCTACACCAACGAAGGGAATAACAACAACGGAAAAGAGGCAAGAGACGGTGGGCGTGAACAAACAATTGTCACCGATTGTGAGGCGGTTCGTGCCCTTCCCGAAGCTGCCCCGCCCACGTCTTTCTCACTATGGACACGGGCGATCGACATCCAACTTGGGTACGTTCCTTCCATCGTACTGCTATCAACAACGCACTTCACTCGGCTAGAAGCGCGATAGAACAGGTGACGCCAGAAGCCACAAACCCAAAAATCAAGAACCTGCAGATTAAGTGCGCCTAGGCCTAAGCCAGTCAGCCACCGAAGAAGGCAAAGAAGCCGCGTTAGAAGCTTCCACGGAGAAAATCTGTTGCCGGCTCGTTCTTTCTTGCCCAGTTCTGTGCATTTTCCCCCCTCATCTTCCTTGTGGATTGGATCGTGCAAACTGCTATCTTCAAGACCAGTCGCTCCATCTGGAACAAAGACCCGCCACTTTTTGGCAGTTTTGGCAGTTGTGCTTTCACTGGTGCGTCGCTGCCACGCCGCCACTGCTGTATCGACGGCTCGCTCGGCATGTTAGGACCCATGACGCCCGGCTTGTCCTGCTAACGGCTCTGTTTTGTTCTAGAGCTAACCGAGTGCCTCGAAACTCGAGGCGTCCCCCACCACTGGGAAAGCGGCTGCTGGGCATATGAAATACAGTGACAAAATGGGTATGGCTTAATGGTCAAGGGAAGGAGCGATGGGGGAAGGCACAATGCAGAAAGGCAAGCGAAATGCGGGCATTGTGCAGCGTGCATTAGTTGGCGATGCATCTACATACATATACACAATACACTCAATGCATCACGCGAAGGAAGGGCACACATCTTGCAACGTCCGACGACGAGCCACTGTCCAGCGCTTGGAACGCCACTCGGCATATCTTGTGGCTTGCTTTCCGGATGGTTTGTTACCCCGTTGTGGCATTCTTTTGGGCACGTTAAAAATAGTGCTTAAACGTCGTTGCATTCTCTTTTCCTTCATCTGTCTTTTCATTTGCTGCACAACTCGTTTTCACAATGTCACCAATTCTAACATGCCTTCCCCCCTCGCCTTTTCCCAGCCTCCAGGCCAAGGCGAGTTGATCCAGGCCACAATCCGCTTCGCCCGCAAACCCCCTCCTTTCCATCCGACATCTCTTATCCATGTTCCTTTCGCTCCCAAGAGTCACATCCCTGACCTGTGCGAGCCCGGCCAGGCCAAGGACGGAATGGTGTCGAGCATGGCGCCCCTGTTCAGGTGGAGCAAGGGTGCTCTTGAAAACAGACGCAGAAAGAGACGCAAAGAGACAGAGACAGAGACAGAGACGCTTGAGAGGAAACGGACACCGAACGAACTGTTGCGTCTTGACAGCCTGGAACACTGAACAAACCTCAAAATCAGTACGAAGTACGCATTGATAACCAGGCGGAGACTGGGCCTAGGAAGAGAGAACGAGAGAAGAAAAGACGAAGACACCATGCAATATCATCCATCTCTTGGGCTTGAGCCCCCCCCCCCCTCTCCCCTAATCATGGGGCCAAAGCTAGAGCAGCTGTATCTAAACTTGAAGCACATAAGCAACCAGGCTCTCGACAATCCCCCACGTCGCTCGTTATACTTGCCTTTTCATCACGCAATTTCAGCTTACGGAAAGGGGGCGACGAACGACCGCACACAGACTCATCACATACTCGGTAAGATACATAAAAAAGGGATACATGGGTTGCGGCCTCGTTTCGCTTACTGTTAATACTTGCGCCCAGACCTGTTTTCTCGTAGCCACCAGCCATTATCTCGTCTTCTAGTTGCCTTTTTTTTTTTTTTTTTTTTTTTACTCTCTAGCTCACTTTATTCATCCCCGATCAAATACAGAAGCAGTAACAATAAGGAACAAAATTTTTGTCAACGTCTGCGTCCGTAGTTATCGTCACTTTCCAAGGTTCTTGTGTTCTCGGTTCTGTGATACTTCCCACCCCCAAACTTTCCACGTGTCTTTTCTCGGCAGGGGCAGCTTCATCAATATGGAAAAAGCGACAGGAACGAGGTGGTCGAAACGTCGGGGGCTAAGAGAAAAGAAATGCTCTGCAAGACGCATGCCGTGCGTCGCAGTATACATCTTTTTTTCCCCTTTTTACTTTTTTTCTTTCATCAATGCATATTTCTTCTTTCCGATAGGGTCCTTGAAACCTGGGGGTTTTGCATCTCAGCCTGCCACTCCGTGCACTTTTTGTTGCATGATGAGGAAAAAAGAGACAAATCCAAAGACTGAATGACAACAGGTAACATAATTTGAATAACAAGTTGTTGCACAGGTGCATATAACGACCACGACGTAAAATAGATTGACAATAAAATCGTTTCGAGAAAACGCTAATCAGGAGGAAATTAGACGCAGAATTAGATGCAGAGAAAGCGTGCTACAGGTTAGAAAACCAGTCCGTTCAAGAGGTTGCAGAAAGACCGTACACGTAGAAGATGAAAAAGGAACCAAAAACCTCCGGCAGCCGTGCCCCGAGGCAAACTCCCGGCAAAGGGGTGGTGTCCTCGTAGAACGCACGGGCAGACAAGTGAGGAGACGAGAGAAAAAGAGGTAAGGAGGAGCACCACCAAGCTTGCCCAACTTTGGGCAGAGTAACAAGAATCGAGGACGTTAAGATCGTGGAAAACACGATTGAGACAGAGTTTACGTGGGCGGCACGACGAGATCAAGAAAGCCAAACTCCCCGGTGTGAAGCAGAATGGGCAAAGCAGGACCTTGGAAAATACGGCGAGTTGTATCTTAGATCAATGGAGTAGGGCGAGGGAGGTGTGCTTTTGACGTTGTATCGCTCATTTTATGATCTGAAGAATGTTGGCCAGCTCGAATGCTAGAGTTCAGAGACGCCAAAGTCTAGAGAGTGAAGACGCAGAGCCGCTTTTAGTTTGGTATTTGGTCCTTGCGAGTGGTTGGGTCAAATTAACTATCTCGGAGTATTCTTTCTTTCTATCCTCGGTATTCTTCTTGACGTGATACAATCCGTACAAGGTAGGTTGTGTATTAAACGTGCCCCCTACCATGTACCTTTCGCCACGCTCTTTTTGTTTACGGCCCAATTAGGCCGTAAACATGGCACCACTATCGAAAGGTACATTCACCTTTTTGCCACCATTATACAACGCCCTGAACGCCTTGTTTTTTCTCTCCCTCTCTCCCTCTCTCTTACTAAAAGCCACACATACGAATTATCGCCATACCGAAGCACCTTAACGAAACAGACAGGGAGAAGGTGTACGATCTTTTCTACCGCTGGAGTAAGACGAAAAACGAGATCGCCGCCGTTATTGGTTTTTCGATTAGTTAAATAAGACGAGCTATTCAACCACCGAAAAATCGAAAAAAGCCTAGCCGTTTACCGTCTTTATTTAAAGACGAAGAAGAAGAGTTAATTACGTTCGTAATAGTTAATAAATAACACCGGAGGATAACTTATATTTACTTAACGAAGGAGGTCTTCGATGGTCGTTACGGTAAATAGGCGATTCGTTCGGCGCTCGTACGAAATAACTTTAAACGTTATATTACCACGAAAAAACCCTTTATCTCCGAAGTAAATCGATAAAAACGCCTTACCTAGGTACTCGAATATCGTGACTAGACTCTAGTGTAATAAAATTCTATCCTTTAGAGCGACGAGACTTGGGTAATTAACTAAAAGCACCGTAAAATCTACGTTACTCGCCGCGCCGACGAAGAGCTCGATTATACGTACGTCCTCGAACGAGATAGGAAGCTATAAATAATAAATATTTTTATTATTTTTTACTTATTTATAACGAATATATAACGAATTTCGTATATAAAGCGAATCTCGTATAATAAAGGCTTATAATAAATTATAATATATTTCGTACACGAAATACGTTATACGAAAAACTATAACGCATTTCGTACGTTATACGAAAAGCTATAACGTATTTCGTACGCTATACGAAATGCCATAACGTATTTCGTACGCTATACGAAAAGTCATAACGTATTTCGTACGCTAAAGGCTTACAGAAGGCTCTAGAAATTAACTAATATAAATATACGTTATAAAGGGCAGAGAAAT
Organism: Sporothrix protearum; assembly: GCA_016097115.2. Taxonomy (NCBI): domain Eukaryota; kingdom Fungi; phylum Ascomycota; class Sordariomycetes; order Ophiostomatales; family Ophiostomataceae; genus Sporothrix; species Sporothrix protearum. The sequence continues at coordinate 1,635,548 of JADMNH010000008.1, forward strand.
TCGCCCCACTAAAATAATATAAAAGAATTACTTCTCCTTCCTTCGCCAACCCTCCAAGGAATAGATTTCTTACTTTATATATAAATTTTTTATATAATTTATTAATTTATTTATTCCACGAATTATTTCTTATTAAAATTTAATCGATTTCGACCTTTCCGTACCGAAATCTTATATAATAATAACTCTCGCTTATTACCCCCCTCCGACCCCTTATAGTACCTCGTATTATATTATATTATATAAACGTATTATATACCTAATCGATACGAAAAATATATTAAAAAATCTAGAATAAATTCTTAGTACGGGGTATATTTTACCGCTTCTCTTTACTTACTTTACTTCGGTAGAAAAAGGGAAAAAAAAAATAAATATTAAAATCGTTCCGAATAAGTTATAAGGTATAAATAATTATAACTTATAAATTATAAGAGCCTAGGTTTACTTATATACGAATATTTATTAAGACGTTATATTTTATAATTATAACGTATTATACGTTAACCTAGGGCTTATAAACCCCCCTAGAACTCCCGTTTTAAGCGTTAGAGAGTTTTTTTTAAACGTTAATCCTTTTTTTTCGAGTGTAGTTAACGAGTTAAATATGTTATAAAATTAGTTATTAGCGGGCCTAGAAGAGATTAATATTATTAAAAGGTATTATTTAAATCGCTTAACGCTTATTACTTAAAAATTATATTAGGTAATGGGCCTTTGGTGTAAATAAAGCACCTAAATAACGCCTTTTAAGCCTAGAAAACCCTTAAAAACCTTTATAATAAGGATAAATTTACTTTTAATTTTATCCTTATTAAAAAAGTTATTAATTTAGAGGTTATTAACTTTATTTTTAACTTTTTAAATAAATTTAAGTCTTATACGGATAAATTATTAGTTAAAAATATTTAACTCCCGGAGATGTTTTTATTAGGTATAGTTTTATTTAAAATATAGAATATTTTTAAGGAATTTATTTCTTAAATATTACGGTAGCTAAACCGGGATGAAAACTTTTATACTCTTTCTTCTTTATTCGAAGTAATAATAAAAGAAGAGAAAAGAGTTAAGTTTAATAAAAAGATTAAAAATAAGCCTTCTTCTTCTTTTAAAAAGGAAGAAGAAAAATAAGTTTATTATATAAAAAACTCTAATAATAATAGGTTTATTCTTATTAAAAGGAAAAGAGAGGGTAATAAAAAACCCTAAAAGAAGACGAAGGGTTTTTATTATAATTTCTATAAAATCCCGGGCCATTTTACTTCTTTTTACTTTAAAAAGTATCTTAAACTTTACGATCCAGCTAAGGATATACGTAAAGAAAAAGGAAAAGGAAAAGAAAAAATAAATAAAACGGTTAATTTAACCGAAAAGTTTAGTAAAAAAAAAAAGAGGAAGAGGTAGTAAAAGCGGTTAAAGAATCCTCGAAAAGGATAAAAAGATATAAATTCTTCTTTATCTTCACCCTTTATAACCCCCTTTAACGACGAAAATTCGTTACCTATACCTCGACTTAATCTTTATAACTAAGGCTATTTAAATATTTCTAAGGTAAATTCTAAAAATAAATCTCCTAAAACACTATTAACTCTTTAAAAGGCTAACCGACATATAAGCTTAAATTCACTAAATAAACGGATAAAAACCGGGGTAAATTCGAATAAATTTAAGGATTTATTAAATTTAAATATAAAAAATTAAATAAAATCGATTTCTACCTAAAACTTAAAGAAAAAGGTTATTATACCTTAAAGAGTGAAAAATCTACTAATTTTATAGTAAATTTAACCGCTATATATCACGTTATAAGTAATAAAGATTTATTTATTTCGTATAATAATAAAAATAACTTTATTAATTAAGGATAAGCTAAAAGGCTTAAAGTTAATAATAAAGGAGATATTCTTTTATATTTCAATAATACTAAAAAATATAAAAGATTTTCTAACTATATCTATATACCCGAACTAGGGATAAATATAATAAGCGTTTCTTATTTAAAGGAAACATATACTTTATTTACTAATAATAATGTTTTCTTATTTAATGAAAACGATAATTTATTAATAACAAAAGACATTAAATTTCAGGGCTTATATAAAATACAAGCAGAAGCTTTAATTACTAAACATACTCTTTTTCTTTTAAATAAATTTAAAAGTAATATAAAGGAAGTGGATTTAAATACTCTACACCAAAGAATGGGTCATATTAATTATAATGCCTTAAAAAGACTTTCAGAAAATACAGAAAATTTAAAGATTTCTAATATTTCTAAGCCTTTATAGGCTTATCAGGCTATAAAAAACTATGAACCATACTTTAAGGCTAAATTTCATAATAAAATTAATAAAATTTCTATTAATAAAAATAAGCCGTATAAAAAGCTAAAAAAGGTTTTTAATAATATAAAAGGACCTATAACACCTATAACTTTTAAAGGTTATAGGTATTTTATTACTTTTTTGGATAAAAGTAGTAGATATTTAAAGGCTTATTTAATAAAACATAAATCCGAGGCTTTAACTAAATTTAAACAATATAAAATAACTACTAAAAAAGAAAATTCTTTTACTTATTATCTTATAAGTCTTCAGACTAATAATAGTAAAGAATATATAAATAAAGAATTTAAAGACTTTTTAAATAAAATCGGGGTTATTCATTTAACTACACCCGCATACACTAAAGAATCTTTAGGTTTAGGGGAAAGGATAAATCGTACTTTATTAGAAAAGGTTCGAAGCCTTCTATTTAATAGTATAAATCCTTTACCAAAAGCCTTATAGGGTGAATTATTAATAACTTCGGTTTATTTATATAATCGAACTCCCCATTCAAGCCTAAATTTCATAACTCCTTATAAAAAATATTTTAATAAAAAGCCTAATTTAAATAATCTTAAAATAATAAGTTCTACTACTTATTTTTTAAATAAAGGCCCTATAAATAATTCTAAATTAAAAGAAAAAGCCTTAAAAGGCTATTTAGTTAGATATATAGAAAATACGAATTATTATCGTATTTATTCACCAGACAAAAAGGATGTTATTATTACACGAGATGTAACAATAATTAAAATCCATATAAAAAGTCTATTAAAATAAAAGACTTAAAAGAAAAAGAGCCTAAATCTACAGGTATAAATGAAAATAAAAATAAAAATAAAGAGGTTACTATAAATATCCCTAATAATATTCCTTCTAATTATAAAAATATACCTTTTTATAATAACGAAGAAGAAGAAGAAGGTAAATTTTCCTATTTAATTTTAATAAAAGAAAAAACCCCTTTTACTTATAAAGAAGCTTTAAATAACCCAAATAAAGATAAATAGCTAGAAGCTATAGCTAAAGAAGTTAACTCTTTAAAAGGTCAAGAAACCTGGGATTTAACTAATACACCCGAAGACTATAACGTTTTAGGGGGTAAATGGGTTTTTACTATTAAATTTAATAGTAAAAATAAGCCTATTCGATATAAAGCCCGTTAGGTAATACAGGGATTTAACTAAATAATAGGAATAGATTACCTGGAAACTTTTAGCTTAACCTATAGGACTGAAAGTTATAGGCTATTTATTTCTATAGCTATAAATAAAGGCTGGTTTTTAAATTAGTACGATATAAAGAACGCTTTTATATATTTAGATATAAATAAATTAATTTATGTTATATAGCCAAAAGGTTTTAAAAATCACTAAATAAGGTGTGTAAATTAAAGAAGGCCCTATATAGTTTAAAATAAGCACTAAGACTTTAGTATAAATTTTTATAAGAATATATTAAATTCTATAGGCTTTTATAACTCTGGTTATAATGCCGGCTTATTTTTTTATAAAGAAAATAAATAGCCCTATTAATTTATATAGATAATATATTAGTTATAAGCCTTAATAAAGGTATAACTAATATAATTATAAATAAAGTGGCTTAAAAAGCTCGAATTAAAAGCCATGGGCCCAGTAAATAAATTCCTAGGTATGAATTTTATTAGGAATTCTAAATATTCACTAGATATAAATTTAAATTCCTATACTAAGGAAATAATAAAACGTTTTAATAAAGAAAAACGTAAAACAAGTAAATACTCCTATGGCGCCAGGCTTAAAACTTAGAAAGGCTACTATAGAGCTAAGTAAAGCCGAAATATTAAATTATTAAAAGGAGATAGGAGCCTTAATTTATTTAGCTATAAAATTAAGGCCAAATATAACATTTACTATTTTAAAACTCTCTCGTTTTATATCTAAGCCTAATAAATCATATAAAACTACTTTAGATAAAGTATAGGGATATTTAAATAAATATCCCGATTTTAGTTTAAAAATAAGAAAGGCTCTAGAAGATATTAATATTCGTATTTTAATTTATACGGATTTAAACTATAGCTCGAACTTAAACGATAAAAAATCTACCGGAGGCTATATTACTTTATTTTTAAATAATTTAATTAGCTAGGCTACTAAAAAGCAAGAGATAGTTTCTCTAAGTTTAATAAAAGCCGAATATATAACTTTAAAAGAAGTAGGGAAAAAAGTTATATATTTAAATAATCTTCTTAAGGAAGTAAATAATAATTTACTTTTATTTAAAGAGATTATTTATCCTACTATTTTAATAAATAACTAGAGTGTTAAGATTTTAAGTGAAAATAATACTTTTCACTAACGCTCGAAGTATATTAATATTTCATATTACTAGACTAGAGATAAAGTGGATAAAAAGGAAATAAAAATAATTTATATCCCTAATAAAGAATAATTAGTAGATCTATTAACGAAACTAGTAAATATAAATAAATATATATAGTTTATAAATAAAATAAATTTTATTTAACGAGAGAGGTTAAATTTTAAGTCTTTTAAACTTAAAATTTATATAATTATTTTAACGTTAAGGATTATAAATTAAGGTTTTTTAACTTTTAAGTTTTTCCTTACTACTAATTATAGGTTTTATATAAAATTTTTCACCCTTATAAATATATTTTTTCTTAAAAAGTATAAATTTTTAAGTTTTTTATAATAATTAAAAAGGTTTTCTTAAAATAAAGTTTTAAGTTTTTTCCTTTATAAATCTTTTTATTTTTTTCTTATAAGGTTTTTTATTATTTTTCACTAATTTATATTATATATATAAATTAAGGGGGTATATAAATAATAAGTGTTTTTATTATTTTTCACTTATTTATAACGAATATATAACGAATTTCGTATAATAATAAAGGCTTATAATAAATTATATTATTTTAAAGAAATACGTATACGAAAAGCATACGATTTTCGTACGTATACGAAAAATTTATATATAAAGTAAGAAATTTATTCCTTAGAGGGTTGGCGAAGGAAGGAGAAGTGATTCTTTTATATTATTTTAGTGGGGCGAATTTCTCTACCCTTTATAACGTGTATTTATATTAGTTAATTTCTAGAGCCTTTTATAAGCCTTTAGCGTACGAAATACGCTGTAACTTTTCGTATGGCGTACGAAATACGTTATAATATTTCGTATAACGTACGAAATACGTTATAATTTTTCGTATAACGTACGAAATACGTTATAGCTTTTCGTATAACGTATTTCGTATACGAAATATATTATAATTATTATAAACTTTTATTATACGAAAATTTATATTATATACGAAATTCGTTATATATTCGTTATAAATAAGTAAAAAATAATAAAAACACTTATTATTTATATACCCCCTTAATTTATATATATAATATAAATTAATAAAAAATAATAAAAAACTTTATAAGAAAAAAATAAAAAGATTTATAAAAAAAAACTTAAAATTTTATTTTAAGAAAACCTTTTTAATTATAAAAAACTTAAAAAATTTATACTTTTTAAAAAAAATATATTTATAAGGGTAAAAAATTTTATATAAAACCCATAATTAACAGTAAGGAAAAACTTAAAAGTTAAAAAACCTTAATTTATAATCCTTAACGTTAAAATAATTATATAAATTTTAAGTTTAAAAGACTTAAAATTTAACCTCTCTCGTTAAATAAAATTTATTTTATTTATAAACTATATATATTTATTTATATTTACTAGTTTCGTTAATAGATTTACTAATTGTTCTTTATTAGGGATATAAATTATTTTTATTTCCTTTTTATCCACTTTATCTTTAATTTAGTAATATAAAATATTAATATACTTCGAGCGTTAATAAAAAGTATTATTTTTACTTAAAATCTTAACACTCTAGTTATTTATTAAAATAGTAAAATAAATAATCTCTTTAAATAAAAGTAAATTATTATTTACTTCCTTAAAAGATTATTTAAATATATAACTTCTTTCCCTACTTCTTTTAAAGTTATATATTCGGCTTTTATTAAACTTAGAGAAACTATTTCTTACTTTTTAATAACCTAGTTAATTAAATTATTTAAAAATAAAGTAATATAACCTCCGGTAAATTTTTTATCGTTTAAGTTCGAGCTATAGTCTAAATCCGTATAAATTAAAATACGAATATTAATGTTTTTTTAGAGCTTTTCTTATTTTTAAATTAAAATCGGGATATTTATTTAAATATCCCCATACTTTATCTAAAGTAGTTTTATATAATTTATTAGGCTTAAATATAAAACGAGAGAGTTTTAAAATAATAAACGTTATATCTAGCCTTAATTTTATAATTAAATAAATTAAGGCTCCTATCTCCTTTTAATAATTTAATATTTCGGCTTTACTTAGCTTTATAATAGCCTTTCTAAGTTTTAAGCCTAGCGCTATAAGAGTATTTACTTATTTTACGTTTTCTTTATTAAAACGTTTTATTATTTCCTTAATATAAGAATTTAAATTTATATCTAGTAAATATTTAAAATTCCTTATTACGAGGAAGGTAATTACCAACTACCTTCCCGTACGACACGTAACGGCTATACCACTAGCCGTCACGTAGCGCGGCCTTCCCAGGCCGCACTAAGGGGTATAAGTGGCTTTTCTCCTATACGTAATAATCCGTTAACTTAATTATTAATCATATATTATTTTACTTTATTTCTTAATCGCTCATATCATACCCTTATACTATTACGAAGTCTTATAAAACCGTTATACTCTCGCCTTTACCTTATATCGCCGCTACTTAATATTTCGATACTAGCCGTGGCCGCGCCTCGTACGTAATATTTAGTAATAACTCCTTTATTATCTTTAAGTGACCCCGACCCCCGAGTTTATTTAAAAGCCTCGTAAAAAGCGATTATATAAAAATTAAAATTTTTTTTAACTCCTTAATACCGAGCTTAAAAGTATTAACTTCGATAAGCCGTTTAAAACTAATTAAGCGCCTCCGTATTTAACGGAGTAAATTATTATACCGTTAAATAATATACGAAGAAACCGTTTAATACCGATTAAACGCCTCCGTATTTAACGGAATAAATTACCGTACCGTCGAATAACGTACGAAAAAGCCGCCCGTAATTACGTAAACGCTTTTAATAATATAAAGTAAAATATTATATTATTTATCGTAACGTACGAAGAATACCGTTTATATTTTACGAACGTATTATTAAATAATAAACGAAAACGCGCGAGATAAAAGTTTATAACCTTCGCGTATTTATCGTTATAACTCGATAAACGTTTCTTCGTATTACGGACTTAGTATATTACCGTATAAGTTTAAGAAAAACGGTATTAACGTAAAGTATACCGAACTTATTAATATACTTCGTAAACTTAAAACGTTAATCGTTAATAAGGGCGCGGTTAAAGCTTTATAAATTTAAGCCTCGTTATTAACGGCCTCTTTTGAAAATTTTTAACCGGATATCGTTTTTAACGCCTTTTTACTCGTTACCCTCGACGACGACGAAGAAACGTTTTATTTAACGGACGAGTAATTTTTTTATTAAGTATTTAACGACGTTTAAAAAGGATTATTAAAAATCCTTTTTTTTAACGAGAACGACTTAACTTAATAATTTAACCACGAAAATAATATAACCGTATTAAGTTTACTCCTTATTACGAAAGAAACCCGGCTCTTTACTTTTAATAACGAAAATAACGAGCCCTCGAAGACCCTTAATTTATTTATCTTTCGTATAAATAAAAGAAAAGGACCCGTATCCTTTAATAAAAGTTACCGTCGGGAAACTTCGGAAAATTTTTTAAACTCCGGATCCGTAAACTCTTAAAGTTAACGCGTTTACCTCGTACGCCCTCCTTACTCCGTTAACTAAAGCTCGTTAAATAATAATTAGTTTTTTTAACTTAATTTAGGGTATTTTTACTTTTCGCGATATTATATCGGGCTCCGGTTAAAGAGGAGGAGTTTAAGACTCCGTTAAACGAGAGGGTACTTTAATTAACGTTACGGTATCGGCCTTCGAGTTTACCTTTAATATAAAGACTTTTTCTAGTAACGTAATATTATAAAATAATATTAAAGTTTAATACCGTCTAGCCGTAGTTACGATTATTTTCGGGAAGATCCCTTAATCGGGCGGAGTATTTTTATTAACCGAACTTTAACGTAAATAAATAATTTTATTCGAAGAGGTAATTAATAAAAGCTTATTAACCGACTTTCCTTTAAACCGGCTTAATTATCCCACCGTACCGATAAACGTTACCTTTATTATTCGTAAGTAATTTATTAATACGAGGGAGATACGAGGTCGTTACCGTAATAATATTTATAATAAAAGAATTATAATAAATTATCCTCCCCCCTTAATAAACTAGTCCCTTAATAATTAATATACGTAACGTAATTTATTTTATATACCCCCCCGGGTTTAAACGCAGTAATATAACTCTCGTAATTAATACCCTCCGTACGTTGTCGATTAATCATACCCGTTATACTAGTCCGTACCGGTATTTGAGATCTACCTTTTTATAACGTAAAGGTATATAAGTATATAAAACTTTAATTAACGTTATCCTAGCCTTATAAGACTTAATTAACCTAGTTTTTAATTAATAAATTAACGGGTTATTATAAAATTTAGGATAAGTAGTTACGATAATAAAGCGTAAGCGTTTCGAGGGCGAAGGTAAGTTTAATATTATATAAGAACTAAGTCTTACCTCCGAAAACCTTACGGTATTCGGGGAGGCCTTTTACTTAAGAGAAATCTATACTAGTGGCGTAACGCCCGCGAGAGCGCCTAGCTACGTACGTGCCACCGTATTAACCACTCGTTACGTATTAGTCTCGTACTCCCTTTATTATTAACTACGAAGTAGTATTAATACGAGGGAGATACGAGGTCGTTACCGTAATAATATTTATAATAAAAGAATTATAATAGAAGAATTATAATAAATTATCCTCCCCCCTTAATAAACTAGTCCCTTAATTTATTACTCGCGATCCTTCTTAATTTCCTCGCTCGATTCGTTAACGAGGAGTATTAAGGGCGTTAATTAATCCTTTAGTTAACTCGTTTATTATCCTTCGTAAACGTACGAGTTACTTTATAATCTCCCGTATTATATAACGACTTAGTCCTTCGAGTCGCCGACGTAATACGAGGCCCGGGAGTATTAAGCGACGAAGTTAATCCTTTACTCCGTTTTTTAACCGGTCCTTCGGTTATTTATAAATATTATAAGTTATATATTCGTTTAAAGCGTCGTTTACTTTAGTTATCCTTTTTATTATTTATTACTTTTACGTAATTATATATATATACGTAAATTACCCGTCGCGGTAAAAGCGTCGCTCCTTCCTCGTTTATCGGTATATTTAAACGAATAATATTTATTATATTTAAAGGGTCGTTTTTACCTCGTTTATTATTTACGGGCGTAACTCCTTCCTCGTCGTAATATATAAGGGTAATTATTTATTAATTTATTATTATTTTAAATTTTTAACTTTAACTTTAATAACTTTATTATCCGCTTCGTTAATATATTATCCGTAATTTATTAACGCTTTTATTAACTTTTTATTTTTATTTTTTTTTTTAACCGTTTTTACTTCGTACTTTATATACCGTAATAACGAGTTTTAACCTTTTATTTAATAACTTTATTTATATCTTTCGTTACCCGTTTTTACTTTATACTTAACTTATTATAACGGCGACTTTTATATCTTAATTAATACTTTATTTATACTTATATCTCCGTATTAATTATAACTTTTATAACGCCCGTTAAAAGCGATACGTTAAAAGAGCGTTTACGGCGCGTTACTTTATTTAAGCCGCGGCGTAACCCTTTTATTATTATTCGTACCGTCGACGTTATAACGGCTTAACGCCGTACGTAAATTTTAACCCGTACCTTTACCGTAAAACCGATTACCCGCCGCTTTACGTTTTTATAACGTATTTCGCGCGTTATTAATATTTAAAATATTATTAATACTCCCGTTAAGGGAAAGGTTAACTTTATTAATTAATAAGGCGTTTCGAATATAATACGTTCGCGTTTTATTACCGCCCCGTAACGGCCTCTCGTTTAATTTATTTCGGCGCCGGTCGTAACTTAAAAGGTAATCGTTAACGTACCGGTTAATTAATTTATACTCCCGGATATTTTTATTTAACGTCTACGTCCCGTTATAATAATTATAACCCTTACCTTTATTTTTAATAATACGATACGCCGGCTTAACTTAATTAAACCGCCGTCGAGTTTTTACCGTAAATTATAAAAATTAATAACGGCGACGACGACGATAACGATAATAATAACGATAACAACGACGACGGTAAACGGAGGGACGTTAAAAAGTCGCGACTTTACGTTCGAATTTAAAATTAACTTTTACTTTAATATTTATATTTATTATATTAACCGGGCCGTTAATTAATTCCGGGGTTAACGTACTTGAATAAAATTAATTTATACGCGAAGCGTAATTAATTAATATATTCTTTATAAAAATTATTACCGTACGTATAAAAACCTTTTTACGTTAATCGTAAATAACGTACGGGTTACTCTCCGTAACGTCGTACGTTATTTAAAGTTATACTTTAATTTTAACGTCGATTTAAGTTAAAAAATACCCGAGCTTTTATTACTCGTAAACGATTATTTACGGCGTATTTACCGTTTCGTACGCGATTATAAACGCGAGTTCGGCTTTAAGGGCGGCTTTAATTAACGTAACGGTACGCGTTAATTATAACGGCGTCGCCTCGAAGGCTCGTAACGCGTTTTACCGCGTATTATTAACCTTCGGGGACGACGGGTCGGACTTTAAACGTTACTTTATACGCTTTATATTTAAGAGTTTTTAATATAATATTTAAAAAGCCGAACGGGATTAATTTTTAACCGATATCGAGTTTTTAAGGTATACCGAGGGCTCTCGGTTACCCGCGTTTTTCGGCGTAATACGTATTTAAACCCGACTCCCCTTTAAAAGGCGTTTATATATCGTTTACGACGTAATATAAGGTTTTAATAATTAATTATTTTTTTTTTATTTTTTTTTAAGTTACTTCGGCGAGGCGCCGGTATTATTTTATAATATCCCGTTTTTTATTTTTTTTTTTATACGTAAAATATTAAGGCGGCTTTATTACGATACTTTAAATAATTTTAATATTAATTTACTTTAATTTTATAACTTTTTTCTTTTTAACTTTTTCTCGTAATTTTAAATTACTTCCTTCGTATTCTTTATATCCTTTTCCGGTACTTATTAATTATATTTAATAAGTTATTTTACTTATTTTATTAAGTAATAAACCTCTCCTTTACGCGTCGCCTTATCTTTAATTACCTTTACTTCGTACTCTCCTTAATCCTTTTTTAATACGGGTAACGGTATCGTCGCCGTTTTATCGCCTAGTCGTAACTTTTAAGGCTTTAATAAAGAGACCGAGAATACGTTATATATACGGTTATATTTTTACGGTAACGTTAATTTATATACCTACCGTCCAACCGTTTTTACGATTTTAAACGGTCCTACGAATCTCGGTATTAATTTCTTATTTAAACTTTAAGCTTAAAATTTTACGTCGATAATATAACGAGGTCTCCTATTTAAAAGGATATTAATTTGTATTTTTTATCGTAATACTTTTTATATAATTCTTAAGTTTTTCTTTAATAAATTTTTATTTTTTCTCGGAGTACTTATAATTTTTTAATTCGGTTTATTATAACGGGTACCTCCCTTTTTATAACGTCGTCCTCGACGTTAATATATACCTTTAAGTCGTACCCGTATAATATACGGAACGGGGTTAAGTTAATAATATTATTTTCCGCGTTATTAACCGTAAACTTTATATTATAAAGGAGGTTTAATTAATTCGATTACTCGTCGTTAACGAATACTCGTAAATAATATTTTAAGAATTTAATTTATTCTCTTAATTTACTTATCCGTTTATAAGTAATAAGTTATAAAAAGTCGCCGACGTATTATTAACGTTAAATATAACTTTAATTAATTAATTAATAATAAATATATTACCTCGGTCGGAGATAATTTCCTTAAATATCCCGTAACGAGTTTTAATCTTTTATATAAATAATTTAAGTAAGTCCTTTCCGACGTAATCGTCGTAAATATTAATAAGAATCGGTATATTTTCGTATACCGGTTTACGATTATTAAAATATTATTTATAAAATTACTTCGATAATAAACCTTAAGTAATCCGACTACGAAATTTATTAAAATCTCTACTAAGGTTTTTATAAAATTAATAAGGGTTAAAGTTATTTATATAATTTATATCTTTTCGTAATAATTCGTTAATATATCGGATATAAATTAACGAACTCGTTAATATCCTTTTATATACCCGGTTAATAATATTTCCTTTAAATAATTTTTTTTATTTTAACTCTTTTAAAGTACCCCGTTATTAAGTTATTATAATATCGTTCGAAATCTTTTAACGTACCAAGCTTTTAACTAGAATATAAACTTAATACTTATATTTAAATAACCCTTTATCGTCGATAATTTATTAATTATCTTTTAATCCTCCCGTTTTAATAACGCTTCGCTTCGTTATATAAAAGTTATTACTAGTTTATAAAGCCCGTAATACCTTTTATAACGGGGTAAATAACTTTACGGACGTCGCCGTTTCCTTTATAATTATAAATTATACTAGAATCCTTAAAATAAATTATCGAGTTAACGGGTTTAATTAAGTTTAACGAGTTTTCGACGAGGCTTTTAAGTTTTTTATTCGAGCTTAATTAATTTAAGGGTAAGCTTAAATTTATTAAACTTATAAAGGCTTTTCGTTAAGTTATATACGTAAAGTCGCGATTTCCTCCTTTTAATTTCTTTTTTAAACCGTAAAGCGCTCTTATTATAAAATTAACACTTTTTATACCGCGGTTAACCGTTACTTTAAAATAAGTAATAAGGTTTAATTATTAAGCTCCTTTATTATTATTTTATAATTAAGGCGTTTCGACGGCGTATTAATTAAGTTTCGTTTCCCGGTTTAATATTTAATTTCGAAATTAAATAATATAAAAAATATATATTAACGTATTTATTAATTATTTAACTTTTACTAGTTTATAAACGTTCTTAAGTTAACGTAATCCGATAAAACTTCGATTCGTTAACGATTACCGTTTAAGTATTATCGTTAATATTTAAAACTTTTTATAATTATTATTATTTTTTAATCGGGAGTATTATAATTTAACTTAAAGCCCTTTTATTTCCTTAATAAAATATAATTAAGTAAAATTTATTATCGTTATTTAATTATAATAAGATTTTTAATTTAATTTTTTTCGATACGTCCGTTTTAAAGCGTAATTATTATCGGGGTTAAAGTATCGTAATAACGGCGCTTATTTAAAATAAACTTTAAACGCCTCGAAGGCGTCTCGTTATTAATCCGTTAACTCCACCGCTTTTAATTTCTTTCCGTTTTATATCCCCTTTATTATTTCGTTTAAGGGGTTTATAATTTTCGAGTAAACGCGGATAAATCGTTTATAAAAGTTATAAAAGCCTAGAAATATTTAAATATTACGGTAAAACTTAAGCTCCGGCTACTCTTTTACCGTAATTACTTTTACCTCGTTTATTTTAACTCCGTCTTTAATTAAAATAAAATTAAGGAATTTAACTTTATATTTAAAAAACTTATACTTTTAAAGGTTCGTAAAAAGTTAAGTACGCCGAAGTTTCTTTAATACTTTATATAAGTGTTAAATATACTCCTCCCTCGTACGGGAGAAGATTAATATATCGTTTATATAAGTTATATATATAATATCAATTAAGCTTTATAAGGTAATATAAATATAATATTAAAAAGTGGCCGGGGCGTTCGTTAACTTAAAAGGGAGAATTATATACTCGTAATAACCGTAACGTATACGAAACGTTATTTTTTATTTATCCCTTTTTTAATCCGGATACGGTAATAAGTATCCTTTAATATTTAATTTAAAGAAGAATTATATCCCGTTAATATAATTTAAGATCTCCGAGATTAAAAGTAATATATACCGGTTTTTAATAATAACTTTATTTAACCCCCGGTAATTAATATAAAGTCGTAACGTACCGTTTTTTTAAGTACGAATAAAATCGGGGCTTTAATTAAGCTTTTAAATTAACGAATACGGTTATTTACGAAGTTTTTAATAAAGTAAACTCGTAACTTTCGTAACTTTTTTTTAAAGAGTAGGTAAATACCTCCGTAAAGCGGTTACGTACCTTTTATTAAATTAATTACGTAATTAATAACTTTCGACGTTAAAATTATTATAACGTTAAAGGTATCGAATACGTCCCCGAATTAACTTAACTCGGGCGGGAGTACGACTTTTCGGCGACTCTCCGACTCTTCCTTATCGAGAGGGTATTCCTTAAAAGGTTTACGGTTTAAGGGTAAAAGGGTTATCGTAATTACGTATATTACGGTCTTATTCCGGGTAAGTTTCGTAAACTTCTTAAGGCTTTTAAAATAAATTTCGGCCTTTTCGTAAACGAATTTTTATTAAGCCCGAGTAAGGATATTAATATTAAAAGCCTTTAATCCCGTAACTCTTAATAAAATAAAGTTTATACTTAATATCTTTAACCGGTCGATAACGACGTATAACCTAATCGTTACCTTAATCCTTCCCTTAAAATTTATAAAAGAGATAAATATATTTTATATATTAAACGTCTCGATTTATTTAATATTTATAATACGCGTTTACGGGTCGGGGTATTTAATTTTTCGTAATTATAATCTCTTTACGAATTAAATACTTATTATATTCGATCCCGCGGTAATATTTAAGTTAACCGTCGCTTTTTCGGAGACTTTTTTTTAATATATTACTTTAATATTCCGTAGTCGTTTATATTTTATAATCGTCGTTTTTCCTTTAAGTTTAAGGGAGGCGACTAGGTATTTTTTAACTTATTTATAGTAACGTTTTAAACTTAATTATAAGTTTTAAATATTCGGTAAAGTAATACCCTTTTTTTTAATACTTAAAGTAAATAATATACGACTTATCCTTCCGGTTATCGGACGTTAATTAACCGTTAAGTTTAAAGAAACCCGGTTTACTTTTACTCTTTTACGAGTCTCTTTAACTTAAGTTAATATTTTAATTACCCCGCTTTTTTTTATTTCAACGGGGCGGTTATAATACTTCCTCGTTAAAGCGTTTACGATTTTTCTCGAAAACCGAATATTAATTATTTATAAATAAAGCGATTTAGTTCGTTTAATAAAATTTTTAAAACGGATTAATTTATAATTAATAATTATATTTAACGGCGTCCGAAAGTCCTTTATTAAATTAAAGAAAAATATTTATTTTTTAAACTTTTCGGGTAAATTTTTTATTTAACTTTTTAACGAACGGAGATAATTTAAGAACTCGGTAAAGGATTAATAATAACGTTATCGGGCCTTTTTATAAGCCTCGTAAACTTAAAAAGAAAAATTTCCCGCGGTCGGGGTTAAGGTCGTAATTTATTTTTAAACGCGTTTTAAAAACCTTCGACTCGCGTACGTTCTTCGACGGTATTTAAGTTAAAAATATATATTTATTATCTTTTTAAAGCCGTATTTATATAAAAGTAAACGACGATAACTCGTTACTTCTCCCCTTTAAATTCGCGGGGTTAAGTTTCGAATATTAACTTTAACTCTTTAATTTAATAACCGCGGTTTTAAAAAGTCGAATAATTTCCGAACGTCGAAAGTTAAATCCTTATCCGTAAATCCTTCCGTAATTTATCTTTTTTACGAAACGTCGGCGCTTTAAAAATATTTTCGTCGTTATTATTTTTATTTTCCGAAAAAAAGGATATTATAACCTTCGAAACCGAGTTAACTAGAAAAGGGTTAATATTCGAATAAACGTTTATAAAAGTACGTTTTTTACGCCTTCCGGTCGCGAAAACGGCGATCCTCTCTTTAAGCCGTTCTTTTCGTTTAAAGGTAATTAATTTCTTTTTTAAAGTTAACTCTTCGGCGTTTTTTTCGATTTTTATTCCTTCGACGATTAAAACGTCGTCTCCTTTAATAAAGCCGCGAAGGGCGTCTTTTTTATTTATAAAAAAAGGCCCGGTAATTATACCCTTAATATTTTAAATCGTCGGAGGCTCGTTTAAAATAAAGTCTTCGATTCCGGTAAAAATAAAAAGAAGTCCTTCGTTTTAATACCCGTAAAGGGCGGAGGGTTATTCGGTAACTCCGCGATTACGAGTTTACGGGCGAGTAATCCGGTTTATAACCGAGGTAATTAATCGGGTTATTTTTATTATTATTTTTAAGTATCCCGGGGGAGAAAACTTAAAATTATTATAAAATTTAAAATAAATAGTTACGATAGTAAAGCGTAGGCGTTTCGAGGGCGAAGTTAAGTTTAATATTATATAAAAATTAAGTCTTACCTTCGAAAACTTTACGGTATTCGGGGAGGCCTTTTATTTAAGAGAAATTTATATTAGTGGCGTGGCGCCCGCGAGGGCGTTTAATTACGTACGTATTACCGTATTAATTACTCGTTACGTATTAGTTTCGTACTCCCTTTATTATTAGCTACGAAGTGGTATTAATACGAGGGAGATACGAGGTCGTTACCGTAATAATATTTATAATAAAAGAATTATAATACGCGCGCGTTTATAATACCGTTAATAATTCGAGTTTATATAATTATTAATTTATTTTAACGGACGTTATTAATTTAACGGATAACCGCCGGATTTTTATTAATAATATTAAGGCCCTTAAAGGTTATTCGACCGTTTTAACGCTTAACTTCGTTACTCGTTACGTATAATTACCCTTAATTAACGGTAATTTAACGACGACCCTTTATATCCTTTTTTACCGGTTACGGTACCGCGTAACCGGGAAACGGGATTAAAAATCGACGATAAATAAAATATTACTTAATTATTTACCTTTTACCCGTCGTAACCTAGCTTTACGGTATTTTTAAGTTACGATAATTCCTTATACTTCGTCGAAGAATTCTTTAATAATATCGAAGCGTAGGAAGCCCGAGACCCGTTAAGTGTTATCGTTAACCGGTTTATTATAAAATTATAAACCCGTTTAAAAGACGAAACTCGCGATTAATATTACGGTTAACTTTACTTTAATTTTAAACGTTGTTTTAGGACGGACTTATAATTTTAAAAAACCCTTTTAAAGGATCGCTTTTAAATTATTAAAATCGACGTATAACGTTAATTAAATATTTATAAAATCGACTTTAGTAAATACGATAACGTTAATACCCTCCGTCGTAACTTTATATTAATAATCCGTTATTCGTAAATTATCGTTAAATAAAACGATATTATAATTAAATATTACTTATTTAATTAACTTAACCTTAGTTTCGTTTTTACGGTTTACCCACCGAAGCGTATTAAAAATCTTCGTAAATATTAAAAGAAGGTTTATTAACTCGCCGAATTAATTATTAATATTATAAAATTTAATAATTAATTAATACTACCGACTTTATTACCCGCCGCGTCGATTACGAAAACCGATTAATTAATAAACCTTTTTTAACTTTCCGTTTATTACGTTAATAACCCGGTAAATAATATAACGTTATAATAAAATCCTTCGCGTATTAATTATAAGAGTTATAACGCCGATATTAACGGCGATCGACGGTACGATCGAGGCCGAAGTTAATCTCGCGAAGATATTAAACGTTATAAATCTTACTCCCGAAACCGTAAAAAAAATTTCGAGCGCCGTCCTTTTAACCGTTTTAACCGCGGCTCTTTACGCGACCGGTTATATAATAATTATTAAAACCGTTCGCGAAGCTTTAATTATAACCGTACCTTTAACCGCGGATACGAATAAAGTTTTAAAAACCGTAATAAAAATAAAAGATACCGTACTCGATTTAATAAGGGTAATTTTATTAAGTATTATTTTTAAAAAAACGATTTAAAAAGTAAACCTTATTTTCGTCGTTTTTATAATTAAAACTTAATTTTCGTAGACCGTATATAATAATTACGTTAAAAAGGTTATAACTTCGTTTTCGTTATAATAATTAACTTTAAAAACGATCCCGCCGTATTTATATATTAAACGGCGGATTAACTTATTATTATTAATTTTAATATAAACGAATAAATATTATTTACGATTATTACTTTAAATTCTTCGGCGGTATTATATTTTAATACGTTATACGAGCTTTAACGTTAACCCCGCTTTAAGTATAATCGTATACCGCGTTCGTTAAATTTATAATTAAATACTCTTTATAAATAACTTTTATTAGTAAAATAATTACGGTATTAAATAACGGTACTTTCGTTTATTTTATATATATTAATACGGTTAAAATATCCGTGTTTTTTTTAATATATATAATAATAAGGATATATAACGCGTTAACGCGCTTTACGAAAACGGTATCGTTTAATAAAAAGTTTAACCGGTATACCGATAACCTTAATATTAAACCTTAAACTTATTTAATAAACTTACGAAACGCCGAAGTAATCGAAACGTTATTATTACCCGGATAACTCGACGTTAAACTTAACACTTCGATACCCTTTATAATCTTTATATACTTTTTAATAATAAGTTTAATCCTCGAAGTATACGTTAATACGGGCGCCTCGTATTACTTAGTTAAGCGCGCCTAGGTCGAATAATACGGCGTTAATTACCGATTCGAGCCGTTTTTAAATTCCGTTAAGATCGTTAAGAGCGAAGTTTAAATTTTTAAGGTCGTTTATTTCGACTTTTACTTCGTTAAATTAAACGGATTAATTTTAAAACTCGGTTATTTTAATATTAAAGTTAACGTCGTATAATCCCTCGGCCTCGATTTATTAATTAGAAATAACGTTTTAAAAAGCTTTAACGTTATTATCGATATAACCGTAATAACGCTTCGTTTACGAAGAATACGTAATTTACTCGTATATAATAAAATCGAGCCTCGTATTATAAACTTTTTAAACCGTCGGTTAAGGATTATTAATTATAAGGTCCGTATAACCGTTACGGTATATCTTTTACTACGGTCGGCTTATATAATATTTATTCGTTATTTTAATTTCTTTATTAACGTTTTAAGTAACCCGTTATTATTATTTAACGATTA
Source organism: Sporothrix protearum (assembly GCA_016097115.2). NCBI lineage: Eukaryota > Fungi > Ascomycota > Sordariomycetes > Ophiostomatales > Ophiostomataceae > Sporothrix > Sporothrix protearum. The sequence continues at coordinate 1,655,119 of JADMNH010000008.1, forward strand.
TTAATTTACCGTATCGTAAATTTATACGTTAAACTTTACTTTTTCCTCTTTTATTAATAAAGAGTTCTTAATATATAACGTATTTAATTAAACGGTTACGATAAGTAACGGTACCGTTATTAACCGTATTATATCGTTAAAATAAAATATAATTATTAATTATTATTTTATTTATTCCGATACCGTTTATTAAGTCCGTGAATAAAGTTTTATCGACTTAAACGACGATATAAAATTTACCCTCGAGGTTTTTTATTAATCCTTTAGTAACCCTTCGTAAATTAAAGCCTTCTTCGCGTTATATAACGCCGTCGTAACCGGCGATATTACCCTTAACGATATCGTTAAATCGGGCGATATAATATTATATATAAAGGTAAATATTAATATACCGTAATATAACTTAAAAATACTTAAGGGTATATTAATTATTATTATTACCGATAATACCTCGATTTATATAAAAGATAACGAGTTTACGTTAAAAATTAACGCCTTAGTTAATAAATACCGTAAAATATTTTAAGACCGCGGTATCGTCCTTATAACCGATAAGTATAAAATACGTATCGACTTTATTAAAGGATAATAAAACTAAAAGTAAAATATTAAGCTTTACCCTTTAAGTTTAAAAGATAATAAGCTCGTTAACGAACGTTACGGGAAACTTTACGAATAAAGTAAAATAAAATATCTCCGTTAAAGAACCTTTATCGCGT